>CM035426.1:78697452-78862452 GCA_020310875.1 Ceratopteris richardii
TGATGAAGTAAGCAAAAGGAGAGTCAGGGAGCATTGCAATGAGAATGGGATCTCAAATGTGCTCATGTTCCCAGCCGTTACCAAGAAACTTCGTCATGTAGCTGGGGACATGACATTGGTTAACCCCTATCAGAAGCCATAAAAACTCATAATGAGATTTCTTCAGCTATTCTCCAATGATGATGACTGGGTCCTAGACCTTTTTTCGGGCACAGGTAATTTCAATTTTCACAATTTTCATTAGTCATGGTTGATTGACGCCTCTAAGTGGTTTTCTGCTGTTTCAGGAACGACTCTGGCTTGCTCCTTAAAGATGTTCAGGCACTGCATAGCTGTGGAGAAGGATGATGCTCAAGTGAGCTTTATTAGAATGAGAATCAATGGGCTGAATGAATGCCCAGATGAAGACCAAGAGGTTGGAAGGAAGCACATTGCAGACACGGAGAGATTCCAACCGGCTTCAAGGGAGCCTGTTCCCCCACTTGTAGATGAACTGGGGGACATGGCTGACCTTGAAGAGCCAATCTTGGAGCAAGAGAGGCAGGATATGTGTTCTAATGTTCCAGAGGATCCCAATATCCTTGAGCCTGAGGAAAGCTATGATCAGCTTCTATTGTAGATTCATATTACTCTTGTACTTACACAGGAAATGTAAAAAATCATTTTAATATAAATATAATGTCGAGTTCTGCTTCCACTTTGTGTTCAGCTTGATTTATCTTGAGCATTTCTCTGATCATGTGTGAATGTTTCTTAGTATAATTTTGTTGATTATTATCTTCTCTTGGGAATGCTTTTGTGAAATGTATTTCATATTCTGTGAATATGGCCATGCATTCAATGAGGATCTTAACCATACAAAGGGGATGATCTTAATTGCCTTGTTAAAATGTTCCGATTTTTGCAACACATGTACTCTAATTTTCGAGTAACTTTTAATCAGCTATAACCTGTGCTTGTTGAGGTTATGGATGTAAGGATGGAGCTTCCCGAACTCTTACTTGTACCTTCAACACTAATCTATTGTCAAAGATCATGATGTGGGATTCTTGATCGGCTGAACAACTAGTTTTCATGGCAACAAGAATTTTATTATATCTATCTTGACTACTTGGGATATGAGATCAAGGTTCTAGTGACAATATTTACAAGCAAGAACAAGTGATGCTTTCTAGATATTGTAAAATGCTCACTTTATTGCTTGATATAATGGTCTTTAGGTAAAAAGGAAAAGAGAACATGTCTTTGTTCTCCTTTGTTGTGACTCAGTGTTTATATATATATATATATATATATATATATATATATATATATATATATATATATATATATATATATATATATATATATATATATATATATATATATATATATATATATATATATATATATATATATATATATATATATGTGTGTGTGTGTGTGTGTGTGTCTATATATATATATATATATATATATATATATATATATATATATATATATATATATATATATATATATATATATATATATATATATATATATATATATATATGTGTGTGTGTGTGTGTGTGTGTGTGTGTGTGTGTGTGTTCTATATATATATATATATATATATATATATATATATATATATATATATATATATATATATATATATATATATATATATATATATGTATATATATATATATATATATATATATATATATATATATATATATATATATATATATATATATATATATATATATATATATATATATATATATACATATACACGTTACATATACATAGACAAAATTGAAAATAATATAAACCTATATTGTTTTCAATTTTTTAACCCTCATGAAAGACATAAAATATTTATATTTAAAGGAAAATTCTATGAGATAATCCAAGATATGACCATATTGGATAAGGCACACACCTTAGAATGACTAAAAATCTTCTAAACTTTTATAGAGCGTATACTTGCTAGCACATAGATTTCATATGTATAGGATTTTCTCCCAACTATCCCCGATAATATGTAGCCAATTAGGGCTATAGAATGACCCCCTTGGGTGCCCTCCAAAGGCAAGCAAAGTGTGTGCAAGTACATGCTATCGACACTATAGTGATCCTTGTGCTACTCATGGGAAGTGGAGGCTCTGTTTATAAGAGAGGTACTACTAATCCTTTCTTGTATTTAAGCCATCCCCTTTGTATCAAACCTTTGGAATACGTGCTACATCTTACTTTGAGTCCATCTCTCTCTCTCTCTCTCTCTCTCTCTCTCTCTCTCTCTCTCTCTCTCTATTTATAATCCATTGTTCACCTTCTTCTCCTATTCCCAAAGTCGTACCATTCTCCCTTCACCTTATAATCATTTGGGATTGATGATATCTGCTCAGGTATTTGAATGCTTATTTTATTGTTCAATGCTAAGAACTTGGTTCAAACCACCCCTATCCTAAGATCATCTTGTGTGATATTGAGTGTGTATATGTGTAAATGTGTATATGTCTTCTCTATGGATACTAAGACAATGTGGATTACCCTTGTCCTAAGAGTATTTTATGTATTTTTTATAGTTTGTGTGGATGCTAGAAGGGTAACGAGGATCACTCGTACCCTAAGAGTGCCCTTTCTGTTATGTGTATATGTATTGTGAACATTTTCAAAGAGCTAAGAACTCTCCTTCTCTCTCCTATCCATCTTTATTTATGAGTTCAATACTAAAGAAGTGCTAGAGGCCATTTTCTTAGTGCCCCTCACAACATGCACATATACACCCACATATACATACATGTACACACACATGGGAGTTGAAATTTTCATGCAAAAATAAAAGGTATATTATTAAATCAACAATTTTAACTAATCAAGAAACCAAAGTAGACACAAAAATATGTCGCAAAGGCAAGAGAATGGCTATGAAAAAAAAGGGAGTGATTTTGCATCATTTTGAAGATACAAGTACAGAAATATTGTTGCTTTAAGTCTCTTTCCATTCGTATTTCTCTTGAACTTCGACTTGAACCTTAAAATATGCTTGACACACATAAGTCATGTATGGCTAATAGTGTTATATAGAGGCATACATACCAAAACGTATATATGTCGATTTATATTTAGCCTAAAAACGAGGATATGTCGATTCATACGGAGGATTATGTGCAACTATTACATATCAATTTTTTGGGTAGAGAGTACTGGGCCTAATGCTAACCAATATGCTTTATAGTACCTCGATTTGGATGAAGATCTATAGTCATAAGTTATACTGTCCCTCCAGGACCGCATAGCCTAGTGGTTTGACACCTTGAGTCTGTGGAAAGAATTCAGAGTTCAAGTCTTGCTTGGACATATTTCTGAGTTCCTCAAAGATGGGTGTCTCTACCTTAGGAGGTCGGGTGTGTGAGTGTGTTTCCAATTCATTGTACTCTCAAAAAAATAATAATAATAAGTTATACTGCGCACAACTATTGAGAAAGGAGATGGTTCTGTAACTCCTCTGTAGTGAATCCGTGGAGGTTGTTTTTAAGGAACCAATTCAATCATCACTTGGATCTACAAATTTCGAAATATGAGGATGAAATGGAATGGGCCATATAATTAGTTTTTCTCCTCTACAGCTTAAAACAGGAAGGAATTCATCTTTGTGAGCTACGTGCGGCGCACCATGCAGCTTCCATCGCTCATGCGCTTTCAAACAAATTGCACGTCTGTCTGTTCTTAATTCACATGCGAGGATGGCTCTGAAATGTTATGGCGCAGTAAGACTTTACCTTTCTCTTTTTGGGAAAGACAATTCCTTAGAATCCTGGCAGACAAAGGTACATTGTTCTCCTTTTGCGCACACCAATCCCTACATACATACATGCACAGAAAGTATTTAGTGTGCCTGTTGTAAGAAGTAAGTGAATGAGAAGGCTGTTGATAAACTTTATTTTGTTTGCCTGTAGCAAACAGAAAAGGGAAGAAATTAAGAGAAACAAATACACAATGCATCAAAGGGAGTAAAAGAGGGAAAGTTGCAAACCCAAATAATTGTAGCTCTTCAACAGCCTGTTACAAGACCACAATATCCGTCTCCATAGTAGCTTTTGGACTTCTATGAAGAGAACATTTCTGTTCATGGATTGCTTGGTAATCCTCTTAAATTTTCCGAGAAAAACTTTGGCATGATCAGCGACATGGTTCTCCTGAAGGTAGCTTCATTTCTTTGAGACAATGAACCCAAAAAATCCAGCTCCAGAGGTTCCATACGCGAATATCCATATGGTTATAGGAGAACAACATATTCACCTCCTTTTCGAAGACTTGAGGATGAAAACATGATATACTTTTTGAATGTGGGTAAGCAATGAAATTGTGATTAACATCCCCTGTTGCGATCTCCTGTGATACTTACAATCTCTGTTTAAGCACAAGAAGCCTTTTTTTGTAGTCCAGAACCGTTGATGTAGTATGAGCAAGATTAGGAAACTAAGTTTGACTGGAATAGTAAAACTTCGCGCACATTTAAAGCCGTACAACCATCGCTTATAGATCGACCAAGAATTCCATGTCTTCTTGAGCTTTCTCTTCAGAATCTTGCGAAAAGAAGCCACCTCTCTATGGTGTTTACAAATCGTGCTGGCACATTGTTCCAAAGGAAGGTGATTTAGACTTCGCTAATACTCGAGAATTTGTCGGAACGATTGAGGTCTATTGAAGACCTCAGATATGGTGGGCACGAGTGACATTGTGCTTTTCCAGGCTTTGTTTCCTACGAAGAGGTTGTACACAGTCCATCAAGTCATTCCAGATATGTATCGCTGCCTTAAAGCATTTATTAGCTTCATAGTAGGACTCTGTATTTTCTTATTAGCTTTACATCCAGTCCTTGCAAAACAAAGGCAATGTGCAGAAAGACCCAAGGCATTGTCTGTGCGTAGCGCATACGCTGATTGTTTCCTTCATGAGTAACGATATGCAGAGAGAGAGAGAGAGAGAGAGAGAGAGAGAGAGAGAGAGAGAGAGAGAGGGGACAACTCTTTTTTGAGGTAAGTCGTGGGTTGGATGGCAATATCAAATCAACGGACTGTTGCAGAGAAGAGATGATTTACAAGTGAAGATCACGAGAAGAGCAATGTCAAACATAGATTGTCCGCACTTTACAGAACATACATTGAGAGTACTTCCTACATAAAATCGCAGAAAGAGATTGTATGATATGCTCTGCCCCCATGTACATTATATGCGCCGCAACATACGTATTACGACTACAAGCGAAAAGCCTTTGTCGCAGTTTGGACGGAAGCTATGTACTGTACTTGAGCGCCGGTAATGCTGTGTACTGTATCTCTTTCAGTACTAATGAAGGTTGCGAACTTGACATGAGGATGAGAAAAGAGAAAAATATCTCCTCTACAGCAAGCAGCATTTTGTTTGACATCAACAATGCTGGATATAGGCCTTCTCTTAATGGGGAGGCACGCACGTTGTCATCCTCACCTCTCAAGGCTTTTCTTTTTCTTTGTTGAGAGGAAGTTTGTCTCTCTTGCTTGAATCAATAAAAAAACAATTGTACAGTGAAGGGGTATAGTGTTTTTGGGATCTCCATATTCCACAAAGCAGGGGTAAGACTGCCCAAAGGTGCAACAATGGTGATGGACAGAATTCCGCAGGAAAATTAAGAGGAGTTACAGAGAAGGATAATGATCTTTTTCTCGTCCTCATGGATGGTCCATTTACTTTCTTGTTATTTCCAAAGATAACAATCCAATGGTGTTTGAAAGGAGGGATTTCTTACAATTACATACCCTTCTGCTTAACTGACCAAGGGATTCATCAACCTACCATTCTTTCGAATGGTCATCAAAGCTCGCTGCACATCCTTCTTTCCATATCTTGCAAATTGCTCCCCCTTGATAGCATTCCATAAGGTAGAAGAATAGCTTATCGCTTGTTTGAGTAATTCTTGTTCCTAATTGATTTGACTTTGTAAGCTCAAAATCCTAGCAACAGCCTGCTAGATCGATTGACTCTTAGGGCATGAAAAGGAGATGTGACCAATGCCCTCCCTAGCATGGAGGGAGTCCTTAAACCATTCAGGGCCCCCCCAAATTAAATTGTCATCTATACTGGACCAGTTAAGGCACCATCTACTACTAAGGGAGATAGGCAGCCCAAGGGATTTTTGACACTCACTGTTAAAAATCAAGCTTTAAATCGGATCGATTATACTTCCTAAATGCTCGGGTCTTCATATTTTCAAGAGAAATGAGATAAGGAAGAGAGATTTCACACATTCACACACACAAAGAAAGGAGTGCACGTAGGTTGAGGCAAGGAAGAATCATCATCTTCTTCATCTAACGCTCACTAAAGTATCTGTGACATATACCGGCGTGACCACTATACATGTCAAAGAAAGGAAAAAGTCATACGTGTGATCCTTGATCATCACGTGTTGAGCTTGATATCTCAACACTCCCCCTCAAGCTCAACGTCATGTCCTGTAATCCAAGCATCTTTCAAAACAGTGCTTTAATGAAAATATGAGCAACTTGCTCATCAATCCTCACATAAACAAGATCAATATCACGTGCTAATATCGTTTCCCTTATGAATTGATAATGTACCTCGATGTGCTTAGTTCTAGCATGAAAAGTAGGATTTCATGCTAATTGGATGCTGTTAAGATTATCACAATAGATGATGATATGATTTTACACTTCCGCACCTAAATCTTCAAGTAGCATCTCTAGCCATGACGCTTTGCATGCTTCCATTGAAGCACCTCTATACTCAGTCTTTGTACTCGATAAAGCAACAATGGGTTGCTTCTTACTTTTCCATGTAAGAGTTGCACTCTCAAGTGAGAATATAAATCCACTAGTAGTTTGGAATACTACCAGCCCAATCAGCATCGGTAGCTTCATAAAAAAATGCATAATACAAAGTACCACTCACATACCATAGAGTGCATCTCAGAGCATCTAAATGTGGTGTCCTTGGCACCTGTATAAATTGACTTTGAAGTCCTATAGTGTAGCTTAGATCAGGTCTTGTAATTGTGATATATATCAAACTTCCCATAGTTTTCATGTACATAGTAGCATTTTATAATGCTTCACTTGATTTAGTATCCAACTTCAAATTCTGATCTAATGGCATAGAAATTGTCTTACAATCAAACATACCTTACTTTTGCAATATACTCAAGGCATATTGCCTTTGTGAGATCCATATACATGTTACTGTATGTATAAACATAATGCCCAAAAAATTGCATAGCACGTCAGATCTTTCATGTCAAATTCTTGCATAAGTATTTTGTTTACATCTTTAATGCTTTCTTCATTATCACCATCTACAATAAATTCATCAACATAAATATCCACAATCATGATGCCATCATCACCCTTCATTGCATATAATGAGTGATCTTCATCATGCATAGAAAATCCACTGGTGGTTAGATAATCTAGAATCCTTGCATTCCAAGCATGAGGGGCTTATTTAACCCATACCTTTTGCAACCTGCAAACATATCCTAGGTACTTTGAATCCTCATATCATTGTGGGTGGTCCATGTATTCTTCTTCTTGTAACTCACCATGTAAGTCATATGTTAATCGCTGCAACAAATTACACATCCTTCTAGATCTTCTTGGTCTTGGGTCACTTCTTCTTGTTGTATCATCTGTATAGAGTGCAATCCAAGTTGCTCATCAAGGCTCTTTTTTGAGCCGCTTGATTCTCCATCAATGTCTTTGAAACATGTACATGTTTTATTACTAACAGGAACCTTTTCTTTACCTTTGTTAGATGTAGTCAATGAATTTGGTGGACTAAAATTTCCATGCATTTCCTTTGTCATTTGAGTCAAGATTAATTCCTTCTTTAATGTCTACATAGAAGCTTGACATTTCATCAAACACCACATCTCTGCTTACCTTCACCTATCGTGTAAGTTGGTTGTAGCACTTATAGCCCTTTTACTCAAGGGAGTACCCAATGAAGATACATTTTTCTACTTTTGGATCAAATTTCATCCTCAACTCATCTAGAACATGTAGATATGCAATACAACCAAATACTTTCATAGGTGATAAATTTAGATTTTTACGTGTAAACTTCTCTCCAGGTGTAGCTTGATGTATAGGAGTAGTCAAAATTCTATTCATGATCTATGTAGCAATATGCATAACTTCTTGCCATTAATAATGAGGTATATTTTTCTGTGCTATCAAGGCTCTTGCAATTTCTACAATATGTCTATTTTTGCATTCAGCAATGCGATTTTGTTGTGGTGTGTACGTGCATGAAAACTATCATTGAATTCCATGATATTTTAGAAATCTACTGAGCTCATTTGACATGTATTCACCTCCTCCATCATATCTCAATGTCTGAATATACTTTCTTGTCTACTTTTCCACTTTCGCCTTAAAATTCTAAAAGTGAGTAAACATCTCACTCTTCTCTTTCATGAACTATACCCATACTTTCTGTGTATGGTCATCAATGAAAGTGACATAAAACCTACATCCTACCATAGAATTGGTTTTTGCACGACCTCAACATCTCTATGTACTATTTTGAGCACATTCTTACCATCATTCTTGTCATGCGGAAATAATATCCTTGACTATTACCAAATCGACATGCTTCACATACCTCCTTCATCTCAACAACCTTGAAATTTGGTAGTCCATTGACAATCTCCTTTGATTGCATCAACTTCAACTTCTCCAAATTTGCATGTCCAATTCACTTGTATCAAATCTCTATGTCAACAATAACACTTGCACCTTTTGCAAACATGGTTGCATTTATTTTTGGAATTTTCACATTTAAGGTGAACATCCTACCCACTTTGTTTCCTTTGGTGATCAACCTTCCATTCAGCTTGTACTCTTCTACATGTAAACCATCGGCATTAAAATTGACTTGTTATCCATGGTCAACCATTTTTCCAATAGAAACCATATTCTTTGTTATATTTAGAACATGTAATACATCACCAAGATGTTTTACCTTCCCATCCTCCATGGATAGTGCTAAGATTCATGTATGCTTGATAGGATGTGATTTATCATCAATTGCTTCAACAAACACAAGAACTCGCAATTTTTGCAAACTACTAAACCATTCTACATGATTGGTCATGTGATTTGAAGCACTTGAATCACCATACAAGACATAGTATTTGATTTTGAAACATCAACATACATTGTATTCATCATGTGATGTTGGACCATGAACATCTTCTTTGAATCATATGCACTTGTTCATGCATAGTTGTTTTGTTGCCTTCTGTTAAAGTGACCATGTTTACCACAAGTCCAACTTTCTTTACTTTCATTACCTGAATCATTTTTTTCAAACTTTCTATGGCCTCTTTGGCTCCCCCTACTTCAAAGTTGTCCTCTACCTCCTACATGATTCTATTGTTGACCTTGGCCTTGGTTACTATTTCATCTTCCACTTTTAAAACCTCTAACCATTGCTTCTTCCTCTGCTAGAGTAGAATACCTGCTTAGAACTAGGTTTTCCTTGGGATTTTGAGTGCTCACCAAGATTCCTTTCCTCAATTATCAGCATGGACACCAAAACTGCAAATTTTAAACCATTCTCCTTGGTTTGAGTAGAAGTTATGAACATCTTATATGCAATTCCTAAACCATGAAGGCACACTTCCATGTTATCATCATCATCTACATTGACACCAATAGATTCAAGCGACTCACATATGCTTTTGATTTTTGGGGTGTAGTCACTTATCGACATGCTCTTTTTCTCTAGTGTATGTAGCTCGTTCTTGAGTTGCAATTTATGTGCCTTTATATTGGTCTCAAACAATGTGACAAAACTGTTCCAAGCCTCTTCCGGAGTTATGGCATCCTGTATATGCCCAATCATGCTATCCTATGTGCTAAAAAATAGCCAATAAATTCACTTAAGTGGTCCTTGATTCCACTCTTCATATGATATTAAGTGGTCCACAATCCAATTCCTTTCTGGTAACTATAGAGCATTTTCATTCTCTCCTTCAACATACTTCCATAAGTCTTTTCCCATAAGGAGATTCTTCATTCTGAATCTCCAAGCATGAATGTTGTTCTTGTCCAACTTATCATTCATAAGTTGACTCATTCCATCAACACGCCATTTTTGCAGCAACTCACAACACTGCAAAAGCACTAGAAGTAATACCTTTACCTGAACACTATCAGACCATGACTTGATAGGTCGATCTCAGAAAAAGAGTTTTCATGTATCAACAATACAAAAAATTGCTTGAAATTGTAGATCTTGAATATTTGATTGTTGCCAAATAGAACACATTATAGTTTTGCAAACTGGTCTATTTTCTTTGTGGGCCCCACCTTGTGGGCTTGAAACAGAGGTTGAGATGGCTTCAATATAGAAATGTGAGCAAAACCAAATTTCATAGCAATGTGAGATCATTTGTGAAGCACACATTCTCCATGCCTCCTCACATACTCTTCACCATCTTCCTTCTCCACGAGCGCTCTTCAACCACACTGGCTTTGATACCATGTCAAGAGAAAGGAGTTAAGGAAGAGAGCTCTCACACTCTCACACACAAAGAAAGGAGAACACACATGTTGAGCCAAGAAAGAATGATATTCCTGTCCTTCTTCTATTACATAAAGAGAATATACAAGATGACCTAATACAAAAACACAATGAGCACAATATACAAAGAATAGTACATAAGGAAAAATCTAATGCCTACAAATAAATGATCTGGCAAGAAGCAAATGTGCCATCACGCTCGGTAGATAAATCTAGTAAAGCACATTAAAGTTTCCCTGACATATATTGATGTGACCACTATACATGTCAGAGAAATCAAAAAGTGATACATTTCATCCTTGAGCGCCACATGTTGAGATTGATATCTCAACACATGTTACACTGGTCAGATGTTTCAGTGTTTGAATCGGCTACATTTCTGAGATGTTTTGGTGTTTGTTCGGATGTTTGTTTCGATGCTCAATTTTGGTGTACATGTGTTCTGAATATTTTCCATAAACCTTAACTAAAGTCCAAAAGGCATGGATGACAAGTGGATCTATCACTTAGAGGCTTCATATCATGAATTTCAGCTACCAAGAAGTTTGAACCACATTTGTAAAGCATAGCTTACCAAAAATGCCAAGTGGTTGATTAATCAAGAGATTCTTGCAAAACTATATGAGCACTTTTGGAAGCCTATATATGTATGAATCAAATTCTTAAGTGTAAGGAAGCTACCACATGTAGCCCCCTTGCTCATTTAGTCATTTTGATAGCTTAAAGTTCTCTGTAGTTAGCCATTGGTCACTAAAACTTTGAGTGAGCTAGTTTCCAATACCATTCTGTTTTGATTATAACTCCTCTTTTTTATATCTATTTGAAGCGATTTCGATGTGTATTTGATTGATCATAGAGTCTATTATGTGTGGTATAAAGTTTGTGATTATTTTCTTAGTGAGCTTGGAGTGAGGTTGCAAACAGTGAACATGTGTCTCTGCACATAGGCAAAGAGTAGAAAGGACAACTAGTCTAACTATAGAGGTGGTTCTCCATGTTGGAGCGTCCAAATCAAGTGTTTTAAAGTGTTGTGGATAGCTGAAGTGTCTACTTAAATTCTAGAAAGTTTTATCCACATGTACATTTTGATTTAGAGGCAAAACAGTGACACTAAGTCATTGTGGAAAACAACATGTGAGGGCCTACAACCTTCCAATGATGCATAGAGGTGTTGATTCATCCCCCACTAGTGATATTAGAGAATTTTGAAGAATTTGGGACTCTTGAAGGAGGTTAAAGCAACCATCTAAAGTTTGCTTTTGGGAAAAAACCTATAGTAGACCTACAAGCTACATCAAGTTTTATAAGAGGATTTTGAAGCTAGGAGCAAACATCTCAAAACATATCAAGGAAGGAAGCTATAAGAAGGTGAGCTTTTTTTAACTTTTCATATTACATTACACTCGAGGAAGCTTAGGAAGCATAGAAGCTTAAGTAATGGCTGGGTATGCTACCCAAATAGAGAAGTTGGAGAAAGGAAACTACCAACCTTGGAGATTCAGGGTTAGCAATGTCCTCATGGGCAAGGGACTATGGAGATTAGTTAGAGCTACACGTAGGCCTCGATATGAAGAGCCATTCACTCAAGAACAAGAAAGAGAAGTGAATCAATGGATTGAAAGAGATAGGAGAGTCATATTTATCTTATCTCAACACATTAGTAATATCATGATCGGCCACATCCAAGAAGGTGTGAGAGGCTTTAGAGAGATTGTACTCCACATCCATGAAAGCACAAAAGGCTCAAATCAAGAATGAGTAAAGAAGAACTCAAACCATGAAGGCACACTTCCACGTTATCATCATCATCTACATTGACACCCATATAGATGCAAGCGACTCACATAAGCTTTTGCTTTTTGGGGTGTAGTCACTTATCGACATGCTCTTTTTCTCTAGTGTATGTAGCTCGTTCTTGAGTTGTAATTTATGTGCCTTTATATTGGTCTCAAACAATGTGACAAAACTGTTCCAAGCCTCTTCTAAAGTTATGGCATCCTATATATGCCCAATCATGCTATCGTCTGTGCTAACAAATAGCCAATACATTCCCTTCAGTGGTCCTTGATTCAACTCTTCATTATGATCTTAATTGGTCCACAATCCAATTCCTTTCTGGTAACTGTAGAGAATTTTCATTCTCTCCTTCAACGTACTTCTAGAAGTATTTTCCCATAAGGAAATTCTTCATTCTGAATCTCCAAGCATGAAAGTTGTTCTTGTCCAACTTATCGTTCATGAGTTGACTCATTCCGTCAACACTTGCCATTTTTGCGGCAACTCACAACACAGCAAAAACACTAGAAGTAGTACCTTTACCTGAACACTATCACACTATGACTTGAAAGGTCGATCTCAAAAAAAGAATTTTCATGTATCAAGCATACACAAAATTGCTTGAAATTGTAGATCTTGAATATTTGAGTGTTGCCAAATAGAACACATTTCAGTTTTGCAAACTCACCTGTTTTCTTTGTGGGCCCCACCTTGTAGGCTTCAAACAGAGGTTGAGATGGATTCAATATAGAAATCTGAGCAAAACCAAATTTCATAGCAATCTGAGATCATTTGTGAAACGCACATTCTCCATGCCTTCTCACATACTCTTCACCATCTTCCTTCTCCATGAGCTCTCTACAACTACATTGGCTTTGATACTATGTCAAGAGAAAGGAGCTAAGGAAGAGAGCTTTGACACTCTCACACACAAAGAAAGGAGCACAGACATGTTGAGCCAAGAAAGAATGATATTCTTGTCCTTCTTCTATTACATAAAGAGAATATACAAGAATGACCTAATACAAAAACACAATGAGTACAATATACAAAGAATAGTACATAAGGAAAAATCTAATGACTGCGAATAAATGATCTAGCAAGAAACAAATGTGCCATCACTCTCGGGAGATAAATCTAGCAAAGCACATTAAAGTATCCCTGACATATACCGATGTGACCACTATACATGTCAGAGAAATGAAAAAGTGAGATGTCATCCTTGATCGCCACATGTTGAGATTGATCAGTGGTCAGATGTTTCGGTGTTTGAATGAGCTACATTTCTAAGATGTTTTCGTGTTTGTTCCGATGTTTGTTTCAATGCTCAATTTTGGTAGAACATTACAAAGAATCTAGAAAAATGGCAGTCATTTGCCTACCATGGAAAAGGATGTGGTCAACTATGTTAAGAACTATAAAGGATGGTTGCACCATAACCCATAGCACACTACCATATCCAATTCTAAGAAATGCTCCTTTGAAGGGAAACTAGAGAATATACATTGATTATCAATCAATTGTATAAACATTTCAAGGATGGTTTTCTTAGAATTTGTGTCCATGAATTAGAGTTCTTACCCTTACTTGAAGTGTCTAATTTTGGTGTAGTAAATGGAAAATTATCCCTACACATAATCGTAAAGATGTTAATGTTTGTAGAAGCTCTATCAGGCATGACAAAGAAAAACTATTATGCCAGCAAGAAAGTGATTACATATAACAACATAGAGAAATTCCTATGGGAATATGCAAGGTTGCTAACTATTTTTGAGAAATCATTAATTGAAGACCACATGTTTGGGATTCCATACGAGCTAAGTCCTCTAAGCCTTAAAAAAATGTCATAGACGTAGGATTAGTAAGTGATGTGATTGAGTTGTTACACACTAAGTGTCTTGAGTACACAAGTAGCATTGTTCAATGATACTTTCATAGGAATTGTGAGAGCACCAACACATTGTTGTGGAGTCTAACCTCTTCAAATTGGTGGTAGAAAATTAATAGTCAACTTCCATGTGTGCAAGAATCATGATTTGACAAACAATGACATTCTAGTTCAAGATTGTCTCTTAGATCACTTTGTCAGTTTGACTTTATCCACTTACTTTTTGATGGCTAAGATAAGGAGAAAATGGATGAATATAAGACGAACACTAGAAATGATTTCCAAATCAGTTTCACAATGACAAATTGCAAGAAGACTTGTGATCCAATCAAAAATTTGTAAGCCTTCTGCAATGCATGCTCATGGAAACAAATTTTGAGTGGTTTACATTTTGAATTTTATTTCGGGCTTGGTGAAATGTTAAAATTAGAGCCTTAGTACTTCAGGTATCGCTTTCAAATCACTTTGGATAACTTTTAGAACATTGTGGAAGTGCTTTTGTGATATTTATCTCCCCTTTGGTATATAAAGTTTACTTTCATCTTTATTTAGCTCTCTAACTTGAACATTTGGTGGAAATAAACATGGAAATGAGGGTCAAGGGCATCTAACAGAGACTTCCCTACCTAAAGAGCAAACTTTAGAGGGACATGCTCAAAATATGGGAGAGGTCAAAAAAGAAGAAGATGACCAATACACTAAGTTCTATGATTGGTTTTTTACACACAAGCAATTCGATGAGCCTAAGGAGCAAACACATAGGATAGAGACTATCATAGGTATCATGAATTATCTAATAGAATAGTTAAAGACCTAGATGGACTCTTTGGAGACACAAGTTAGCTCTTTCCTAAGAAGGAAAGAAAGAGAAAATCCTACTCTTCTCATACATGAGATGGCTAGGAAGGAGATTCTCCAACCTAGCAATAATAAGGGAGAATGATCTGGGGAGACTCCCCTCCTGAAAGACCCTAGGCCACCAACCTTCACGAAAGATGGACAAGAAAATTACAAGGATGTAGTCTAAACTTTCTTATAGGAGTGTAATGACTTGCATCAATTAAAGGGAACCCCATCTGGGTGTCAGGTGCTTGAGGTGAGTCTCTTGCTTTGTCGGTGAGCTTATAAGTGGTGGATGACAGATGATCAGTTATGCACATATATATGAGGACCATAACTGTCCTCAACATACTTCCATGGAGATGAATCAGCCCCTCAAGTCTATTAGTACTAAAAAGTTTAAGAAAAAGATAGCCATGGGGAAAAACAAGTTCTTTATAAAAAATAAAAATCATAAGGGCCAAAGCTATCCACTAAACAATATGAAAGGTCCTAGAGATAAAACCTATGCTTTAAGTGCTTGCTCTTGATCATGCAAAATGGAACTATCCAATTTGTAAGGGGAAGAGAGGACAGGAAGACTAGGGACCAATATGAGGCCCTAACAAGGGAAAGAAGATGGTCCACCTTGTGCAAAAACTTCCAATACATGGTAGCTCTAGATGGAAGGAGTGGGAACTGATTCATGAGGTCATAGACCATAGTTGTTGCTTGACTTATTCATTGTGATCATTGTAGTTTGAACCATATGATTTGGTTAAGCTTCATGGCAGTGTATACCGAACCAAGCTACAAGTCATGATAGATGACTCCACCACTCATGATTTCATTAATTATTCTATGGTCAAGAAACTAAAGATTCCCCAATAACCTAGTTCATAGAAATATGTTATATCTATGGTGAGGATATGGGACACTATGGTGTCTAATTTGTAATTTAAGAGACAAGGATACACAGATCATGTGGACTTACAAATTATGAACAGGGAGAGGACAAACCTTGTGTTGGATAGAGAGTGACTTTGGGGGTTAGGAGACATACTTAAATGTAGCTATCAAAACAGCCCCCCTTGGGATAAAAGAATCCAAGTCTCTAGGTACCACTCAAATAGCAAAAGATGTGCTTAATCACCTACCAATGTTTGACACTAGGGTGATGCATAAACCTGCTCATTTGTGAGATAGAAAATTGAATATTTGGCCGATTAATGCATAAGTAAATCAAGCATCACACAACCTGCTGATAGAGACCATCATCAAATGCATCTCCAACATCATGAAGACTCAACTGTAAACCTGTTTCCATAGGAGTAGCAATAGGTTTGCAATCTTCAAGGCCAAAATATTGCAATAATGTGCAATATATTTTGCTTGACACAAAGCTATTCCACCATGAGCTTGCATAGACTGAATGCCCAAATAATGAAGCAGATGCCCCAGATCTGATATCTCAAGGAGGCATTACCAAAGAAGGAGTCTATGAAGGTAATTGGTTCTAGATGGATCTATAAAATCAAAAGGAATTCTGATGGATCAATAAGCAGGTACAAAGCTAGACTTCTTGCTAAGGGTTTTGCACAAACCCAAGGAATTGATTATGAAGAAACCTTCTCACCTGTGGCCAAAATGCCAACCATCAAGGTATTGGGAAGTATGGCTGCATCAAAGAATTGGAATATGTATCAGTTGGATGTAAAAAATGCATTTCTAAATGGCTGGATTTCAAAGGAGGTGTACATGTCACAACCTCCTGGCTATGAAGACCCAAACAAGGACTACATACCTTCAGGATCAAGGTTTTTTCATGAGTAAAGCAGATACTTCTCTGATCATCAAGAGAAGTAATTCACAGGTAATATACCTATGTGTATATGTTGATGATATCATACTCACAGGTAATGATGCTAATGGCATCAAACAGATCAAGAACCAGATGATGAAGGATTTCAAAATTAGTGACCTTGGATCACTAAAATATTTTTTTGGAATTGAGTTAGTCTATACTAACTCTGGAATTTATATTACTCAGAGAAAGTATATACAAGACATGTTAAAGAAGTTTCATTTGCAGGATGCCAAAGTTTCTAGTACTCCAATGGAGGTAAACCTAAAGTTAAGTGCTCATGTAAGGTGATGTACTTGAGAACATTGCAGGTTACCAAAGCATAGTGGGAAGCTTGAATTATGCTACTTTGACAAGGATTGACATTACTTATGGAGTAAGTGTTCTAAGTCAGTTTATTCACAAGCCTAGGGCACCTCACTTGGAGGCTTCCAAAAGAATCTTGAAGTACCTTAAGGGTACTCAACATCATGGATTGTATTTTCCTTATACATCAGACTTGGACATCAAGATATATTCACATGTAGATTGGGCAGGATGCAAAGATGATAGAAGGAGTACCTTAGGATACCTATCCTTTGCAAGTAATAGCCTATGTCATGGTCTTCAAAGAAGCAACCTACTGTTGCTTTATCTTCTACAGAGGCAGAGTATAGAGGATTGGCCAATGCTACTCAAGAGGCCATATGGATCAGATTGTTGTATACAGAATTAGGTTTGCATACTACATCTCCAATGATTTTTGGAGACAATACCAGCTCACTACATCTTGCAGCTAATCCTATTTATCATGCTAGGACCAAGCATATAGAGGTCCACTATCATTATGTGAGAGAGAAGCTATTGAGCAAGGATATTCAGTTGGCATATGTATCAACTAACATGCAATGTGCAGACTTATTGACTAAAGCATTAGATGGTACAAAACTTTGCAGGTTCAAATCAATGATTGGATTGTAGGATATTCATGAATATTGAAGATGAAGACTAAGCCAAAATGTTGGGCTTGAGGGGGAGCTATTGCTACAAAGTCCAAGCCCACACATTTGGCTTGAAGTTCATAAACACATGAAGCTCCATGGAAACCATTGCTAGGAGAACTTTATCTTTTTACATTTGTAAAAGTCATTTATTTGTCTTGATAGAATATTTGTAATCACCTACCAAAAACTCGTGGACGTGTTAGATAGGAAAGTAACTACTTCATTGAGGGAATATTTCCTAGATTGAAGGACTACTTTTAGAGAGATCCAAAAGTTAAATTCAAATTCAAATTTGAATGTAACACTTATAAAAGGGGGCCTAAAAAAGTTGCATAAAAGAGAGTCACTTCCCGAGTTCTTCATAGTTATTTTCTTAGAGTGTGAGGCCTAAATTGTAGCCTACACTACTCTCCATTATCAGGCTATGATTATCAAGCCTTTGATCTTGTACAACATTGTTCATTAATACAATACATCTACATTGTTCATCTATGATCTCTCTGTAATAGTCATTCATATCCGTCAACTTGTGCTGCTCATATCTCAGTAAATTCTCCACCATTTTCAATTATCTATAGCTTGTTGGAATCAGCTCCAAGTTTTCTACATGCTAACAAATTTTGAAGGAAATCCATTCAGCCAATTTGGAGAAAAGCACATCTAAGCACTCACTAGTCAAACTTTATAGAGGTCCTAAAAAATCAGGGGTAATGATGCATTTGTTAAATTGATTGCTCTGTGTATAGTGCATCATTTCAAGTGATTTCACTTGGAATCATTAGCTTACTAAGCTAATTAGATACCTCTAAAAGGAAATTTTCTAATTCCTACTATACTAGTAGCACTGAGCATACCAAGCAGCAAGTGTATGATAAAAAATAGAAGGTTTTCATTGATTCTTCTATTTGGAAGTAGTCTTTTTTTATTCAATCTTTTCATACATCATTTCCAAAGTACATAGGTGCATTTATAGTGTCATTGGAAAGCTAAGAGGGCCCACATATCATCTTTGAACCTTCAAGGGGCTGGTACTAAGCAGGATTTGGTATTACCTACGCATTTCTTGGAGTGTCCATCCATCTATCCCAACAAGAAGGATGTTGAAGTCTGGAGTTTGCACATCCATGATGAGATCATAAGCCATGGTGAAGAATTGCCATCGCTTATCACTTCAAATCCCATTGAGAATTTGCCTCATGATATCCTCTTCTTCAATCAGCTCTCCAATGGATGCTAACTGATCTACAACCTCCTTGACCTTGGTAACAAACTTCGTGATGGTTTGTTTAGGTGTCTTCTTCATTTGGTTGAACTCGTTCCAAAGATGATTTTTTCTTGCTTTGGTACTAGTAGAAAAGAAAGTCTTTAGGGCATCCCAAGTCTCTTGATATGTCTTGCATCCTCTAATATGTGGTAATAAAAAGTCAGAGATAGAGTTTAGTATGTATGACCTTGCTTGAGCATCACTTGCACACCAAAGTGTTAGCTTATCTGTCTCCTCTTGTGTAGGTCCTCCTTTGGATCTTGGAATAGGCATAGCTTCATCACCTGCTACAACTCCACAAAGATTTCTACCTTGCAAATAGGCCTCCATTTTGATTTTCCAAGCCGCATATTTGTGTCAAGCTTCTTAATCATTGAGGGAAAGTCATCATCCATCTTGATCTAGCTTTGATACCACTAAAAGAACTTGGAGAAGCTTGTAGGAGGTATAAAAGTGAGTTGCGAAGCAATGAAATTTGGTCCAGCCAACTGGCACAAGACCAACCCTTATGATTATGGATACTAAAATAGACCTTATACACATTTGATAAGTGCAATAAAATGCACTATGTACTTTGGAGCATCAAGGAGAAATATTCGATACAAAAGAGATAGGTTTGCGCATTGACTAGCTCAAAAAACTTACTATCTTTGGATGAGACAATCAACTTCAAATGCTCATAGCGATGAGTGTGATTACAATTATAAAAACTCCTTTTGGAGGAGTGGTAAAAATAGGGTTGAAAGTATAGAATGCACAAGAGTACATGAAATAAGCAATATATGCTTTCGGAATGAATCATACACTCAACAGTGGTACCTCTTATTGTTCAGGAATCCATAGAGATAGACCCGGAGATAGAGACACTAGGATTTCTCCCAATTTACAGAACCAAATGCTTTGCAATTTATAAACATATACTAAACACTACTATCTTTTCAATGAGTGCTCACTCATCCAATTTGGAGCTTTGTAGAGAGAGCACCAGTCTATGCAAGCTTACTGTTCTTGAAGAAGATGATGTAGAAAAATGAAGGAGCAAGACAATGATGGCCACAAGTGTATGTATATTGCTTCCATGTAATGTACAAGTGATTTGAAGTCTTTATATAGACTCTTGAAGTGCTCCACAACTTCGACAAGTGGATTTTGAATTCAAATGAAGGCGGGATTAGTTGTTGGAAGGAATCAATTCACTTTCCTATAATCTAGGAAAAGTGAAGATCTAGTTTGATCTACCTTTAGATGATTGATTGATTCATTGATTGCAACTCAACCACCTCAAATTTGTGGAAAAATAACTCTCTTTTTCTACTTTTACATGTTTAAGCTCTATGCTTTTACAATGGTAAAAGATCCATGAAAAATCTTTTTTAAAAATACAATAAATGAGCATAGGTAAAAGAACGCTTCAATGGATATTCTTTTGATGTAATCCAAGTGATAGCTTTTCATGTAGATCAAATCCACCTCAAGCATAGTGTAAACTTGATGTTCCAATAGTCATGTGTGTGGATGATCTATTAATGTTGGTTCCTACATGGCTATTGATTGATGGCCTGCTTTGATTCTAGGGTTCTATGCTCTCTCCCGATGAATCCTTGGTTGCTTTTGCTCCAAGTTCTACATAGATCCCAAGGAGGACGAGCCAAAACTAGAAAATTGAGTTCTATTCACCTCCCCACATTAGGGGAAAAAATGAACCGTGCATGGGCCTTTTAAATTAGAGGGTGATTAGTGATGGACCAATGAGAGCAGGCTGGTGGACATAGTGTAGTCCCTTAATCAACTAGGCTAGGTATAGGCTTCCCTTGGTTTGGGCCAGTCAAAACCACCTAAACCTATCAAAATTCGTGGTTTTGTCCTTCAAGTAGTTTTTGGAAGACATACGATTCAAATGGAACCCTTGGATCCCCTTTAAAATCAATGATTAGGATCATTTCTTGAGAAATGGGTTGCTTTAAATTATAGCCCTTAGATCTTATTCACATTTAATGGCTATGGTTGCAAGTTGAAGAAGAAAAGGCACCTAAAATATGGGCCATTGGATTTGGAAAGAATATAATGGTTGTGATTTGATCCTTACATGGATCACTACATCATCAATCTCCACCCTCTAAAATTCCTTTCATCCAACGGTTGAAAACGGACGCGCACCACAAAATTCCTTGCATGAAAGTTCGGACGTTTGTCCTATAGTGACAGTCACTGTAGCTATTTTGTCATTTAGTGCTAGAGCATTGGGTTTCAATTTCTACTATACAAACTGAAGGAGATCCAACGATAGGAATTTGATGCAAATTCGATATTTCACTCTCTCTCCTCCCATGACTGCGACTATTTTGTCTTTTATTGATAGAGTGTGTGCCTTTTTTTTTACTTTTGGTTCCCAAATATTCCCTTTGATCATGGCCATCCAACCAACAAATCTAAGGGCTAGAAAATCACACGAATCCCCTAGTGGATTTGATTCTTTATTTTAATATAGAATACCAGTGGTGGTTTTCCCAACCTCTTAATCCACCTAATTAGCCATTTTAATTCTTGCAAATTAGGAATCCTTACAAGGCCCATGCAGGGTTCACTTTTTCCCCTAATGACCATGCAACTATTACCAAAATCCTCCATCTTTTCCCATGCAATCTACCAAAGTGGTTGTTCACATGATTTCCACTTGGAAATCATGTCCTTCTCTCATAAGAAGAGGTCCATAATTGTTTGGCCTCTAATATAACAACTACAAAAGATTTAGAAATCCCACATGAGCTATGGGTTGCGAAGAAACTTCATTAAGATCACATTCAATTGTTTGGACGTGAAGCATGTGTTCATGTCCCCAAGGATCTCATATAAAAACTCAATCCTACATCTAGGAAATCCACTTTTCTACGATGTGGAACTAATGGGAAATTTGGATATCACTTATGGGATCTTAAAAACTCAATCCTACATCTAGGAAATCCACTTTTCTACGATGTGGAACTAATGGGAAATTTGGATATCACTTATGGGATCTTGAAACATTCTCAACGATAAGAATTAACTATGTCATTCTCAATAAGTCTAATATGCATAAAAGACCCATAAAGGACCTCGAAGTGAGAAGAATTGTTTTTGAGGATGTTAGTCCTCCTAATAGTATGCAAACTAATTTTACAAATAAGATTTTTCATGAAGATATTCAAAAGTGGCCTAGTAGTGTTCCTAATTAGCAACCATTGAGATGAACTTCATGAGTTTCAAATCCGCCTAATTTATTTATGCTTCTTATTCGAAAGAAGTTATTCATAAAGATGAACATGTCACGTGGGAGCATTCCATGAAGAGTGAACTTAATTAAATTCATAAGATGGTACTTGTACATTGGTATTTGTGGAAAAGGGCAATAAAACCTTACCATTAGAATGGGTTTTTAATGTGAAATTCACATCAAATAGTGCTTCTAGAAATTATAAATTCATGATTTTATAAAAATGATTCACACAAAACCAAAGAGAATATTCTCAGAGAAATTTCTTACCAATAGTCAAGATGACTACATTATGCATGCCTCTTTCATTAGTTGCGAAAGAGAACTTAGAGCTGGTCCAAAAAAATGTGAAGCATAGCTTATTACATGAATATCTTATAGATGAGATCTATATGGAACAAGCAAGGGATTATTCACTACTTGGAAAAAATATTCTAGTATGTAAGCTTGAGAAGAGCTTATATGGACTCAAGCAATCCCATACATACTGGTATCAAAATGTTGATGCATTCATGAAGTTTGAAGTCTATTCTAGAAGTGAGAGGGTCACTACATGTACACTACGAGATGTTTAGATGTAAGTTTGATATGCATGATACTTTATGTTGATGATATGCTTATTTTTAGAAAATGCTCACATGACTTGTCTCTCTTGAAGAAAAAGTTGAGTTAAATTTTTTATAAGAAAGATGTTGGAGATGTTGACCCATAATTTTTATGATGACTACTTTTGATAGGAGAAAAATATGCATATAATTGTCTCAAAAGTGCGTACACATCCAAAGTATTGATGGTTTCAATATCCATGGTGAAAGGGCATTGAATACACACTTGTTTACATATGAGAAGATGATTGCTAGGTTGGAGAATCTCCTTCCTAGTTGTCTCATGTATGAGAAGAGTAGGAGTTTCTCTTTCCTTCCTAGTTAGGAAAGAGCTAACTTGTGCCTCCAAAGAGACCATCTAGGTCATTAACTATTCTATTAGATAATTCATGATACCTATGATAGTCTCTATCCTCTATGTTTGTTCCTTGGGCTCATCGAATTGCTTGTGTGTAACAAATTCATCATAGAGCTTAGTGTATTGATTATCTTCTTATTGTTGGGCCTCTCACATCTTTTGATCATTTTTTTTTGGTGAGAAAGCATCTCTTAACTACCCTTGACCCTCATTTTGCATGTTTAGTTCCCCCAAATGTTAAAATTAGAGAACTAAATAAAGAATAAAGTAATCTTTATATAACAAAAGATAAATAAACATCACAAGAGCACTTCCATGATGATCTAAAAGTTATCCAAAGTTAGTCTAATGTGATACTTGAAGTTTAAGGCTCTAATTTGAAGTTCTCACCAATCCCAAACTAAAATCCAAAATCTATGGTTGGCTCAAGGAGGATTTGTGCACCATAAACCACTAAAAAATTTTCATTGTGGTCTTCAAGGACACATGATTAAAGAGTGTCCTTAGAAATAGAACACCTCTAAAAACAAACAGAACAAAGAAGTCGCCAAAGAAGATCAGATAAGTACTAGGGCACAAGCTCATTCGCTTATTGTTGAGGAAGAGAAAGGCACTAGGGCCTCAGAGATAGAGTTAGAATGGTCAACAAAAGTTATAAACAGAAGGAAAAGAATCCCTTAGTGTCCTCTGAGAGGAACACCATGGTCGCGGCTCCTCTAAATAACTTGTACTACAACTTGGAAAAGGAGATCAATGAGTTGGACTTTCCAAGAGGAAATCTCTATGAAGTAGACACCAAAAGTAAAACCCTAGAGATTTCCACCAACAAAGAAGATAACAAAGAGGGCTATACCACTAGTAAAGAGGATGGTTTCATTACTAACAATGAAGACAACCCAAATAGTGAGAGCTCCATCATTCAATCGACACTCTTGGAAAAAGTGGTAAATTCACTCCCATAGAAGGTGACTCATAAGGGGAAACAACCATTGGAAATACCATGGAAGAGCCCCCTTAAGTGTAAGATATGTGGTCAGGACCCCTTGTTTTTTAGGAAAAAGACGAACCCAAGAAGAAAAAAGACAAGGTCCCTCTCCGCAAAGAGGGTAACCATCGATAATGATTATCATATCAATTAAGGCATGGGGGTTGACTCACCCCTCAAGAGTGGCTATTATTGGTCACTGGTCTTGAGATAATAGCCTAAATGCGGATTTCATCTATGTTCAAAAGATTAAAATCGATGTAGAGGACCCTAAAAAATGACTCAAACGTATCTCTTCGAGTCATGTGTGGGTTACCGCTTCAGACCCCAGAGGGGTCGGTGGCACAGCTATTGGAATAAATAACTTTTGGTTTGGTAGATTAGTCAACTCCTACAAGGATCAAAAACATTGTTCGATTGTTGCCTCCTTCGGGGGGCCCCTCCAATTCACTGTGGTCTCCATGTATACCCCAAACAAGGAGACAGAGAGGATTGACACCTAGGTCTCTTTTGACTCGCTTTCCCACAATGTGATGCTTTGTGGGGACTTCAACATGGTGGGAGACCCTTTGGATCAATGGGACAATAGGGGGTGTACCATTGACGATCAGGAGAAAGATATCTGGGACAAAATCAAGCTCCACCCCAACCTAGTGGAGATTAAGATATGAATGGCTTCTCTTGGTCGAACCTCCAATCTGGGGAAAAATTGAGGAAAGCAACACTCGATAGAAGCTATATTGCATAGAACATTATCCATCAATGGGGCCAACCGGCCATCTCCCAACACATTGGCCTCGCCATATCAGACCACTACCCTTTTATTCTCACTTCCAAACTAATTGCCAAACTCTTGAAAGCACCTTGGTTTCATGCTTGCTTGACGTCTTTCTCCCTTCCCTCTATCCATCAGGAAATTACCTTGGTTTGAAACTCAGCATTCACCAATGATGCCTCACTAGCCAAAATTTTGAGGGTTGTGGTTGAGAAGACCCATCAAATTTTGGTCAGGGCTCACAAGATGCTTCGCAATGTTTGGTGGAGGCAAAGAGAGAAGCTCTATCGGAGGCTCTGGCATCTTGACAAGGAGGTGAACAAAGGGAACTACCAATACCAGATTGACTACGAAAAATCAGAGGCATGCTACGATAAGAGGAAGAAATTCAAAGGAAAAAAGTGCAAGTATACTTTAAAGATTATTGGGCGGGTAAGGTTGACAAACTAACTAAAGAGATGTGTGACATCCTCAAGAGGAATCAAGCAAGAGACTCTATTCCCTTCTTGATAGGCAGTGATGGGGTCGAATGCAAAATGGAAGAAGAAAACAATGCTATTATTGTCGACCACTTTACTCAACTCTTGGGGGTTTTGACGCCCCTTTCTCCCCATAAGCGGGATTGCATAGTGACCATCTTGGGAGTCTCTCCCTCGAGAATACCGCATAATCTGAATTCTCTCCTTGATGAGCCTATTTGTTATAATGAGATTCTTGAAGTTATTGTTACGCTCCTGAATGGGAAAAGCCTAGGTCCTAATGACCTCACAAATGAGTTTCTCAAGTCTTTCAAACAAGTGGTGGTCACTCCGTTGCACTTGGTTTGGCAAGAGGCATTTGTTTTTGGTGCACTTCTCGAATGCTTAAACAATGGTGTCATCAAGGTTATCCATAAGAAAGGTAACAAGATTGAAAACTGGCACTTGATCATGATGCTTAAAAAAGGGTACAAGATTCTTGCAAGAGTAATTACCAAGAGAATTTCTTACCACTTGAAGAGGTGGCTTAGTGAGGACCAAAAAGGATTCATCAAGGGTAGATCAATACTGGAAGCTACTATTGACATTTAGAAACTTCTTGATTCTGCTCAAGAGTCTGAGCAAGATGTGGTATTCCTTAAAATCAACTTCAAAAAATCCTACGATAGGCTAGAATGGGGCTTCGTCCTCGAATCTCTTAAAGACCTCATCTGTAGTCAGAAATTCACTAAGATGATTGCTACCTTACTGGGGAACGTGTCAATGCAAATAAATATCAACGGTGACTTATCAAAGGCTATTAGATTAAAATCCTCTATTAGGAAATGGTGCCCATTGGCCCCTCTACTTTTTGCTATTTCCATAGAGGGGCTTAGCCATCTTATGCAATATCACATGGAAATGGACCATATTAAAGGTCTCTCTCTACCTCTCAACCATGGCCAGATGATCATGAGGCTATTTGCAGATGACATGAATGCATTTATGCATAATGATTTGACTAGCATTGAAACCTTTTGGGGGTGATTGGGCACATTCTATGAGGCATCTGGTTCCAAAATAAACCACTCAAAAACTGCTTTCAGAGCCATCATCGGACCCCCACCTCAATTGCTAGTTGATCATGGTTGCCAAATTATCCCCAGCGGTCTAGTCTTTTGCCTACTTGGTACTCCAATGGGCTTTGGTGTCTCGATGGAGTAGCGATGGAATTGGGTCATTTCCAAACTAGACAACAAGTTGGTATATTGCAAGGGCATGCAAATCAACCTCGTAAGCCATGCCATGGTAATTAATACCTTCCTCATCTCCTCGACCATTTACTTTCTCTCTTGCTAGAGACCGAAGGATCAAGATCTTAGCAAATTGGAAAGAATCTACATAAATTTTCTTTGGACGAGGGCCACAACAAAAGGGGTCCCAAATTAAAATGGTCTACTTGCATCAGCCAGAAGGATTGTGGGGATCAGGGCATTATGGATATTGAAGGCACAATTGAAAAGTTGGCGGCAAAATGGATCATTAGGGCTTGGTGCAACTATGAGACCTCTTGGGCCAAGCTCACTTTAAGGAACAAGAACGTGATTGTGCTGGTGGGCCTCCTGGTTGGAAGGACTTGAGCTTCATTACCCTTTTATTCTCCCCGATTTTGATTTCCCCTAAAGGCTCGAATCTTGTGTGTTCCCTATGGAAGTATTGGAACAAGTTCAAACAATTTGTCAGAATCAGAGAAGATTGGAAAGGGGTGGCAAGTATCAGACAAAATGACTCAATCTGGTTTTCAATCATGGGCATCAGAGGTGTGGCTTCTTGGAACCTCCAATATGCTAAGAGGCTCTAGAACAAGGGTTTTAGATATCGAAAAACACCTCTCGAAACAAGAAACTGGTGAGTGGATAAACTTTAAGGACATAGAACCTGAAATAAGAGTGAATATGAAGAATGGACTCTCCTTCAAAGCACATGCTTCACCTAGGAACGATAAAAAATCTGACTCCTCATTGGATGGTGCAACAAGACTACAATTACGACCACCACCTGCTAGAGAGATGACTCTTCTCCCAACCAAATGTGAAGAGAGATGGTGGATGCAATCCAAAGATGAGTAGATGCTGCTACAACCAGCTTCACACCAGCCAACTGAGACTTCAGAGTTGATTAGTAGATCCTTTGAGCTTCCTAAATCCACCAAAATATCAGCCAAGTACTTTGGAACATGTATCCCAAAAGTTTAAGTCAAGACAGACTAGTTGCGAAATGACTAGCTCCCAAAACTTGCTATTTTTGGACATACACCTACTGAAAAAAATGAAGAGTGCTCTCAACCTGGTAGGAATTAGAAAAATTCCTTTTGGGCATAGCAAATAGACTTAGCAAGCTTCCCAATACAAGTTAAAACACTTCAAATGATGGACTGAGCACTGAGAACAAGTTTCAACAAAATCTGGAACATCCCCACAATTCTCGGGGCTCTGTAGAGATAGACCAGTAAGCAGTAAAATGCAGATATCTCCAAAATTATAAATCCAATGACCTTGAAAATTGAAATGCAAAAACTAGACAGTAAAATCTGTCCAACGCACGTTAAATCATTGAAAAAGGACCAGTAAAACTCGATATATGACCTTCTGAAGGTACTGCTCTGAGTGAGTATAGCAGAGAACAAAACAGAGAAGTAGATGATGATAAATGTATAGATTCACATATGATTACAACCACATTGGCAATGAATCTTTGCACAATGGGAGTAGAATGATAGAGCTATGGAGTAAGCTCTTCAATCTCTACAAAATGACATGAAGTGGTCACGTACAAGGCTTGCTAATCGCCTCTTCCTTCTTGCTCTTTTTATAGCTATTCTTGGAGGGAGTTTTGAATTCGAATTCGAATGGCTCCACCTAAAATTGATCCTCAAAGTTAGGAGATATTCCCTCAGCTCAAAAAGTCATGGGTTTTGGTAGTTAGAGCCACGAAATTGCTTTTACATCATGCATGAGGTAAGCCATCCTTTTCCTTTTTCTTTTTTCAAATACAAGAGATAAAAATGAACTCTTTTACAAGAGGTGTTCACATGACTACTCATGTGACTTACAAATGAGGATGATATCAAATATATCAAGCATGTAGGCTTGGGTAAAATGCACCAACAGCTCCCCCTCAAGCCTAACATGCTTGGCCTCCAAATAAGTCTTCAATTGTCCTTGATTTCCTGCAAGCCAATCATCAACTTGAATCTACTTAACTTCGTACCATCAAGAGCTTTCGTCAACATGTCTAAACATTGCATATCTGTAGAGACATAGGATAGTTGAATATCCTTGCTCAATAGCTTCTCTCTTACATAATGGTAGTGGACTTCAATATGCTTGGTTCTAGCATGGTATACCGGATTAGCTGCTAGATGTAGTGAGCTTGTGTTGTCACCAAAAATATGAGGTGTTGAAGAATGAAGTCCAAGATATGTGTACAAAGACTTTAACCACATGATTTCTTGAGTTGCATTAGCCAAACCTCTATATTCAGCTTCGGTAGAAGATAATGCCACGGTTGGTTGCTTCTTCGATGACCAAGAAATGATTTTTGAACCTGCAAATGATATATACCCGGATGTGCTTCTTCTATCATCTCTAGATCCGGCCCAATCTGCATCTGAGTAGACCTTTAGCTCAATATCTGAAGTATATGAATAGAACAAACCTTCATTCATGGTCCCCTTTAGGTACTTGAGGACTCGCTTGGCCGCTTCCATATGTGGTCTTCTCGGCTTATGCATAAACTGACTCAATATGCTAACACTATAGCATATATCCACCCTTGTGAGTGTTGCATAGTTCAAACTTCCAACCAAGCTTTGATAGTTGTGATGTCTTCAATTGGCTCTCCTTCATAAGCACTAAGCTTATGATTTTGCTCCATAGGTGTACCTGCACACTTGGTATTTTCCATCTTGAACTTGACGAGCATGTCATGGACATACTTCCTTTGTGTGATGTATATACCTGAATCTGTGTAGATCAACTCCAATCCAAGAAAATAAGTGAGTGGTCCGAGGTCACTTATTTTGAACTCCTCCTTCATTTGACTCTTTACCTGTTTGATTCCTTCAAGATCATTGCCTGTGATAATAATATCATCAACATACACACATAAATAGATCACTTCAGATCCATTCCTCTTTATGAACAAAGAGGTATCCGCCTTGCTAGCTTTGAATCCTTGGTCCTGCAAATAAGTCACCAATCTGAAATTCCAAGCTCTTGGAGCTTGCTTCAATCCATACAAAGCTTTCTTTAGTTTGCATACATAGTTAGGATGATGTGCATCCTCATATCCAGGAGGTTGTGCCATATACACTTCCTCAGAAATCCATCCATTCAAGAAAGCATTCTTTACATCAAGTTGATAAAGATTCCAATTTCTAGATGCAGCAAGACTAATGAGAACCCTAATTGTAGGCATTTTTGCAACAGGAGAGAAAGTCTCCTCATAATCAATACCATGGGTTTGAGCAAACCCTTTAGCAACTAACCTTGCTTTGTGTCTATTTATACTTCCATCTGGATTCCTCTTGATTTTGTATATCCATCGAGATCCGATTATCTTCATAGATGGCTTGTTAGGTACAAGCTCCCAAGTGTCATTCTCCTTCAAGGCTTCCATTTCTTCATCCATTGCATCTCTCCAAGCTTTCTTGCTTTGTGCTTCTTCGAATGTGGTAGGTTCTTCATTGGTTGAATCCTTTGCAATGTAGATTGAGTGCTTGGTGACCAAAGAAGTATCATAACCAAACCTCTCTGGTTTCTTCTTCTCCCTCGAAGACCTTCTAAGTGGTTGATGTGAGCTCTTGGGTGCATATGTAGCATCCTGCATCTTTGCTTTACCTTTGTTCTTCCATAGCTTTAGTCTTTCCAAGTCTTCTAGGTCAATCTCCGAATCACTTTCTTCAATCTGTTTTGGCTCCTTTGGTTGAAGTGATGGAAAATCTTCATCCAAGTCATATGGCAGCTTCACTTTCCTGTCATCATCAAACCATGATTTGTTTTCATCAAAAATTACATCTCTACTCAAAGTAAATCCTTTATTGGTTGGATTGTACAATCTATATCCTTTTTGGTTTTGGTCATAACCAATAAATACACACTTCTCTGCCTTGGGATCCAATTTCCCTCTTACTTGAGAAGGAATGTGAGCATAGGCTAAGCATCCAAAGATTTTGCAATGCTCTAGACTAGGTCTTCTTCCATTCCACACTTCATATGGAGTGGTTCCATCTAGTGACTTAGATGGAAGTCTATTTATGAGATATGTGGCTGTAGACACAGCCTCTGCCCATAGGTAGTTTGGCAATCCCTTTTCATTGAGCATGGACCTTGCTTCTTCGACAATAGCTCTGTTCCTCTTCTTTGCTACACCATTGAGTTCGGGTGTATACCTTGTAGTGACTTCCCTTTTAATGCCTCTTTCATGCAAGAAGGCATCAAATTCAGAAGAGAAGTATTCTCCTCCACCATCTGATCTGAGTCATTTCAAAGTCCTACCTGTTTGGTTTTCAACAAGAGCAATATACTTCTTAAAGCAATTAAACACTTCATCCTTGTGCTTCATGAAAAACAGAATGGTCCACCTGCTACAATTATCTATGAAAGACACATAATATCTTGAGCCTGATATAGATGGCTCCTTACTTGGACCCCACACATCCGTGTGCACTAGATCCAAAGGATTTTGATACATATATCCTTTCTTATTGAAAGGTTGTCTATGAGCCTTGCCGAATTGACAAGCTTCACACTTATAAATCATGTGTTGCCTTGTGATATTAGGAAAACCAAGTACACTTTGGTCCATGCAAATCTGTTTGAGTGTCCTCTCACCAATGTGAGCAAGCCTTTTGTGCCATATCTCCAACTATGTTAGAGTTTGAGATCCATAGCTAAACAAAGCTATGTTCTTTGTATCTTCCACTTCAAAAGTGAAAAGCCTTCCTGTCTTTTCTCCTTTGGCAATCCTTCGAAAGCCTTGCCTTGGGTCTTCAACATATGCTCCAAATCGATTGAATCTAACCTGCAATCCTTTTTCAACAATCTGTCCAACACTTATTAAACTTTCGGTAATTGTAGGGACATACAAGACTTTGCTTAAGAGATTCATATTCCCATCTGATGTCTTCACATTACCTATCTTCTCCACTGAGTGCTTTGTGTCATCTCCTGTCTGCACTTCATGCTTGTTATGAGGATCTTCCAAATCAGAAAGTAAAGCCACATTTCCTGCTACATGGTTCGAGCATCCCGAATCAATATAAAATATGTGATCATCATCCTTACACTTCTTCTCTGATAGATTCATAATCAATAATGAATCTTCTTGACTTTGGTCCTCTGCATAGTTATTGTAATCTCTTCTTCCTCTATGGCCACTTTGATAGTTGGTGTTGTTGTTGTAATTGTTGTAGTAGTAGTTGTTGTTGTTGTAGCCTCCATTGTATCTACCTCTATTTGATCCATAGCCACCTCTATTGAATCCTCTTCCTCTTGAGTTCCTTCGGTTCCTGAAACATTCTTCAGTAGTATGGTTAGATAAGCCACATATGTTGCATGGTTGAGATGATTGGAATCTCCCCTGCCTTGCTTTCCACCTCTGCCTCTTCCTCTAGCTCTTCCTCTACCTGCAAAGTTTGCTTGGAAAGAGCTTCCTTCATCTTCATTCTTCCTATTCTTTGACTTGTCCTTGACCTTAGCTTTATCAGAATATAAGGCAGAAGTTTGATTACCTCTTGAGGGACTCACCACCTTTGCTAATCTTTGCTTCATGAGTGAAGAGTTGGCCCATGAGTGTGTTGAGGTCGGGTACATGCATATCCATGTATAAATCCATGGCTGTTGTGAATGACTCCCACTTGTCGTCTGCTTTGATTCTATTCATGATTTGTCTTATGATTTGCTCCTCTTCAATTACCTCTCCAATGCTTCCAAGTTGGTCGGAAATCTCCTTCATCTTTGTGACATAATCAGTCACATTTTGCTTCGGGCTTTTCTTCATTGTTGTGAACTCCATCCACAATTGGTTCTTCCTTGCTCGAGTGTTGGAAGAGAAGAAAGAAGCAAGTGCATTCCAGGTCTCTCTTGATGTCTTGCATCCCTTGACATGAGGTAAAAGAAAATCAGAGATTGAGTTTAGAATATAGGACCTTGCAAGTGCATCCTTCGAACACCAATTCGAAAGTCCTTCCACTTCTTCATGTGATGGTTGCCCTTTGTTCCTCATGGTTGGCATTGCTTCATCTCCGGATATGAATCCATATAGATTCCTCCCTTGAAGGTAAGCCTCCATCCTTAGAGACCATGCCGGGTAGTTGTTTCGATCCAATTTGTCAATTGTTGATGGAAATCCATCTCCCATGTTGCTTGACTATGCTCTGATACCACTGTGAAGAGAGATGGTGGATGCAATCCAAAGATGAGTAGGTGCTGCTACAACCAGCTTCACACTAGCCAACTGAGACTTCAGAGTTGATTAGTAGATCCTTTGAGCTTCCTAAATCCACCAAAATATCAGCCAAGTACTTTGGAACATGTATCCCAAAAGTTTAATTCAAGACAGACTAGTTGCGAAATGACTAGCTCCCAAAACTTGCTATTTTTGGACATACACCTGCTGAAAAAAATGAACAGTGCTCTCAACCTGGTAGGAATTAGAAAACTTCCTTTTGGGCATAGCAAATAGACTTAGCAAGCTTCCCAATCCAAGTTAAAACACTTCAAATGATGGACTGAGCACTGAGAACAAGTTTCAACAAAATCTGGAACATCCCCAGGCTCTGCAGAGATAGACCAGTAAGCAGTAAAATGCATCTATCTCCAAAACTATAAATCCAATGACCTTGAAAATTGAAATGCAAAAACTAGACAGTAAGAGCTACCCAACGCACGTTAAATCACTGAAAAAGAACTAGTAAAACTCGAGATATGACCTTCTGAAGGTACTGCTCTGAGTAAGTATAGCAGAGAACAAAACAGAGAAGTAGATGATGATAAATGTATAGATTCACATATGATTACAACCACATTGGCATTGAATCTTTGCACAATGGGAGTAGAATGATAGAGCTATGGAGTAAGCTCTTCAATCTCTACAAAATGACATGAAGTGGTCACGTACAAGGCTTGCTAATCGCCTCTTCCTTCTTGCTCCTTTTATAGCTATTCTTGGAGGGAGTTTTGAATTCGAATTTGAATGGCTCCACCTAAAAGTGATCCCCAAAGTTAGGAGATATTTCCTCAGCTCAAAAAGTCATGGGTTTTGGTAGTTAGAGCCACGAAATTGCATTTACATCATGCATGAGGTAAGCCATCCTTTTCCTTTTTCTTTTTTCAAATACAAGAGATAAAAATGAACTCTTTTACAAGAGGTGTTCACATGACTACTCATGTGACTTACAAATGAGGATTATATCAAATATATCAAGCATGTAGGCTTGGGTAAAATGCACCAACACCAAATGCCTCTATATATAGCTCTCTCAAGTGGACTGCCTTCTTGGGAAGGTGGATACTAGCCAGCCATGTGTCCCATGTAACTGCATGTGTGCCAAGTGTCCTAGTCAACTCGAGTTAACTCAAGTGGATGCTTCTAGAAGGCTCTAGATCTCTTTGGGCAAAATACTCTCCCCATGTCCCCCATGAGGATTGAACCCAAGACCTCCTCCTTCACATCCTTGAGACTTAACCACTAAGCTAAGTGGATCACTTGTTCACAAGAGTGAACTCCTAGTAATTCTAATCTCGAGATCTTTGGTCATACACAGGGATGACCAAACAGTGTCCGATTTTAGATCTGTTTGAACTGGTCGGACCCCTAGATCATAAAGTTACTTTATTATAGATGTGATTCGTCATGCCATGAGGGTCGTATTTGGCATAATATCAATTGCTTATCCAAAATTCCTAGAATCAAGGTGAACATGGACTATCATATCACGCTTAACAAGAAGTGGTGCCTGACATGGACAAGGTTGTGTTGGGATTTGAAGTTCATGTCTATTTGGCATCCACTCATTGAGATCCTCTCATCGAGGTCCCCTCATCGAGATCAAAAATTTGGTTCTCATGTGGCGAATTCTCCACCGTGGTATCTGGACCAATCTAAAGGCTAGAAAAATTTGTGGTGCTCCACTATGGTGCAAGCGATGGGGCCATAGCATTGAGGATCTTGATCACATCTTCTTTGTGTGCCCCAAGTCTCTCTTTCTCTTATGGACCCTTAGGGATATTTTGAGACTACAGGAACAAATCACCTAGAAGCACGCACTTCTGGGTGAAGCAGTCGGCTTCTTAGTGGCACTATGGAATGCTATAGGAGGGGAAAACATCTAGAAAATTTGGAGGGAGCAGTGTTCCTACAATTTTGCACACCCTCCTAAAGAGTGGTCGATCGAGAAGTCTCTGTTCCTCCTCACCAAAAGAATCTTTAGCTACAAGAGGTCCCCACCCTTTAGGCATCATAAGTGTTTCTCATCGAGAAAAACAAGCTTAAACCCAAGTGGGACCTGCATGAGGGTGACAAGAGGGTTTTTAACCTCCTTTGTAACACTCTCTAGAGCCGCAAGTTCTACCCTTGCTTTGTGGGATTTGGGTGGTCCCAAGGGCACTAGTCCCATTCAACTGTAACTTGTTCTACCCTTTTTTTTATTAAAGTTTGAGAGAGTAGGCCAAGGCAAAACTTCCTTTTTGGGGGAAAAAAATGAAAAAATGAAGAGGGGTAGGATTTGTAAGCTCACTTCCAGCCCAGTCTAAGTCATTGTATGCTTTCAGCTTTATATCTAAAGTAAACGGATAGTATAATCCTTCCTTTCTAGTTACTTTTATATATATGAGAACTCTTTGTCCTGTAGTCGAATGTTGATCCTTTGGATAGGGCATAAATTTTGAAAGAACTCCCACTGCATAACTAAGATCAGGTCTTGTTAGTGTAGCATAAACTAAACTTCCCACTAACAATTGATACTTCCTCATGTCTTTGAGCTTTGTACCATCATATTTGTTGACTTTATGATTGACTTCAAGTGGCGTTCAAGCTATTCTATACTTCTCCATGTTGAAATTCTTCACTAAGTTCAAAAGATACCTTTCTTGTGATATATATATATATATATATATATATATATATATATATATATATATATATATATATATATATATATACCATGATCTGCATAAGTGATTTCCATTCCAAGAAAATATGATAATTTTCCTAGATCACTTATTTTTAATTCTCTCTCAAGTATCTTCTTTACCTCTATAATTCTTTCGTTTGAGGTACCTATAATTATGATGTCATCTACATAAATGCAAATGTAGATGATACCTTCATCTGTTCTCTTGATAAGTATACTTGCATCTGCCTTTGAGCTTTGATATCCAAGATCATTGAGATACTTTACAAGCCTGTAGCTCCAAGCTTTTGGAGCTTGTAAAATGCTCTTCTCGGTCTATAGACATAATTTGGGTACCTGTAGTTCAAAAAACCTTGAGGTTGTTCCATGTATAGTTTTTCAAATATGTATCCATTTAAAAATGCATTCTTTATGTCCACAGAGCCCCTATGGAACTATTGTGCAATGTTATAACTTCAAAAGGGGAACAAACATGAGTCATTCATGTTATTCCAATAGTCTTCTAGCAATAACGAGAGTGATGAGGAACCCGAGTAGTCCTCATAAGGTGTGACACTAGACAAAAGGTAGCGCAAATCATGCAAAAGACTGAATACAGGTCCTTCGAGAGTAGCAAGCACCAACCACTTGTCTAGAAAGTTCACACAGAGAGCCAAGGAGTGACGTACAACCCATGTATCTGCTGAGATCTGAAGAGAAATCACATCACACATCTTAAACTTATAGTTGACTAATATTTGTGAGAGTCTATCAATGGCTTGGAGAGCCTAAGCAAGAATAATTCCATCTGCAATCCTCCCCAGGACAACAATAGTGCAAGAGCATTACTAGACATGGTTGCAAAGGTCTTCATGTTGGTTGGAGTGGAAATTGGGCCGGCTAGTAAAATAGGGTAGTCCCTATAGTTGTGACTTGTGATCAAAACATGTTGGAGATCATGAGGTAGGAGGAGTGCATGAGTGCTTTCTTCAGACAGCATAGGGATTGATCAGTAAGTATGGTGAGGACATTAGATGAGAAAATAAACATGTTATCCCATTTGTGAGCCACAACATTGCCCGTAAAACACTGTAAGGGCTACTAGTGAAGTGAACCGTGATCCTCCACATCAGAGGCAAAACCAAATCTTTACATTGAAAAGTTGACAAACCTCCCTAAAGATAAGAACTCTCTCCTTCAATGCATGGCAAGTAGCTTTTGGATAGGAGGTAGCTTGAGGGTAGTCAAGGACACCAAATAACTCTTATCCTCAAGCGGTGCAAGCTTGATGTCTTCCCCTAATCTGTTTGGGCAGGTTTAACACTAATGGTTCATGTATCTCCACTTTTAGCTAAACAATGAAAACCTACTTTCTTTTTGCATCACGAATGAACTGGCAATACATTGTCTCTATGGAGAATGAAGATAGGTATAGAATATTGTGCAAAACAGCAAGTCATTATGTGTAACTCAACTTAACAACAGAAGAATGAAACAATTGAATACAAAAGACATTACGGCTTGTCATAGCACAAACCCATTCCAACAGCATACCCAAAATCGAGACTGAGACACAATGCTTCCCCCACTCCAACCAGACAAGTCGGAACAAACAATGTGAGTGGAGCCAGAAGGAAATACTTTGAACATAGAAGAGTATAGTAGGCTTATCCAATCTTGGTGGATTTCGAATAGCATTTAGAGAAGAGGGTAAAACTGAATACACATATGCCAAAACGCTAGAGGAACATAGCCATACAAAGCACAAGCGTGGCAATAGCGAGAACCACCAAAGTTGGGAAGTCCAGAGCTGTATAGTCCTCAAAAAATGGCCAAATGAGAAGGGAGCTTTTAAAATGGACACCCAATGAATGCACAGAGCTTATTGCAGAGCCAAGAAAGTGTGACAAGGAACAAAAAGGGAGTTCGGTGCCACACGACAGGAGCACGGGTTCTTGGACCTTCCCTTTGATTAGGACAGGTCAAGCAGGAGGAGCACAGTTCATTCCTGAATGTAGGAGCTCTCTGCCACCACAAGAGTGCCATCATCTCCCCCCTCATATGTTGATTCAGAACATGAATGGACAACAGAGGGTCAAGGGAACCACCCCCAAACTCCGCAACAGAAGGCCTTAACTGAAGTTAGCCTTGAAGACGTGTATGGGGAGGTTAGAGTAGAGCTCAAACAAACAAGAAGAAGGTTGAGGGAGTCATGGTTGAGGTACAACCATCGGTGCATTGTAGAAATGATGCCTCACTGAGAAGACCTGCACCAACTGAGAATCATCAGAGAGGAAAGGAGCAGAAGGCTCAACCGAGGCGCGGAAGCCCTAAACGACAATCTGAAGATCGTTGATACTACCCGTGTGGGGAAACTCACAAAGGGAGCTCACCCCCAAGATACGACTGAAGGGGAAAGAGGGTGAGAGGGAGCTCCTTCCCCCCATGCATTCAGGCGCCATGTGAGTTTGTCAGGCCACATTGAAGAAGGGGAAAAACATCAGGACAACCCCACCTACTTCACTTTAAAGTTACTCAGGAGAGAGGGAAGTGATATCTCCCTCCCTCGGAGTTGATTTTCAACATAGGCACGAGTCTCTCATAAAACAGAGAAAGTAAATTCAAATCCCAACCCCCACACAAATATTTAGAGGTATTAACATGCTAATTTAAACCCCCATGACCCCATCTCGAAACTGACAGGATACTAACCATTTGCATGCGCGAGAGGAACAATTCATGAAAATTAGCCAATCCATTCATGTTTCCCATTTTTTTTTTGGTGTTTTCTTCGAAACAAGAAGAGAGGGAGGGGCTAGGGAGGGGGCTACCCATCCCCCTTTTCAAGACAGCAACTCAAAACAATAAATGATAGTGGTGGAGACTGATGCATGAGTGAGTGTGTGGGATTTTGTGTGTATGAGAGAGTGAGAGAGAGAAGGGGGTTAGGGGATGTTTTTGTGCAACAACCAAAATGAACTAAAACTACACTACTAAAAACAAGAAATGGGGAGCTAATGGTCCAATGGAAGGGTGAAAGTTCCATGCAAGAACTCAAATCCTATGCAAATGAGAAGAAAAATTGCAACACAATACTTTACCACACGTTGTTGAGCACTCCAAGTGATGAAAGGCCGACGTCCCTAGCAACGGTGCCAACTAATGTTGAAGTTGTAGTACCCAAGACCCTCACCACCTTGCATGGAAGCAAGAAGGAAGGCTCAAGATTGACTCTCCTCTCATCCAACCCTACCCCCAACATGTTCAAGGCATTGGCCATTAGCCCCATGCTATGCCACATGCTTGAAAACATGGAGAGCAGGGATTCAAGGATCCTATTCCATGTGCAAAATACAAGTAAAGCAACTACTCTACTCACACAAAGGAAAGACATGCATAGGCACACACACACACCTCACTCTCACACACTCACAAAGACACAATACATAAATGTAAATAGTCTTGGAGTAAAGGAGAGTATTCTTCCATTCAAAAGAGATATTACATGAGAGCACGTCAAACCAAAAGCTCCCCCTCTTAACAAAAATGAGCCTCTATATACAGGCTAAGCAAATTTCCCCATGTGTTTCTTTTGAAAAGTAAAAAAGGGAATATCTCTCTAAGTAACATATCTTCTAAGAGATTCCAAGATCTCTCTTGTAACAAACAAATCCCAAGAAACTCCGTGCATGGGATTTTTACGTGGGAAACTCCTAAATGTGCCAAAAACATGAAATATTAAGAGTCTCCTACACTATGGCATAAGGAAATATTAAAAAGTGCTTTAGGAGAGTGTTCACATGTGACACTCTAAGTATATACAAAGAAGGTTATTCACATGGTCTAGGGAGGGTTTCCATGCACAATTGAAGATGTGTGCATACCCTACAACCCAACAGATATGCACCTCAATGTGCTTAGCGCAAGCATGGAATACAGGGTTCCTCGCAACTACCAATGTGCTCTGACTGTCAGTGAACATGGAGGTGGCAGAAGACTGACCAACACCCAAATCAGCCATAAGGCATCTGAGCCACACATGCTCAATAGTCACTGTGAAAGTTGCTCTAAACTAGAAGTGGCCACAATAGGTTCCTTCTTGCTCAGCCAAGATATGCATAAGCTACCAAGCATGAAGCAAAAACCACTAGTGCACATGAGTGTCAGTCTAGTCACAGTCAAAAAAAGCATGCAAGTCTAGTGTTAATGATCCCCCCTTGGGATAAAACAACCCAAGTATCCGGGTACCACTCAAGTAGCAAAAGATGCGCTTAACTGCCTGCCAATGCTTGACACCTGGGCAATGCATAAACCACATCATCTATGAGACAGTAAACTGAATATCTAGCTAAGTAATGCATAAGTAAATCAAGCATCCAATAGCCTACTGATAGAGAATAGCATCAAATGCATCTGCAACATCATCAAGAATCAATCGTAAACCTGTCTCCATAGGAGTGGCAATAGCTTTATAGTCTTCAAGGCCAAAACACTGCAATAATGTGTCAATATATTTTGTTTGACACAAAGCTATTCTGCCATCAACTTGCATAAATTGAATGCCCAAATAATGATCCAAATGCCCCAAATCAGACATCTCAAATGAGGCATGTAAATCAGCCTTGAAATTAGCAATGTGCTTCTCATGAGGACCAGTGATCAGCATGTCATCAAGATACACAACCATGATCAGAAGCACATCATTACCATGCTTAACATAAGGTGCTTCGAGTTGCACTGTTCTGAAAACCATGTGCAATTAGATAGGCATATATCTTTTCATACCAAGCACGTGGTGCTTGCTTTAAACCATATAATGCCTTCTTTAACTTGCACATCTAGTTTTCATGCCCTTTTTGCACAAAGCCAAGAGGCTGAAAAACATACACTTCTTCATGCAAGTCACAATTCAAAATTTTCTTTTTAATGTGCACCTGATGTACATTCCAACCATGATGAGCTGCAAGTGCATGGATGCTATGAACAACAATCATTCGGCAAGTACGTGCAAGGTTTCATCAAAATCAATGCCTCTTTCCTGCGCATAACCCTTTGCAACAAGCCTAGCCTTATACCTATCAACTGTTCCATAAGGTTTACACTTCAGCTTGTATACCCACTTGTTGAGATATCAAGCTCAACATGTGATGATCCAGGATGACACATTGTTGACAGTATACGGGAAGAAGCAAGTACGGACACACATGCAGATCTAGCACTAAGGCAACCCTTCATTTTTTTTTCAAAACCCTTACATCATTTTTAAGTGATTCTCATCACTAAAAACCCTTGTAAATAGCATTTCACCTTTTTGTAGCTCCATTTTGTACAAGCCGAGGAGTCCTCGAGCTTGGGGAGCCTTAGAAGTAGTTGCCTGTCAATTTTCATAATTTTTAGATCTCGTTTGAGCCCTCAAATAAGCCCTGGAACCTAATTTTTAACTAGGCCGGACACTAGGTCTGGACAGGGCCAAAGCTAGTCCAAAACTATAAATAGAGCTAGAGAGCTCATTTTTGGGGTTAGCTTCTTGTAGTTTGAGCTTGTATGAGAACTTTCTTGCAATAGAAGTGATTCCATTGTCTTACTCTCTTTGTTCTTACTGTGTGCGCGTGTGTGTGTATGTGTGTGCATGCTTGTGTGCTTCTCACTCACGCACTTGTGCTTCCACTTGCTCGTGGTCTTCATACCATCCTCATGTCTTCCCGGATTGACATTAAAGGAGGTGCTACTCATCACTGAGCTACACCAAATTTTAGCGCCGTTGCCGGGGATCGAGCTTTGAGGACGAGCGTGTGATGGTAAGACGTAGAGAGGACGCGTTGGAATGGTAAGTAGTAGGTAAATTTCTGATTTTTTTTCCATCTCCATCTTCATCTTCACCTCATTCTCCATTTCCACCTCCACCTCCTTCCCCACTACATATTCCCTCTTCCCTATCATTCCCTCTTTTGTTGTGTGCGAGTTTGAGAGAGAGCGATTGTGCGTGCTTGTCTTTGTGTGTTTTTTGCATGTTTCTTGCAGGTGGCAGCTCCATCATCATCTCCAGCAAGCTCAGCAGGTACAGAAATTGTCTGCACAGTCCCCGAGGCGTTGAGCTCGAGCTATCGCGACACTCCGAAAATTTCACCCAATCACGATTCTGAGTGCACCACGACACTGCGCAGGCCTAGAGCTCACAAGAACACTAGATAGAACAGAAAAATTCACCATATCCCGAGCTATCGCGACACTTCGAGGTATCGCGACACCCCACGACCTATCGCGACACTTCGAGGTATCGCGACACTCCACGGCCTATCGCGACACTCCGAGGTATCGCGACACTCCGAGGTATCGCGACACTTCCCACCTATCGCGACACTCCGAGGTATCGCGACACTCCCACCTATCGCGACACTTCCCACCTATCGCGACACTCCGAGGTATCGCAACACTTCCCACCTATCGCGACACTCCGAGGTATCGCGACACTCCCACCTATCGCGACACTTCCCACCTATCGCGACACTCCGAGGTATCGCGACACTCCCACCTATCGCGACACTTCGAGCTATCGCGACACTTCCCACCTATCGCGACATTTCGAGCTATCGCGACACTTCCCAGCTATCGCGACACTTTCCACCTATCGCGACACTTCGAGCTATCACGACACTTCGACCCGACCTATCGCGATACACGGCCTTTAACGCATAAAAATTGAGGGTTAATTTTTTTAGTGATTGGAAGGGTAGTTGAGCTTAAATTTTAGGCACCTTGGTATAACTTTAGAACCTTGGAAGTGGGCAAAAGGCCTAGAAACCAGAGAGGGATCTCCTGAACCCTGAGTGCCTGTTTTGACCCTTTAGTGCCTGAATGGTCATAACTTGACCATACGAACTCCGATTGATGAGATTTTGGTCTCGTTGGAAAGCTCGTTGAGAATCCCACGTGGACCTCGACTGGTTTTTGTAAGAATCATACGCGGAGTTTTAGAACATGCATTATTAAGTTGACCTTTAGGTGGAGCTAAGTGGTTCTCAGATTCAGGGGGTACAGTGAGCTACTCCAAGGGGGGCTAAAATTATTGAAGTGTGTCTTTCAAATACTTGTGGCAATAAAGCTATACTAACTGGTGAATTTTTGCAGGAACTTTGCGTGCACTCAAGGCAATCCAAAGCAAGCTAGCAAGGGTGAGTACCGAGCTTGGGAGAAGGCTTCCTGGGCTTGTGTAGCAGTTTGGTCAACCAGCTAATTGAGGTTGGAAGATCTCTCAACCCTCCTTTGTCAATTCCTAGCCTAGGCTAAGTACGACTTAGGTGTGGTAATTAACTAGGGCAACGTTAGGCACGAATCAAGTCCAAGAGAATTAATCAACCAAGTGCAAGAAAATAAATAGGTCTTAAGTGCGAAAACCCTAAGGGACAAAAGATAAACGGGAATCGATCACTTATCAAGTGCGGAAATTCACTTAAGTACTCCTGACGACGCAATTTCAGAAAAGACGATAAACATAATATTCAACTAAAAAGAACAAAGTGATTGGTGCAAAATCAACCTGCGACGAGAGTGTGCTTGGGTTCCAGGGGGTAAATAAATCAGGCATATGAACCTTAGATCAGGCAGACACTTAGGCCGAGACAGACAAAGCCTCAGATCTTCTGAAGCTAGTGTCAATCACACTGCCAGGTCTTGGGCCCAGCAGTTGAGTGATTACCCATACACTCCCAGATCAGAAACAAGCGATTCCGAGATGTCCTATCACATGGAGAGATCAGTAGGTAGTTCAGGGTTGGCTTATCTGGAAAAGCCAGAAGGGCCTTATAAGACTCAATTGGAATATATCAGGACAAATCGTCTAGGTGCTCGCATCTACGAAGACGGACTGAGAAGATCGGTGGTCCAGATTAAGAACCCCGATCAACCCCATGGATTAGACCACCCAGTAGTCAAGTTTGAGAATGGAGCATACCTAGATAAAGAGGGGACTATTTATGTAGTCACCACTCTTCCTGATAGAACTGATGAGTTTGGAAATGTGATTGCGGAGACCGACATGGGTGATATAGAGCAAGGGAACTTAGAGAGAGAGCCAAGAACTCCCCGTGGTAAATCTGTCTTGACCAGAATCATGACCCCAGAATGGATTCCACAGGATAATAAAAGCATAGATCTGCTTTTAAACCGAGAAACCGATGAGGCTTTTTGGAGATATAAATCTTCTCAATCTCAGGAAGTGAGTGCCCTCACAATCTATGAGTTTAAAGACCCTGATAGCCCAGGCCAAGTAACCTACCTAGACAATGCATCTGAGAGAATCTTCGTGGTCACTGAGCATGGCAGGCATGCTTACACATGGAAGGGTGAATTTGTTTTTCCCCAACCAAGGTCTAATGTGTCCTTTGGTCACCAAGGAGCTGGGACCTCCCAAGCTCACGGAGCTCAAAGAGATAGAAGTAGAGACAAACCTGAGGTAAGTTTCGCCAACTCCCTGGGAAGAGAAAGAACGGGAACAGAAAGGAATAGAGTGGAACCTGAGAGACATAGAACCCCATGGAATCAAAGGAATATTGATGATTTTCCTTTGCCAAGGCCGAGAGAACACACTAGGACCCTGCGACCAACTCAACTGGTGAAGTCCATGAAGAATTACTTCGATGGCACGGGAGACCCTTATGACCACGTGGCAGAATTTCGACAAGTTTTGAAAGCTGAACAGGTAGAGGACCTATTCACACAATATAATGCTTTCGGTCTAACCCTTAGGAACACTGCCCTTACGTGGTTCCAACCACTGAATGAGAGGCATTTCAGAAACATAGACCAACTCTTAGAGGCATTTATTGTTGAGTTTTCTAAGAGTGGAATCAGGCATAACACCTCCTCACTAATTCATAGCTTCAAACAAACACCTCAAGAGACGGTCAGACTAGCTGGAAGAAGATTTAGACAGTACCTGGAGAGATGCCCTATGCCGGAGTTACCCACACCAGCCAAACAAGTGGCCTTGTTCCTAGACGGATTGTTGAGCACTAAGCTCAGGTCATATGTGTACCTGAAGGACCCTAGAACGATAGAGGAGTGCGTGCGCATGTGCATAGACATTGAGGACAATCTAGGTGAGGAATTAGAACTATCAAAAATCTATAAGGATTCTGATAGCTCTAGTAACATGGCATCTGGTCAATCCACATCCATCGAGGAACTTGCAGAGAAGGTAGCCCAAAAACTAGGTGTCTCTAGCAAGCAAATTCCAAGATTTGCCCCAGTTAAGCGGTGTTACAATTGTGGCGGTGAACATATGGCAAGTGTATGCCCCATTATGGCCCAACCTCAGGTGAATCCTAGTAGCCAGTACTGCACCATAGAGCGCAGGTACACCAATCACACGGCACAAGACTGCCCATATAACAAACAAACTGTTAGGCAAAATTATCCTCAGCCATATCCACAACATGGTAGGTACCAGAATCAGTACCCATCACCACAATACAACAGACCACAACAAACTTATCAGCCACCTTATCAAGGGCAGCAGAGACCTCAACCAGTCCTAGTGCAGCAACCCCCTGCTCCAACCAATGTGATCCCAGTGAAATATGCATCTACTGAAGAAAATCCGAATAGAGCCATAGTCCCAGTCACCCCATTGCTATCAGACAGTGATCCCAGTGACCATAGTTTTGACTCCGCACATATTGATAGCCCACAGGCTTACTACATGCAGTCACCCGAGCATAACGAGTCATACTACTATGAGGACCCAAGTGAAAATAGTGGGGAACCAGAGTATTCTAATGTCATGTACACAAACCCCAACTCTAGACCTCAACCTAGGCAGGTACGACCCCCATTTCCTAGAGGACCATGCTTCAGATGTCAGGGAGATCACCTTATACGTGATTGCCCACTGCCTGTCCCTACACAACCTCAACCAGTAACCATTCAGGGTTTTTGTCAAGACCGCGGGAAAGAGCATCTCCTACGAGATTGCCCAAAGAACCCTAATAACATGCCTAAAATCACTCCTATCAATGTTGTTGGGTTAGTTGTAGACTCCATAGGGAGTGTGACTTCCACTGCACCTGTGCAGGTGATCACAAGAGCCCAGGCACTTCAACAACACCAAGGTGTTGGTCCCGAAAAGAGCCCCGAGGTGAGTGAAACAGAGAACATACCCAAAAAGAGAACTAGCGCCTGGAAGGATAGTCGTGAAAGAATGAAGAGGCAATGGGCAAAAAAGATAAACGAACTTGAAGAAAGCGTGAGAGAAACCAAGGCAAAAATCACAGAGATCACATCTCAACCGCACTCCCACACACTTCCACCACTACCATCCCCATCACCGTCCAATTCTCCACCCTCTAATACACCTCACGTAACCCACCCACCACCCCGAGTAGGATCAGTATTAGCTGACCCCACTCCTGAAGGCTTGGACATGATGTTCAAAGCCTACCAGGCTCGACTTCAAGAAGGGCCAACAGCTACAAACCTAGACAGGAGTTACCCCAGAGCAGATTTAGAGATTGAACGGATGAAAATGTGCATGAAAATGGTAGAACAAGCTCAAGCTATACTTGAGACTAGTCAAAAGTTCAATCAGACAAACTCTGTCAAGCCGGATTTGCATTTCCAAGGCTTACTAGAAAGATTAGAGCAGTTGGTAAACAAATCACAAGTTTCTTTACCTCCACAGGCTCAACCAGTTGTTGAAAGAGGAAGCTCACCACAAATGGGAGCTTATGTTCCTAATTCTACGGATGCTGGAATACCTCCTTCAATACAACAGTACTCTCCAGAGTTCTTGCGGGAAATACAAGAAGAGAAATGGGCCAAGGAGAAGGGTGATTCCCCTCCTATTCCTGAGATTGATGATCTTCATGATCAATTTCCCCAAGACATTCCGTCTATCTATGGAGATCAAACAGAGCAACAAGAGGATGAGAGATTAGATTTTGAATCTAATTCTTTACAAGAGTTGCCTCATTTCACAGGCCCATGGGAATCTGAATCTCTCCAGATCAGAGCTCCCACGATATTGGTAAGAAATGAAGACTCAGTGATTCCCAGGAACACTGATGTTGTGAAGAACACTAAGGTTCAATGTCACCTCACTGTAGAGGAACTCCTCAAGGCAAAACCGGAGCTCTGGAATCATGTGAAGGATCAGGTTCCAGAACTTGAATCCGATGCACCAAAAGTAGGCTCTAAACAAAAAATACCCGAGGTACCTCTCGACAAGATAGGAGACATGAGCGAAGGTGAAGAAGGTAACACTTATCTTCCGATCACCTATCAAGGTTACACAACCAAAGCAATTGTGGATTCGGGTGCGGGTGTTGCGATTGCCACTACCTCCTTGTGGAAGCGATGGGGCAAACCCACCTTAAGACCAACGAGAATGAAACTTCAAATGGCAGATGGTCATTTTGAAAGACCTCTCGGATTGCTTGAAGGGATAACTCTAACGACTTGTGGTGTAGAGTTTGAACATACGTTTGCCATATGTGACTTTGAGAAGAATAATGTTTACGAGATGATCCTAGGAAGACCCTTCCTACGACAATTACAAATAGTACAAGATTGGGGAACCAACTCCTTGTACTTACAGCACTTAGGGGTCACCACCAAGGTCAATCTGAAGGATCACACCTTCAGAGATGTACCACCCCTACAGTGGAATCCTATCCACAAAGCGAAAGAAGACTCTATCTCCGTGCATTCTGGAAGTTCACCTGAACCATCCTGGTTGCATGAAGATACTCACTTGTGGATGTGCAAGGTCGCAGAGGAAGAGGAAAAGCGCCTAAAAGCGAGAGAAGAAGGAACTTCCCCAGGAGATAGACCAATAAAAGACCCAGCCTATACACCAATGATATTTCCAGATGAGGAATTTGAGCCTCATGGTTGGGCAGAAATCTTAGCTACCATGGACATTGCAGTCAATGAGGAACAATGGACACCCCATTGTGATGAGGAGGGTTATGATATTTCAGTGTTCATGTGTCAGCCCTTGTTGGAAGAGTGTGATCCTAGTGAGTTCATAGAAGAAGAAGAGAATGACGATGATCTAGAATCCATTGTGATGGATACATACTTTGAATCAGAGGAACACTACTTAGAAGACCTAGGGGTGTTAACCCAAAAGGAAGAAGAACCCCTTGCGAGTATTAAAACGATAAGTTCAAAGAAAGGAAGTGAAGGAGGTCTAAAGAAAAAGAAAAGGAAAGCAGTGAGACAAGAAGAGGAAGAATCATTGTTTGAAGTGCCAGAAAATTTCAAGAAATATGAAGTGGAAGACCGGAAAATTTTGGTACGAATGCCTAAGAGAGAGGCCATTATAGGAGAAGCATATGACAATAAAGAAAAGACCAAAAAAATTGTAGTGACCATTGAAGGGAACGAAGAGCGATGTACGTACATAGGAGACGACCTAAGTGTAGAAGAAGAAGCAGAGCTTGTAGCGCTATTAAGGGAATATAGGGATGTGTTCGCATGGCACTATAGAGACTTGAAAGGAGTAGATCCAGAGATTTGCTCTCATACGATTCCGATGACCGCTGATGCCAAGCCCACCAAACAAAAACCCTACACATATAATGACAATTATGCAGCCAAAATAAAAGAGGAAATTGACAGGCTGATTGAAGCCGGATTCATCTATGAGATTGAGCACACTGAATGGGTGTCCCCCATTGTAGTGGTGCCCAAGAAGAATGGGAAATTGCGAGTGTACATTAACCTTAAAAAAGTCAATGCCGCTACGATCCGAGATAGTTATCCTCTTCCAATCACCGAACATCTATTGGAGCGTGTTGCAGGCAAGGAAGTTTACAGCTTCCTTGATGGATTTTCAGGTTACAACCAAGTAGCCATTGCCCCCGAAGATCAGCACAAAACGGCCTTTGCCACAGAATGGGGAATCTTTGCATTTCGTGTGATGCCATTTGGGCTCACCAATGCACCTGCAACATTCCAAAGACTCATGTGTCATGTCTTCAAAGAGTTCTTGCGAAAGAGCTTAGAAGTATATGTGGATGATCTGTGCGCTCATTCCCAAGAGAGAAGTTACCACATCCCTGAGCTCAGGCAAATCTTCAACAAGTGTAGAGATTATCGAGTGTGTCTGAATCCAGAGAAGTGTGTGTTTATGGTACGCCAAGGTAAGATCTTAGGTCACATTGTTTCTAAGAATGGAATATCAACAGATGAAGACAAGGTAAGAGCAATAGCAGAATTGGCTAGACCAAGGAATGTGAAAGAGGTACAAGCCTTTATGGGCCATTGTGGATATTACCGTAGGTTTATCCATATGTATGCCATCATAGCTAAACCTCTCTATGGGTTGTTAACAAATTTTGAGTGGAGTGAGGAATGCGAGACTTCCTTCAACGAGCTGAAGAGACGTTTGTGCACAGCACCAATATTGACTACACCAGATTGGAACAAACCCTTCCATGTCCATGTAGATGCCTCCAATCATGCAATAGGATGTGTACTAGCACAACCCACAGGTGAGGGAAACCTAGATTTGCCGATAGCATATGCTAGTAGGCAATTGAATGCAGCGGAACGAAATTACACCACAACGGAAAGAGAAGGCCTAGGTATGGTATATGCTGTGAAGAAGTTTAGACACTATCTATTGGCCAATAAGTTCAAGTTTTTCACTGATCATCAAGCTTTACTATATTTGGTCAATAAACCTTGCAATACAGGCCGCTTAGTAAGATGGTTCCTCTTACTAATGGAATACGACTTTGAAGTTGTTGTCAGGAAAGGTAGGACCCATCTTAGGGCAGACCATCTTTCTCGCATCACTTCAGGAGAGCCACCGCAAGGAGTGTCTGATGAATTGCCCGATGCTTATCTGTTCAATTTAGAAGTTGTTCCTAAATGGGCAAATAAGTTGGTACCAGTCCTAACCTTCGGGCCTGCAAATAAAAATGTTAAGACAAGCAAAGAGGAAATTGTAAAATCACTAAAATATCAAATATTAGCCGGAAGTATGTACAAGCAAGATAACGAGGGCGTATTAGCTTGTTGTGTCGAGGATGATGAACATGCTAGTTGGTTGCAACAAGCCCATGAGGGACTGCTAGGGAATCACTACTCTAAACAACGAACCTTGCAGAATCTAAAATGCTTAGGAGTGTATTGGCCTAGCATGGACAAAGAAATACAAGAGTGGATCCAGAGCTGTCCAGGGTGCCAGGAGAGACCCCCAGTGGAGCATGCCACTCTTTATCACATGTCATTAATCCCAGATTGGAGTGCTCCATTGGTCGAGTTCATGAGAACAGGAACATTACCCACTCAGACTAGTCTTGCAAGAAAACGGAGCATGGAGCAAGAGGCTCAAGACTATGCTTTAGTAGGAAACAACCTGTATCGAAGAGGCAAGGATGGTTACCTAAGACTGTGCGTAGATGAATCAGACTACTTGAAAGTCTTAGAAACGGCACACAGCGGTGCTGCAGGTGGACACTTTGGGCCTGACAGAGTGATTAAGACTATTCTATTCTCAGGACTGTGGTGGCTTACTCTTCATATGGATGCACATACTTATGTGAAGAGTTGCGACACATGCCAACGTACCCAATATCCGATAAGAAAAGATGAAATGCCATTAAGACCAATGATGGGAGGACGTGCGTTTTCAAAGTGGGGTATAGACTTTGTCGGTCCCATCAACCCCCCAGCTAGGAACTCCCATGCAGAATACATTATTGTAGCCACAGATTACCTCACGAAGTGGGTGGAAGTAAAGGCCACGACAAAGAATGATGCTCAAACAACGGCTAAGTTCTTATTCGAAAATGTGTTCACTAGATATGGGTTACCAATAGAGTTAGTTAGTGATAGAGGTACACACTTCTTGAATGAGGTCATTGAAAATCTCCTTCAAGAATTCATGGTGGTACATAAAAAGTCTGCACCCTATCACCCACAAGCTAACGGACAAGCTGAGAGCACGAATAAGATCCTGTGTAACGTATTGACGAAACTGGTCAATAATAAACGCTCTGATTGGGACAAACAACTTCACCATGCTGTTTGGGCATACCGAGTTGCCTACAAAACGGTACTCAATGCCACCCCATTTTAGATGGTCTTCGGACAGAATGCAGTGATACCACTAGATTTCCTAATTCCAGCTTTAAGAGTAGCACAAGAGCATGAGTGGAATGGACATGAGTTGTCCTCTAGGATCTTAGATCTAGAGCGTTTAGGTGAGACGAGGCTACGAGCAGCAGCAGGTATCTATGCTGCAAAGAAACGGCAAAAGGCATACTTTGATGCCCATGTGAAGGATAAGGGCTTGAAGGCAGGAGATCTAGTGTTAGTCTACACATTGAAACAACACGCAAGGAAGCTAGAAAAGAGAGGCTACGGACCTATGATCATTAATAGGATCTCCACGAGTGGAGCAGTACAACTAGCCACATTAGAGGGGGAGGTCCTCCCAAACTATATTAGCGGATGCAGAGTCAAGCTGTATCAGGAACCCCTCACGGAGGAGATGCTAAGCCGCCTCAATATTGCTAAGCAACGTAAAGAGGAGGAAAAACGAATTCGAGAAGAAGCACAGGCAGAGGCCTTAGAGCGTATCAAACGAATGAAGTTGAGAAGACAAGGAAGGGACCAGCCTATGACTAACACCGAAGAGTCTCCAGGCTATCACATGGCCATGTGTGAGGCTTCAAGTGAACGTATCCATAAGATAGTGGACCGACGACCTTTTGTGACCCTAGAAATAGGACAAAGAGACAGCACAACAAGTGTGAGGGCTTTAATTGATTCAGGAGCAGCCACAAGTGCAGTTCGGCTTTCTTATTGCCAGCAGCTGCAATTGGAGGTAAAACCCATAGAAGCCTATCTGATAGGATTAGGAGGTGTTGAAACCCCCTGCATGGGAGAGGTGGATCTTCCCCTCTACATACAAGAGGTCCTCATGCCAGTAAAAGTGCTAGTGTGACGAGGATCTGACCGAACCGCTTATCTTGGGCCAAGACTGGATCTATGATCACGCAGTCAACCTGAACCTAAGAAGTGGACTTCTTCAGGCTTGGGTAGGCCGAAGTCGTCTCACGATTGGATTAGAAAATCAAGCACTCAAACCAATAGAACAGGCACCAACTCCTGGTCCCTCCAGGAATCCACACGAAGATAACCACGTTGTGCTTGTCCAAACTTCTATGGTGCAGAGGAATGTCAATCTTACTGAAGGTTCAGGAGCCAAGAAGGAGTTCCTAATTGATCCAAAGAAGATTCTAAACGAACGGACCGAACATCACTCTATACGAAGGAGACCGCTGATCAAGAGGGAGGAGCGCCAACCCGCGCAACAGGGAGCATCTCGTGGCGTGAAGCAGATCTGGATACGCAAGGATGGGAGACCCACAGCTCCTATAGCAGATTCTCAAGGAGACAAGAAACGAGCCTCACCATCAAGGAACAAAGCTAAGAAGCCCCCTAGGATAACCCCTAGGCACACCATTTCTATTTGGGTTCCTAAGCGGTCAATGAAGGCCACCCCTAATGCTAGACAGATATGGGTGCCCAAGGCTAGCTTACAAGCCCAAATTACTTCACCTTCAGGCACTAGGATGAAGCAGCCTTCACAAGCACTCTTGGCCAACAACTCAGAATGTGACAAGATACCTACACCTCTCACTGTCCCCACTCCCATCAATCCCAGGAATGTCTGGAAATGGGTGCCCACAAGGCCCCAAATACATCACACTCTCATACCAAAATCTTCACGTGTCCTTAGCTCTAAGAGCTACTACTTACCTATCAAAGTGTGGAGAATTAAACTGTGTACTAAACCCCCTGACCCTAATCTGTAAATCCGTCCACACTAACACAAAGCATTCCGAGCCCATTGCATCACCAAAGTATGCATCTAGGACGACAATGACCTCTAATCACCACTCACACATATCGTAAACACCTCACCACTAACCACTGACCTCCGGAATTGTCATGTTAGTATTGTGAAGGGAACACCATTACATCTTGTTTCCTATGCAACACTAATGTGCCTTTCGTCTTCCAGCAGATAAGCAAACTACTCTCATGGCAACAGCGGCAGGCACAAGCTCGCAGGCAGGATCTGGTGCTCCTATCAATTGGGATGCCATGCCAGTGGAAGCTCCACCAACAGCTAGGCCTGAAGAATTATTGAATGTGCGAAGGATTCCTATTCCAGATCCACCCAGTGGACTAACCGAAAGAGTAAAAGGGCACTCCCATTGGTTCAATGAAATGCCAGGGGATTTGGGAGACGCAGATCACATATGGGAGTCCAAGATGGAGTGTGGAGGGGTTTGGTGGACCTTCCAATTCTTTTCAAGAGAATTTGAGACCTTACAGAATGCAGCTCCACTTCAGGATATCTGGCAAAAGGCAGGACTACAAGCTTACTTCAGTGCAGCTCTACCTAAACCTGACTTCCTCAGGTGCTACTACTTGATTGCTACGTTGAAACCTACCGGGGATAAAGATCATTCAGGCACATTCTGGGTGCCCTCCTTATCCAATCTGGAGGAGATGAGGAAGTTTGAATTAAATGTAACGTTAATCAGGGAAGCCCTTCAAATGTATGGAACTCATGTGCCTTCAGATCGCGACCCTTTGATACCAGAATCAATGAAAAGCAATAGAGTCAAGAAGCTCAAAGAAATGTGCGCCCTCACCCCCAACATCGCCATACCTCTGCGGATGTGCCTCCAGCACTTCACATTTCCCGCTCAGGACCGTTTCACTCAGCCTCACAAGAAGATATGGTACGGGTTGTATTTAGCAGAGACCGGAAGCTTGCCCATCAAGATGCCGGTATGGATCTTAGATCAGGTGTATGAGGCAGGCAAGCGGGGGGTGAGGAAGCCCACTTTACATGGGTGTTGTGCGTTGACGAGAATCATCTACAGATGTCTGGCATACGATGTGCCAGTTGCTCGAGCCCTAAAATATGCACACCTGGAGCTGTTCAAAGGGCGAAAGTCAGGGAGTCAGCCTGCAAAAAGAATGCGTGGATCCCTTTCACAGGTCCTGATCCCTCCAGTAACCACCGCCGAAGTCTCCACTAGAGAGGAAGCCCAGGTGGCACCTATCACAATCCATCTCCAGGAGTCTCAACCAAGAGAGGTGGTACAGCCCACTCCTTCTGCCCCTCCGCTACCTACCGATGCAGAATTTGCAGCGATGGCCACCTTCACCGAGGACCCAAATTTTGATTTTGAAACATTTCTGCAGACGGCTCATCTATCAAACAGTGAAGGTTGCCCTGACAATGTCGATCCGGGGGCATCAACCCAAAGAGAACATGCACGAGGCGAGACAAGCAGTGTACAGGAGATAGGAGTGGCACAACTTCCTCAAAGACTAAGCACACAAGCTCAGGAGAAGGTACCAAGAGATAACCCGGAAGAGAGTGAAGACGAAGCCCCTGCATATACGGCACAGCTCAAACGACTATACCAAACAATCAAGCAGGTACAACGACGCCATAAAATGTCAGAAGAAGCAAATAGGGCCCTAGTAAACCAGATGTTACACTCAGAGCATATCGACCCCCAGTTTGTAGCATCGCTAAATCTTTTGGCGGACACCTGTGGCATCAGTGAAGCAATGAGAACCTTGGTATATCAAGAGAACCCTGCTTATGATCAAAGAAGAATTGATACACGGCCGCGACAAGGAAAGATGATTCAGATGGAAGTATCTACGACGTTAGCTACGTCCACATCAGAAGATGTTCACATGATTAGCCCTAGGCCCAATGATGAACCGGAGGACATTACGCATGCACCATCCCCCCCATCTTCTCCTATCCCACCCTCAGAGCCTCTCTCCACGTGTCTTTCTACACAACCATTCTCCTCCTATAGTGAGACCATTGTACACACCCCCGTGTCCACTTTCCTTCCTTCACCCTCATCCATCTCTGTCACTCAGATTTTTGAACCCCAATTAGGTCACCCTTCCTTCCCCCATGCCTTTGGACAACCATCTGTCACTAGTCAGACTCTTTCCATATCTTTACCCTCCACCCCTCCATTTCCTCCCTCCCAAACTCTACCTACCCCATCCCTTGTAACTGCCTCGGGCACCACACTAATCACCCAACCCTCCTTCTGGACCCAACTTGTAAACATTCTTCAACAGGTTGATGAACATAAGAAAAAGTCCCTTCCCCAAATTCACTTCCCCACATTCACAGCCACCACTATCACACCACCCACCATCCCGGTGTTCACATTTCACGAATCACACTCTCTCATGTTCGATCCCATGGACATCTCACCATCCGCTGGGTCACCCACTACCACTGTTCTCACAACACCATCACAGGTTATTACACTCACATCACCACTTCCACACACGATAGGCACAACATCCACTTTTCCCATTCCCACTTCCCAACCCCCTGCATCTTCCATCCTTACCCCCGCATCCACCTCATTTAGTCTTGCACTCGACACGATGCTCGAAGCTGCCACTCAGCTTAAGCAGGAATATACATTATTGGAAGAAAATAACAAAGAGCTTTGCACCCTCTCAGCAACTCTCCAAGAGCGTGTCAATGCTTTGGAGTTCAGTCATACGGAGTCACAAAGCAAGATATCCGACCTCGAACAGGCAAATGCGCAACTCGAAGCGAGGCATATGGAAGAGAGCAAAGCCATGGAGGAACAGCTGCGAGATCAAATGGGCCGCAATGCAAGGCTTCAACGAAACATGGCTTTGCTACGACGACATCTGGCAGCAGCGCAAGAAGAGAACAGACGGCTTCAACAACAAAACCAAGAGAACCTCGAGGCGGCCATGGAGAACACCCCGGGAGCACCCATAGACCCGGTTAAATTTCAAGCTGTTCCCTCAGAAAGCATACAACAAATCTTGGAAACTTATGCCAATCTTTTAGAAGCACATGATCAGCTTGCCGACCAGCTGAAGGACCTACAGAGACCCCAAGAGTCTGCACCACACCGACATGAACCTAAAGAAATGACCAACGCTGCTACTTCAACCGAACCTGAACACTCAACGACCAACGACGTACTGGAGTTACGGCAACAGATCGCAGAATTAAAATTGAAGTTGATGCAGTACGAACGACCTCCTTCCCCACCAGAGCAACCGTTAGAAGAAGAAGCAGTTACTATTCCAGTGGAGGAAGCATTCGACGACACCTACGAGCCTCAACCATTCCCAGGAGGACGCGTAACAGAAGAAGGTCAAGATACCTATGAGGAACCCCCATCGGCATGGATGAAACAGGTAGAGGAAATGGGGCAAACTCATCAGGAACGGATATCCACTCAGATGCTGGCAATGAAGGCCATTGAGGACACCATCCTTCACTCAGAGTACTTCAGGCACATTGCCCCTAGACGCCTTATCACTAGCTCAGAATTACAATACAAGCCCTATTTTGTATTGTTGGCCGACTACAATGCAGAAATCAAAAGGGTCACCAACAAGTGCCCAACATTTGCCACACAGTTCGAACCAGAAGATATACCAGAAGCGGCACGAAAAGGGGCCATATTCCAACCAACTTGGAGGCAGAAGTTACTCGAAACTTACCTAGAAATGCTTCGAACATGGGATCACGCCCCCATGCATTTGAAGTACAATCCGTGTTTTGGGCCAGTGCAAAGACGCAGATCATGGAAAGCTTTTGCCATCAAGGTTCAGAATAACGCAAACTGTAAAGAATGGCTCAATTACCCCGCCATCGCCCCCCCAACCGGTACTCCCACAGTGTCATACATGATCGCAACCATCAGACATTGGATACCACGCCTCCACCCTATGCCAGATGTGGCTGCCCAGATGATGCTCAAGATCTTCGATATGATGCAGGTCGTACTCAAAACTTTTCGCAATGTATGCCGTATTCAACCTCCTATTCCCGGGTTTATTAATGGTAACTACGACCTGCTATATGATATGAGTACAACCCCGAGCATACGAGTGGCTTACGCATGGCATGCACGCATAAGATATCTCCCTGCCTGCTACAAGCAAACATTCGACGATATGTTCACCACGGGGTTTTGGGAGGCACATTCAGAGGTATTCGCGCCACGGCCTACGCATTTACTCCATCTCTTCGCATGCGAGCAAACAATGCATTCCGAGCTTTACACGATGCCACAACCTGACATGCCTGGTACAGTTGATTGGGAGGCTTTGCAACGAGACCTGGTCAGAGGTTTAAGAATCAAAGAACAAGAATTGGCAACTGACCTCCTGCAGAAATACATTGATCAAACTGTGGAAGAGAGGTCTGTCAGAGGCGACAGACCCTAGGGGGGGGAGAGTGTTGACAGTATACGGGAAGAAGCAAGTACGGACACACATGCAGATCTAGCACTAAGGCAACCCTTCATTTTTTTTTCAAAACCCTTACATCATTTTTAAGTGATTCTCATCACTAAAAACCCTTGTAAATAGCATTTCACCTTTTTGTAGCTCCATTTTGTACAAGCCGAGGAGTCCTCGAGCTTGGGGAGCCTTAGAAGTAGTTGCCTGTCAATTTTCATAATTTTTAGATCTCGTTTGAGCCCTCAAATAAGCCCTGGAACCTAATTTTTAACTAGGCCGGACACTAGGTCTGGACAGGGCCAAAGCTAGTCAAAAACTATAAATAGAGCTAGAGAGCTCATTTTTGGGGTTAGCTTCTTGTAGTTTGAGCTTGTATGAGAACTTTCTTGCAATAGAAGTGATTCCATTGTCTTACTCTCTTTGTTCTTACTGTGTGCGTGTGTGTGTGTATGTGTGTGCATGCTTGTGTGCTTCTCACTCACGCACTTGTGCTTCCACTTGCTCGTGGTCTTCATACCATCCTCATGTCTTCCCGGATTGACATTAAAGGAGGTGCTACTCATCACTGAGCTACACACATACCAGTTTTTTGTTTCTCTCACATGTATAGTGGTCACGCCCGTATATGTCAGGGATACTTCATTGAGCTTTATTAGATTTATCTACCGAGAGTGATGGCACATTTGTTCCTTGCCAGCTCACTCGTTCGCGGACATTAGGTTTTTCCTTATGTACTAATCTTTATATATTGAACTTGTTGTATTCTTGTTTTAGGTCATTCTTGGACATTCCTTTTTATGTAATAGAAGAAGAAGAAGATCATTCTTCCTTGCCTCAATCTGTGTGTATGCTTCTCCTTGAGAGTGAGAGTGTGTGTGTGAGCTCTCTTCCTTATCTCCTTTCTCGTGACATGGTATCAGAGCTAGCGTAGTTGTAGAGAGCTCGTGGAGAAGGCGACGCTGAAGAGTACGCAGTAAGGCATGGAGAAAACGCGATTCACAAACGACCTCTGTTTGCTACAAAAATCGACGTGAAGGTAGAAGACCTCAAAATATTTTCGAAATTTATCCCTTTAGGGTCGCTCGTATTTGTCAGATCGAAGTTTCGGAGCCATCTCGACCTCCACTTCGAGCCTGCAAGGTGGGGCCCACAAAAAAACCAGGTCAGTTTCAGAAGTTGTAACTTGCGTTCTGTTCGGAAACACTCATATATTCTAGATCCAGAATTTCAAGCGATTCTGTGTACTGTTGATACATGAAAACTATGTTTTTCTGAGATCAAATTGTCACATCATAGTGCGACAGTGTTCAAGCAGAAGTGCTGCTTGTAGTATTTTGCAGTGTTGTGAATTGCTGCAGAAATGGCAAACACATATGGAATGAGTCAGCTTATTAGCGATAAGCTGGACAAAAACAACTTCCATGCTTGAAGATTCAGAATGATGAATTTCTTGATGGGAAAAGGCTACTGGAAGTACATCGAAGGAGAGAATGAAAATGCTCCACAGTTACGAGAAAGGAATCAGACTGCAGATCAGATAAGAGCATATGAGGAATGGAATCAAGGAGCACAAAAGGTAATGTACTGGCCATCTGTTAGCATACAAGATAGCATGATTGGACACACATACAGGATGCCAAGACTCCGAAAGAGGCTTGGAACAATTTGGTCACATTGTATGAGACCAATACAAAGGCACGGAAATTGCAACTCAAGAATGAGCTACATACCTTGGAGAAAAAGTGCATGTCGGTAAGTGACTATACCCTGAAAATCAAAAGCATATGTGAGTCACTTGCATCTATTGGAGTGAATGTAGATGATGATGATAAGGTGGAAGTATCCCTTCGTGGTTTAAGAGCTGCATATAAGCAGTTCAGAACTTCTATACAAACCAGGGAAAATATTCCAAATTTTGTTGATCTGGTATCTATGTTGATCATTGAAGAAAAGAATCTTGGTGAGGATTCAAACTCCCAAGCAAAGCCCAGTTCTGAGCAGGTATTCTACTCTGGCAGAGAAAGAGGCAGCGGTAGAGGTTTCGGAAGTGGAAGAGGAAACAATAACCAAGACCAAGGTCAACAATAGAATCATGCAGGAGGAAGAGGACAGTTTTGAGGCAGGGGGAGCCAAAGAGGTCGCAGAAATTTCCAACAAAATGATTCAAGTAATGATAGTAAAGGATGTTGGAATTGTAGTAAACCTAGACACTTTGAATGTGATCGCAGGTTGAAGAATCAACTATGCATCCACAAGTGTAGATGATTCTAAGAAGTTGTTCATGGTTCAACATCACATGATGAACAAGATGTCTGCTAGTGTTTCGAAATCAAATGATAATGTCTGGTATGTTGATTCAGGTGCTTCAAATCACGTGACCACTCATGCGGAATGGTTTAGTACTTTGCAAAAATTGCCAGTTCCTAGATATGTTGAAAGAGGTGATGACACATCACATCCTATTGAGCATACAAGAAACATAGCACTATCGATGGAGGATAGAAAGGTAAAACATCTTGCTGATGTGCTGCATGTTCCAAATATAACAAAGAATCTAGTTTTTGTTGGACAAATGGTTGACTAGGGATTACAAGTCAGGTTCAATGCTGATGAATTATATGTAGAAGACTACAAGCAGGATGGACGATTGTTGCCAAAGGAAACAAAGTGGGTAGGATGTTCACCTTAAATGTGAAGATTCCTTAAATGAATGTAGCCATGTTTGCAAAAGGTGTAGGAGTTATTGTTGATATAGAGATGTGGCACAAACAGATTCGACATGCAAACTTGCAAAGGCTGAAATTGATGCATTCAAAGGAGATTGTCCATGGACTACCGAATTTCAAAGTTGCAGAAATGCAAAAGGTATGTGGAGCATGTCAATTTGGTAAACAGTCAAGAGCATCATTTCCACATGACAAGCATGTTAGTGAGAATGTACTAGAAGTAGTACATATAGATGTTTGGGGTCCAGCAAAGACCACATCTATGGGCGGTTGCACATTTTATGTTACTTTCATTGATGACCATACACACAAAGTATGGGTATATTTCATGAAAGAGAAGAGCGAGGTGTTCACTCACTTCCAGAATTTTAAAGCTATGGTGGAAAAGCAGACAGGGAAGTACATTCAGACATTAAGATCTGATGCAAGAGGTGATTACATGTCAAATGAGTTCAGCAATTTTCTAAAAAATCATGGAATTCGACGTCAGTTTTCATGCAGGTACACACCACAACAGAATGGCGTTGCTGAACGCAAAAATAGAAATATTGTAGAAATAGCAAGAGCCTTGATGGCTGAGAAGAATATGCCTCATTGTTATTGGGCAGAAGTTGTGCATACTGTTGTATACAACATGAACAAAACTCTGACTGCTACTTATACATCAAGTTACACCTGAAGACAAGTTTATAGGTAAAAAGCCAAACTTATCACATCTGAAAGTTTTTTGTTGTATTGCATATGTACATGTCCCAGATGAATTGAGGACGAAGCTTGATCCAAAAGCAGAAAAGTGTGTCTTCATTGGATACTCCCTTGAGCAAAACGGATATAAATGTTATAACCCACTCACACGACAGGTAAAGGTGAGCAAAGATGTGGTATTTGATGAAATGTCAAGCTTCTATGCAGATTCCAAAGAAGGACTGAATCTTGAACCAAATGACAAAGAAAATGCTGAAAAATTAAGTGCAGAATCTCAAGTTTTGAGTGGACCGGATGCATCACCAAGCAATAGTTCCAACTCAAATCCATGGAGTGGAAGATTGCGTGGAAATTTCAGTCCAGCAAATTCATCAAATACATCCAAGAAAGGTAAAGAAAAGCTTTCTTTAGGTCATAAAACATGTGTAGGCTTAGAAGACATTGATGGAGATTCAAGCGGTTTAAAAAGGAGTCTTGATGAGGAGCTTGGATTGCCCTCTGTGAAGACTCCAAGAGTAAGAAGGGCACATGCAGATGATACAATGAGAAGTGACCCAGGACCAAGAAGATCTGGGAGGATGCGGAATTCAGTGCAATGATTGATGTATGACAGTTATATGGATCGTCATTGTGCCTACATGACAAACATAATACAAGATGCTGAACCTTCTTGCTTTGAAGATGCAATTGGAACTGTAGATTGGGAAAAAGCTATGGATGAGGAGATGGCTGCACTTTATGGAAATGATACATGGAAGCTGGCTAGTAGGTTTTGACAAAGAATTGCATTGAGAGAAAGAAAGACAGCTTATATGTTTTGACTCATAAGTGTATGAGCCGCAAGGAAAGAAGCCCATAGGTTGCAAATGGGTTTACAAGGTAAAGCATAATGTTGATGGTAGCATAAGCAGGTATAAAGCACGATTGGTAGCTAAAAAATATGCACAAACACATGGCATTGATTATGAGGAAACATTCAGCCCTGTAGCTAAAATCTCTACTGTCAGAACACTTGTTGAATTAGCTACAGCAAAAGGATGGACTTTGCATCAGATGGATGTGAAGAATGCTTTCCTACATGGTGAGTTACAGAAAGAAGTATATATGGACCAGCCACAAGGATATGAAGATTCAAAGCATCCAGAATATGTTTGCAAGTTGCAAAAGGCTTTGTATGGGCTGAAGCACGCCCCTCGTGCATGGCATGCAAGGATTGCTTATTACTTAATCAACATTGGGTTTTCTATGTGTGATGCAGATCACTCACTATATGCAAGGAAGGCTGATGATGGCATCACTATTGTGGCTATTTATGTTGATGACCTGATTATAGGTGGTAATAATGAAGGAAGCATAAAAGATGCAAAGCAACTTCTTATGTAGGAATTTGACATGAAAGATCTTGGTGTGCTGCACTATTTCTTGGGCATTGAGTTTATACATACAGAAACAGGTATATGGATGTCGCAAAGGCAATATGCCTTGAATATGCTACAAAAGTATGGTATGGCAGATTGTAAGCCAATTTCTATGCCATTAGATCATAATTTGAAGTTGGATACTACATCAGGTGAAGCATTGGAAAATGCTACTATGTACAGGAAAATTGTGGGGAGTCTTATATATCTCACAATTACAAGGCTTGATCTAAGTTATATTGTTGTTCCCAGGAAGCCACATTTGGATGCTCTGAGGTGCACTCTATGTTATGTGAGTGCTACTTTGGATTATGCATTGTTTTATGAGGCTGGTGTAGATTTGCAGGTTTATGGATACACCGATGCAAGTTGGGCTGGTAGCATTCCAGATAGAAGATCTACTAGTGGTTTTCTATTCTCACTGGGAGTGTAGCTATTACATGGAGCAGCAAGAAGCAACCCACTGTTGCTTTGTCGAGTACAGAGGCTGAGTATAGAGGTGGTGCAATGGCAGCATGTGAGGCATCATGGCTGGAGATGTTACTTATACGTTTAGGTGTGGAAGTGCAAAAGCCTATCACTATTTATTGTGATAATATTAGCAGCATACAACTAGCACAGAATCCTATTTTCCATGCTAGAACAAAGCATATCGAGGTACATTATCACTTCATCTAAGAGAAGGTATTAGTAGGTGATATTAATCTTGTTTATGTGAGAACAGATGAGCAGGTTGCTGATATTTTCACCAAAGCACTTGGAGCTGAGAAGTTGAAGAAGTTTCGGGAGATGCTTGGATTACAGGATATGGCATTGAGTTTGAGGGGGAGTGTTGAGATATCAAGCTCAACATGTGATGATCCAAGATGACATGTACTAGTTTTTCGTTTCTTTGACATGTATAGTGGTCACGCCGGTATATGTCAGGGATACTTCATTGAGCGTTATTAGATTTATCTACCGAGGATGATGGCACATTTGTTCCTTGCAAGCTCACTCATTCCTGGACATTAGGTTTTTCCTTATGTACTGATCTTTATATATTGCACTTGTTGTGTTCTTGTTTTAGGTCATTCTTGTACATTCCTCTTTATGTAATAGAAGAAGAAGAAGATCACTCTTCCTTGCCTCAATCTCTGTGTGTGCTTCTCCTTGAGAGTGAGAGTGTGTGTGTGAGCTCTCTTCCTTATCTCCTTCCTTGTGACACCACTTAGTGCCAATGGCCTTCTTGCCAACAGGCAAGTCACATAAAGATTAGCTACCACTTTTCATGATAGCATCATATTCAGATTGCATTGCAGCTGTCCAATGTTCAATATTTTGTGCTTCATCAAGCGAAACAGGTTTAGTCTCATCAGAGAGACTAGATGCAGCCATAGCATAGCAATCTCATGCAAAACAGGCACTATGAGAGCCTAAACGAGTACAATATGAAATATGTGCATCTAATTTATTGTCACGCAAAGTCTACACCAACCATTTTGGCATAGTTTTTGCCTCCTCGATATCAGCTCTCTCATCAACAAGTGCATAATGTAAATCTGCATAAAAAATGGAATGATCTGCATCATCACCTGAAACCTGCAAAGTCTGAGAAGTTGCCTCATTAGGACTAGCACTAGACTGTCCACTTGTAAAAAGAGGAAGCAAAGTATCATACATGTCTTTGGAGCTAACACATGTCTCCTTCGTACATGAAAGTAAAGGATGAATAGCATCTTCCACAAAAACAACATCACCGGGCTAACCAAAATGTGTTTAGTTTGTGGATGATACAAACGATAGACTTTGCTTTGAGAACTATACCCAACAAAAATACATTTTACTACTTTACCATCCAATTTCCTGCAACGTTGTTCAGGCACTAATGCATATGCCAAACAATCAAAAACACACAGATGAGCAACAAATGGCTTGCGACCATGTGAGGCCTCATATGGAGTGATAGACTATAGTGCTTTAGTGGGACACCTATTAAGTACATATGTTGGACACATGACAGCCTCAAGCCAAAAACTATGTGGTAAAGCCTTAGTCTTGACCATACATCTCGCCATCTCCATGAGTGACTTGTTCTTCTATTCAGCAACTCCATTTCGTTGAGGTGTATACGGCACTGTACACTGATGTTTTATCCCATGTTAGCCAGAAATGCATTAAAGTCAGAAGACATATATTCCCCCTATCAATCAAAACGGAGGATGTCCATTTTACATGCGATAGATTTTCAACCAAAACCAAAAACTATTTGAAGCACATGAACACTTCAGATTTTTCTTTGAGTGGATATACTCATGCATTCCTAGAAAAAACATCAATGAACGTCACAAAGTAAAGATAGTTTCCAAGAGAAGGTGTTTACATAGGACCATAAACATCACTATGTACAAGCTGCAATTTCTGAGTAGCCCAAACTGAACCATCTTTTGGAAAGGAGGAACGCTGCATTTTGCCTAAAATACAACCTTCACACAGATGTTTTCTAGGTGCCTCAAGTTTGGGCAAAGAGGACATCATTTTTTATTTCTGCAGGCGTAGCAAACTAGCAAAATTTAGATGACCAAATTGTGCATGCCAAAGCTTTGCATCTAACATAGCCTGAGAATCATGTACTACACATGCTGAATCATTCATAGATTTTTCATAGTCTATGAGCTTATACAACCCATGACATAAAATGCCAGAAGCAATAATCATGTCACCATTTGACAGATCATGAACTATACATCTGTCATCAAAAAAATTCACAACCAAGCCAATCTTGGCTAATGTAGAAACTGATAATAGATTTTTCTTAGTCCCTAACACAAATAAAGCATCCAACAAATTAAAAGAACTACCATCTGCAGTAATCAGAATGATCTTACCAACTCCCATGATAGGATAAGAGGAGTTGTTGATGCATGTGATAGTATTCCCTGTAGGGGCAGGCTTGAGTGAAGTGAAGAAATTGTGCTATGAGGTAATATGTTTGGTTGCCCCACTATCAAAGAACCAAACATCTGAGTCTGCTCCAGACATACATTGTTCACGAGAAGATGGGTCAAAAATGCAAACAATAGCAAATACCCATTCTTCATTCTGCACAAGCTTAGCAAGCTCTATTTTTGGTGTAGAGGCCTCTACAACAACCATTCCAGACTCTTTTTTTTTTGCCTCTTTTGTAGCCAGTTTTGGATAGTTCTTTATGACATGATCGTTTCCTTTACAGTACTTACAAAAGAATTTCTAATTTTTTTATTTCTTTTCATCTTTGTCTTCCTTCTTCGAATGTGCAGCATTTGCAAATTTCTGCTTACTATTAGATGAGCTCCATTTTCCTTTGCCCTTCTGACTAGCCAGGAAAGCTTGATGTGCAACACGCATAATGGACATGTTCTACCCAGACTGATCTTCTTGTAACAGAACAGAGATTAACTCCTCAAATGACAAGGCATTTGGATTGGCTTTCATCATCAAATGAAGAGTAGAAGAAAAACTTTGATATGAATCCGGAAGACCATTGAGAACGGTGTGTATAAGTGAGCTATCTGGTATAACTTCATCAGCAGAAATCAACTGTTCCTTTAAGTCTTTGATCTTTGTTAGAAAATTGTCCATAGAATCACCTAATGTGAGGAATAATGGCACGTTTGATAGACTAGGCTATCAATGCATGTTCCTAAGCATCCCCCCCATCCCAAGAAATTTTCTCTACAATAGGTGTAGCAGAAACCGCAGCACGAACAAGAATCTGAAGAATATCAGCATCTTCAATGCCATCTACATTAGCTTTAATATCTGTATATGCAGGTGCAATAGGATGTTTTTCAACAGCGTGCACAATGTTCCATAGTCATTTTGCAACCAATACATGTCGCATCATATAAGCCAACAATGGGTAATCGGTACAGTCCAACTTATCCTCAATAGCCAACATAGAGAATACATCACTACTTTCAGCCATGGCCACTAACTAAAATACCTTGATGCAAAAAAATAATTGGTATCTAAAAAAGTTGAACAGAACTACCCTGATGAGTTCTTCTAAACCTGTGGTAGACTTTGAGACGCTTATACTGGCCAACCGAAACTTGTACATATCTTTGGTGCAAAAAGATGAAATAGCCTACACAAGCACTACGATAGTGCATTCGGAGGCCGAAACGAGCTCAAATCTCCTAATCACTCTGAGTATGCTCACCAAATTTCATGTGATTCTGAGACTGTGACCAGAGAGGTGTCAATGATGCCCTAGATGAAGCAGTGACCTTCTGTGATACCAATTGTTACAGCTAGACATGTGCAGAAGCACGTGAACAGCACAAGGAGGAAGAAGAAGCTTGAAGCACAACACACAATATTGAATATATTACCACTAGAATGTACAAAGATAAGTAACCCGTTAGGGTTATAGGTGTATATACAAGCTAGGGGAAAAGACCTCCTAACGAGGGAAAAAAGTGCCCCAACAATCCTAGTGTGTTCACACACATCACTACCTAAATATATCAACAGAAACAATCTTTTGACATTCATCTTCATAATTCAAACATCAATTTGATTGGTATTTAAAATCAATGCATCATTTTGGAAAAGAGCATGGCTGGGAAATTATCCATTTGAATCATTAATAAATTCATGAGAATATGTTTTATTGTCCTCACCTTTCCCTACTTCATATAGAGAAACAATAAGCATAAATTTTACTAGGATAAGCTCTTGTGTCCACTACCCAATTTTATTTCTTATTTGAAGCCTTGGCACATGAAACACTCACTTCTTTTAGGTAAAACTTGGTTTAATTTCAATTGAGTTCTGAGAATGTTTTCTCTCTTTTTTATGTGATTTGAGATCCTTTTTTTCATTTGTAAGTTATTGTTCACGTACCAAAAAAAAAAGTTATAGGAAAGTTCTTGAATAGGCTACATTCATATTTTAAAGCAAGTCTCTTTTATTATTTGTCCACTACATTCCAATCAATCGTTAAACCACTATATGTATGGTTATCTTTGACAAGAAGTTCAATTTATTTTCTCATAGTTTCGTCAAGCATGCTTAGAAAACATAAAATTTTTATCAGGTTTAATGCTTTTTTAATCAATCTCAGGCAATTCATCGCAATTCTCTTCAAACAATCATAAACTTTGCATTATGTGCATCTCAACTTTGGTAGTTTCCAACCACTTTTGAAGAGTAAAGCGATTCATTTTGCTTGTATCCTCACATGAAAACTCATGAAGCTTCAGATTTTGTGCGCATCCTAGGATATGCCATGTTTTTTTACTAATTTTTCATGATGTTTGATATATTCCATTGTATCTTTTTTGCTAACCTCCGCTTTGAGTGGTTTAACTTATTTAATTAATTTCTACATGTGTTGTTCTTTGATATATAGGTCCATACTTTGATATGTTTTTTGCGAATTCTATTTATGCATGCCGATCAAGATATATGGATTATCTAGAATTGCATCCATAGCATAAGTGCATGCAATGCTCAATCTTCTCCAGGTTTGATCCAAATCCTTGAATTTTGAAACTAACTTGGCAACAACAAAATTAGTGATATATTAGTGATATAAGTATAATAATAATTAAGGCAATCAATTAATCATTAGTAAATCACATACACAAGTCAAACCCCTTTCACATCGGGCCCAAAACATGTCAAAAAGTTTGGGTCCACACATAGGGCATCTAGGGTGCATGTGATTGTTCAAAGTGTATGCGATTTTCCCTTTATGTTCACAAGCCCAAATATGCACATCTGATGTCAATGTTTATGATTGTGGATTGTTGGCATAGAATCTCAATATGCAATGAGTTTGTAAATTGGGTGCACCACTTGAGATCGAGTATGATTGTGGATCCCAAATGGCTAGCACTTATTTTTTAAGATGTATGTAATACTCCAAATTCTTGTGTGAAGAACTACCTCTTATATTTTTTGACCCCCATGTAGTGACATTTATGTACTCTATAGTTCTTGGAAGCCTTCTGTGTGATTTCAGAACCAATGTCCCTTTGTCAGATTAGTGGATTCAGGTGGTGGAGGAGGTGGGGTGACCACAACTTTTTGCAAAGAATAGGTCTCCATTAACAACTACATGTTCTAGGGAAGAAAAATGAAACAAGAAACCATTAAAATCTAATTACCATGCATTTGTGAATGTATGCTTGTTGGAAAAGAAATGAACAAAAAAAAGATGGAAAAATAGACGTGTTGTACAATACTATACATTCGAAGGGGATTAGGAATTCTTAAGTGGAAGCATGAGTTGGCCTTATAAATTAGGCATGTGTTCTTCATTGATACAAGTCTACCACATTTGTGTCTTGTTTAAGAAACTTTGTTCCTAAGATGCAAGGCCTTGGAATGTGGCCTTAAATTGCATGAGTGCTTAAGAATTCTCATGGCTGAAGAAGGAGGCCTAGTGGGTTTTGAAGGTCCATCTCTAGTTTGTGTTTTAGAGCATCCATTTATGCTTGTTGAGTGTTCTTTGCTTGGGGCCACTTGATCTTGTCCTTTTATTGTGGAACTTTGACTTTTCAAATTTTCTTACATTGCATTGGTGGACTCTATGGTTGTTCCAAATTATTATCAGTCACAATGTATCCCTTTTTTGGGGGGGATAGACATAATTCTCCATTGTTTACTAATTCTATCATACTTAGTGCCTATAATGTTTTGGATTTGGGAATTCAAATTTGTGTTCACCCTTTTTAATCTTGAACCACCACCTTAGTTACCCAAACTTGAATAACATTGTGTTTATGTCGTGTTGAATTGTGTTGTGTATAGCTCCACTTTAGTCGATTATCAATATCTGATGAGGCTTTCTTCTAGCTACCTATTCTTGTACAGAACTCTGAGATCCTTCAAGGATATAGATTTTCTTTTGTGAAGGGTGTCAGTGCTAAAAAGATTTTATAGATGATTTGTCCAAGACTTTGCCTTGTTTCCATGAGCATGCATTCCAAAAGGCTTACAACTTTGTGATTGGATCACAAGTCTTCTTGCAATTTGTGATTGTGCAATAGCTATGGAAATCATTTCTAATATTTGCCTTATGTGAACTTTAATCCATTTTCTCCTTATCTTATCCATCAAAAATTTAACGGCTAAAATCAAAGTGACCGAGTGATTTAAGAGCCAATTTTGATCTAGAATGACATTGTTTGTCAAATCATGATCCTTCCACACATGGAAGTTGACTATTAATTTTTTACCACCAATTTGAAGAGGTTAGGAAACCTCCACAACAATGTGTTGGTGCTCTCATAATTCCTATGAAAGTATCATTGAACAATGCTACTTTTGTACCAAGACATTGGGTGTGCAACAACTGAATCACATCACTTACTAATCCTATGCCTATGATATCTTTTAAGGGCTTAAAGGAATTAGTTCCTATGGAATCCCAAACATGTGTTCTTCAATTAGTGACTTATCAAAAAGACTCACCAACCTTGCATATTCCCATAGGAATTTCTCTATGTTGTTCTATGTAATCACTTTCTTGTTGGCATAATAGTTTTTCTTTGTCATGCATGATAGATCTTCCACAAACATTAACATCTTTACGATTCTTTCTAGGGATAATCGTCCATTTACTATAAAAAAATGAGAAACTTCAAGTAGGGGTAGGAAATCTAACTTATGGACACAAACTCTAAGAAAAACATCCTTAACATGTTTACACGATTGATCAACGATCAATGTGTATTCTCTAGTTTCCCTTCAAAGGACCATTTCTTAGAATTGGATAAGTCTTTAGGATGCACACATGTCTTGTGGAAGTGCATTAAAGGTTGACACCACTCTCCATTAGTTGGTATCCTATATAAGGTAGTGTGCTATGGGTTATTGTGTAGCCATCCTTTATAGTCCTTAACATAGTTGACCACATCCTTTTCCATCGTGGGTGGATGAATGCCATTTCTCTAGATTCTTTGTAATGTTCTAGTCTGAGAGTAGTGTGAACCTAGGATGTTCTTATGGGCTCTATCTATCAATTCTTTCCTCCACACAATATTATAAAATGCTATGGTTTTCCTTATGATGGATACAACATACTTTTATAAAAAATGTTTGAGCCTCTCTAATTTGTTTGCATGACAATTTGACATCCTTATGAAATAGGTCCGTGAGTAAGAGATGGAACCAAGGGTTCTACCCACTTAGGGATAACTTCTATATTAAAGAGATAAACATATAGGATATTTTCATTCACTCCACTTGTTAGTGTTGGTGATATGATTGCTTCTACATCATCTATATTTGTATCTGCATGTGTACATCTCCATTTTGTATCCAACAGGCACTGCATTTTCAGATTATTTCCATTTTATAACGTGGCTTTTTTGTATTTGGGTACCTTGCCATTTGCTTCTACCATTGTATTCATTCTCTTTTGAGGGGAATTATCCCACATAAGATGTACTTTGGAGAGCCCCTCCCAAATCTGTATAAGGAGGGCCTCTCCCCCCATTTGTACTTGGTTAGAAGCTTGAGGAGCTTACTCCATACTCTTGGCAACTTCATTTCTAATCCATGTGATTTTACCCATTTCTTGGTCTACTCACTTTGAGTCTCTCACACTCTTTCTCTTGTGAGTACACTCTTCTTTTCATTTTGCTTCCATGTGTGTACTCTCTACATGGTATCAGATCATTAGGTGGAGGTCTTGGTGGTACATTTGTTGGTCATTTTGGTGGTGGTGGTTCTTAGAGTGTCGGTGGTTTTGCTTTCTCCTCATTGAGAGAAGATTTTGCCATCATTCTTTGCACTCTTTTGAGCTTCATTTTGCCTTTTTCCCACCCTCCCACCCTTCTATTTCAGCCATCTTTCCACCCCTTCATCCCTATTTTGCCACCCTCCCACGCTTGTTGGCATCTTTTTGGTGTTTTTGCATGCCCTTTGTGTTGAAATTTTTATGAAGGCGTTCCTGTGAAGTTGAAGGATTCTCCTCACTCTGATGGTGGTCTTTGCTACAATTTGTGCCTAGTGAAATGCATTTTTCACACATCCGTATTGGTCATGCCCGACTTTGATACATTGAAAATCCCTTATTTTCTTTTAGTCCTCATCGTTCGTAAGGTGTAATGCAAAATCTAATCCAGTGGAGGGGAAAGAAAAGCATGATTCAAATATTCATGAAGCTGCACGAAGATCACAAATAGAAAGGGCACATGGATGTTTTTTTGGGTGACCGGATTAAAGTTTTTGGGTCACCCGACACAGCATTAGAGGCACATGTATGATAGATCCAATGACCTTCGATCGTCAGAATAATGGGCACATGGAAGTTTTTGGGTCACCCGACACAGCATTAGAGGCACATGTATGATAGATCCAATGACCTTCGATCGTCAGAATAATGGGCACATGGAAGTTTTTGGGTCACCCGACACAGCATTAGAGGCACATGTATGATAGATCCAATGACCTTCGATCGTCAGAATAATGGGCACATGGAAGTTTTTGGGTCACCCGACACAGCATTAGAGGCACATGTATGATAGATCCAATGACCTTCGATCGTCAGAATAATGGGCACATGGAAGATCATCACCTGACTTTCAGCAATGAGAATTAGGGGCACATTAGATTGTGATCAAAATACCTAATGTGTACAAAGAGCTCTAAATGAGTTGCACTAAAATTTTGACATAACCAAAAGCAACATGTACCATAATTTTTGACACAAGAATAAGTACCATAGTTTATTATATTAATGAGTTGATTTTTGGCACAACAATAGGAGGCGTAGCTAATTGTACAAATTGGTTTGTATTTGATCAAATAGGTCTGTAAACAATATGATAGCTTGTGCAAAGTATAGATGAAAGAGAATGTTTTTAAACAAACTTTGGCAGCATGCGCAAAGCTTATACAGAAATGAAATACATGTAACGTTTGAAACAAAATGGTTGAGACTGTACATGAACTTGCAGATATCGTAGTTTAATTTTTCATGAGCTCTGCCACCTCATCCATATTTCACTTTCCCTACAGTTCCGAAGTTATGGAATCATCTCATTTGGATCTCTCCACTTATTTTGCGATCTGCTACGGATATCTGACTCTCAATTTCAATACTTCACTCATTGTAATTATTAAAGAGATATCATGTATTACCCAAAGGGTTCAACCTTGCTTGTGGCCTCACTCTGAAGGTTCATTTTGCTAGGGTGCCCCAACTCTACATTGGCGTTGCATTTGGCACTAAGTGTCCCTGTCATCTTGTAATAACCAAAATATAAGAAGTTTTTTTTATGTGTGCACTTGTGGGTCGGAGGCTAATCTAAGACCACCCACAAAGTACTTTGGTTCCCATGCTTACTAAAGTTATCATGGTGTGAAATGGGCTCCTCCTCTCACATCAACTCGCCTCTTTCACATTATCCAGTGTAGGGCTATTCTAAGCGCCCCCCTCCCTCTCCAAGGTGTCTACTTTATTTTTGGTGCAAGTGTAGGGCTACTCTAAACCCCCCACCCCTACCCCAACTCAATTTTGTGTGCCAATTTTTCTCGCAAGTGTGGTAACTTTGTGTCAGTGGCAATAATGTCAACAATTTCAAATGCAACGTCTTCAAGTCACTTGTACTTACCCTCCTTTACACCCATCTTCATGCGAGAAGATGAACGGCTAAATGGCACAAATTACAACCTATGGAAGGATACAATTAGGGCCTATCTCTATATAAATCTGCTATACGAGTTAGTCAAACGAATTGAAGGAGTGTCTGATGAGGATAGCGATCTAGGAGCTTGGAATGTATGGAATGTAAAAGACAAGCGAGCATTAGACCAACTTCTCCTTGCATGTGATGAATTGACCAAGGGTCACATCACTACATGTAAGACTTCCAAAGAAGCTTGTGGATACTCTAGCCAACCTATATGAGGATAACACACCTTCTAAGATTTATGCTCTAGAGGTCGAGTTCCATAATCTCACTATACATCCACAAGACACCATCACAAAAGTGATCACCCAATTCGAAGATTATCAATGCAAGTTGGCACTGTGTGGACGACAAATTTCAAGTGAAGACATGGCTATAAGATTACTTAACAAGCTTCCTAGGTCCTATGAAACATTTGTAACCAATCTGTATAACACGCATCAAGTTCTAACTTGGAAAGAGGTATGTTGAGTTTTGGTCGTCCACGAATCACAAGCAAAGTCAGCTTCCTCCCAAGAAACAACCATGAAGGCTAAAGGACCCTTCCACAAGGGTAAACATGCTAGTCATAATAATCGCAATGTACTAAAGCAAGGCTCCAAGAATTCGTCAAAGAAATTCAGCTGCAATTTCTATGGAAAAACAAGGCACTTGGAAAAAATTTTCTCTAAGAAGAAGCATACATCAAAGTTGTCTAGTTCCAAGAGCCCCTCAAAAACATCTCAACATAGGTCTTATTGTTCTAGGGAAGACCTATTTATTTCCACAGAGGTCAATGCCCTCGTAACTTCCAGTTCTTCTTAGGAATGGATCTTTGATAGTGGAGCAACATCGCACATGTGTAAGGATCGAGATTCTTTTCAAGAGATTGAGGACCATACTAGAGAAGTTTACCTAGGCAACAACAAGAGCCTACCCATCGAAGGAAAAGGCAAAGTAAAAATTACCAATGCCCAAGGGAAGTGCAAATCATTATCAAATATCGTATTTGTTCCTAACTTGTGCATGAACCTACTATCAGTCAAGGCCATCACCGATCATGATAAACAAAGGTTATTTGATAACACTTGAGTTAAGGTGATTGACCCTAAAACCAAAGACATCAGCACACAAGGTGTCGAAGAAAAAAGACTATACAATCTGTCCTACTTTTTATCTAAGGAGTCGCTTTCCAGTCTGTGGAATCAAAGGTATGGCCACACTTCATATTTACCAAGGATTTCCTCATCTTAGATAGTTACAGGATTTTTCAAGATCGGGTAAGTCAATGATGTCTTCCAAGCTTGCACCCAAGGCAAGCAACATAGGACTTCCGTTCCCAAGGAGGCTTCCACAAGAGCTAGGAACCCTTTAGCCCTCGTCCACATGGACCTTTGTAGACCTACGAATACCCCTTTCCTTAGTGCATCACTCTACTTCTTTCTTTTAGTAGATGACCACTCATGCTACATTTTGGTATATTTTCTAAAGTCAAAGGCAGACACTTTCTCTAAGTTTGGAGAATGGATAACCAAGTTGAGAATGAAGCATCAAAGACAACCAAGACTATTCAATCAGATGGCAGTGGTGAATTTATCAACCATGACTTTGACAATTTCTTAAAAGAAAATGGGATAAAAAGACAATTCACTCAACCTCACACTCCATCGCAAAATGGAGCAGCTAAGAGAAAGATCCGAAGTGGGATGGAAATGGAAAGAACCATGCTTCACAACAAAGATTTACCCTACAAGTTTTGGGCAGAAGCACTGCATACTTCCATGCACATACTCAATCGAGGCTAGCACACATAAGAGGCTAGTACTTCACATCAACCCAGAAGATCACAAAGGCTCATTGAAAAGCAATAGCGAGAAAAAATTCATTATGTAAACTATGCATTGGTGCATCAGATCCAACAAATTTGAGAGCCTTCTAACTACAAAGAAGCTCAAGGCCAACCTGAGTGGGAAGAAGCTATGCAAGTGGAAATAGATGCAATTGAGAAGAGCAAGACTTGAACCCTTGTTCCTAAGCCCACAAATCATCAAGTCATAGGAGTTAGGTGGCTCTATAAAGTTAAGTACAAATTAGATGGCACATTAGACAAGTACAAAGCAAGACTTGTAGCCAAAGGATATAAGCAATAGCATGGCATTGACTATGAAGAAACCTTTGCCCCTACTACAAGGTTTACCACCATAAGGATCATTCTAGCACTAAGTGCACATTTCAAGTGGCCCATCTACCAATTGGACGTCAAAAGTGCTTTCCTCAATGGAGATCTTCAAGAAGAACTATATATTGGCCAACTTGAAGGTTTCAAGGTTAAAGGAAAGGAAGATCAAGTTTACAAGCTTCACAAAGCACTTTAAGGACTTAAGCAAGCTCCTAGGGCCTCGTATGAAAAGATTCACAAGTTCTTCTTAGATAAAGGATTTCAAAGAAGTAGTACCAATGCAAACTTATACATCTATAAGAACAAGTCCTTAGTGGACATCATCATCATCATCATCATCCTCTATGTAGATGGCTTGATCTTGATAGGCTCAGATGAAGAACGCTTCCAATTCATCATCACATAGCTTCCCCTTGAGTACCCTATGATAGATCTTGGACTACTTCACTACCTCTTAGCTATGGAAGTTGCCACATATTCCTATCACAGAAGAAATATTACTCTAATCTTCTTTCCATATATAACATGGACCAATGTAGCTCAATATCTATGCCACTTGATCCAAGCATCAAGCTCACACTGGAGGATTCATCATCACTTGTGGATGTGTATACTTATCGGTAGCTTGTTGGCTCATTACTCTACCTTGTCAACACTAGACCAGATATTGCCTATGTAGTTGGTATACTCAGTTAGTTTGCACATCAAGCTCTTCGAACTCATTGGGATGCTACTCAGAGGCTACTTTGATACCTTGCCCTCACCCGACATCATGGTCTTTGGTACAGAGGGGGCATCGAACTCACTAGATATTCAAATTCAGATTGGGCTAGTGATCCTGATTCTTGACGGTCCACTTTGGGGTACATATTCTTGCTTAGCTCAGGAACCTATCTCTTGGGCAAGTAAGAAGTAGCCTACAGTTGCTCTATCATCCACCGAGGTCGAGTACCGAGCATCTACCTTTGCAGCATGTGAGGCCATTTAGCTTTGATGTTTATTATCTGACATTGGTGTTTTGTAGGTTCCTTCAACATGCATCTGCACGGACAACCAATTAGCCTTGGCCATCACCAAGAATCCATTGTTCCATGCTCAAACGAAACACATCAAGATCCAATACCATTTCATCCAAGAGAAGCTCATATCTCACGAGATTAATCTCGAGCAATGTACCTCTCAAGAGAACCTGGCAAACATGTTCACGAAGGCTCTACCTCCAATTCTGCTCCAACGCTTGGTGGATTTCAGTCGCTCCAAAATGGAGCTGCAGAGGGGATGTTGACAACATGATTTCTCCTACATCATCTATATTTGTATCCCCATGAGTGCATCTCCATTTTTTATCCAAGAGGCACAACATTTCTATTTTATTTCCATTTTATATTGTATCCCTTTTGTATTTGGGTACCTTGCCATTTCCTTCTACCATTGTGTTCATTCTCCTTTGAGGCGGATTATCCCACATGAGATGTACTTTGGAGAGTCCCTCCCAAATCTATATAAGGAGGGCATCTTCCCCCATTTGTACTTGGTTCAAAGCTTGAGGAGCCTACTCCATACTCTTGGCAAGTTCATTTCTAATCCATGTGAGTTTACCCATTTCTTGTTCTACTCACTTTGAGTCTCTCACACTCTTTCTTTTATGAGTACACTCTTCTTTTCATTTTTCTTCCATGCGTGTACTCTCTACAGTTAGTTCCACTTGTCATTTGTGTGATATGTTATGATGTGTGTTTTCCATGTCTTAACACACGCTCAAAGTCATACTCCATCAAGAACAAGAACAATCTAGCCAATCTTTCTAGAGCACAAGGATCATTCAATAGATATAGGATAGCTTGGTGGTCTACAAAGATTTTAAAATTCTTGGATAATAAGTAATTTTGGAGTTTCTTAAGTACATAGACCATGCAAAGACCCTCTGTTTCTATGGTCACATAGTTTTGTTCTGTGATATTCAATTGTCTTTTTACATATGCTATAGGAAAATCAACTTTATCATCATGTGTTGATTGGGCTAGGATATCCTATAGCATAATTCAAATCACACAAATGTATATGGAATGTTTTGTTTCAGTTACCAACTTAAGTATTGGTGTTGTCATCAAGCTTCACTTAAGCTCTTTAAAGGATTTTTTGCATTTGAAAATTCATTCGAAGTGGTTTATGAGAGTGTAAAGAGGCTTGGAATCATTGCATACATGTGTATCAACCTATGCTAGTAGCCATAGTGCCCCATAAAAAATAGTACCTCTTCAATATTCTTTAGTTTAGGTAAGTTAACTATGAATTTTCTTTACTCTTCATCCATTGGCTTGCCATGGTTTGAAATAATATGAAACTAGATTTTTCTTTAACATACAATAAAACCACACCTCTTTTGGTTAAGGGACACTTTTTTACAAGCAAAACTTCTCAATGATCCTTCTTAAATTAGGTGGGTGTTGGAGTGAGTGTGAAGATTATCCACATACACTTCAAAACACTCTTAGGAACTTTTTAAGAACACAAAACATTAGACATTGAAAAGTTTCTAATGCATTCATAAGCGTGAAGGGAATTATGCTCGAAGTATATTGTATGATCTAGATCTATTTGCACAACACACATACCCACTGGTGTTTAGAAATGCATCCTCACCCACAAAATATCACTTCAAGAGATGATTTAGTGATATGACGCTCTTGACCATCCTAGGAGTCACACACACACACACAGAAGGAGTCTCACACACATGCACATGCATTAAAAAAAACACACACAAACACACATGAAAGCAAGCCTCAGTCATGGAAGAGACACAAGATCTCCCAAGAAACTCACAATTGCTCAGAAGAGAGAATGAACAAGAGACTATACAAATGAGCATTTATATGACTTTTATAGATAGGTTTTAAAAAGTGGTACTCTTCGCATTCTAATGCCTACCTTCATTAAAATTAGGTCCTAAAATCTATTTGAGGTGAGATTTCAATGTAGAAAAATCCTATAAAAATAATAGCATTAGCTAATCACTCTTGAAGCTTCATCAATCCTTGGCTTGCACAAATATACGGTAATTTACAAGAAAAGGTTTCTAAACATACTTCTAAATATCATCCCTAACAAATGATCTATATGTGGATGTTCTTGAGGAAGTGTGGGAATTGAAGATCATTGGAGTTATCAAGCTCCCGTAGAACAAGATTTTATAGACATTTGAAACCTTCAAGTTATTCCACATGCACTACTTCTTGATGATCACCATTGACAAAAGAAATTTTTACATTTATTTGATAAATGGACCATCTAAAATGAGCACTTAGGGCAAGGATTATTTGAATGGTTGTGAACCTTGCAATAGGGGCAAAGGTTTTTTCATAATCAATGTCGTGCTTTTGCTTATATCCTTTTGCAACTAGTCGTGCTTTGTATTTTTCCAAATTTCCATCTGACATGTACTTGATTTTATAAAGCCACTTCACTCCTATGACTTGATGATTGGATGGTGGTACTAAAGTGTTCAAGTAGTTTTCTTGTGAAATGTGTCCATCTCAATCTTCATTGCTTCTTCCCATGTTGGTTTTCCTTGATATTCTTCAAAGTTAGAAGGCTCAAGAATTTGTTGGATCTAATGCATGTGCATAGTTTGCATGATTGCATAGTTTACATAATGACTTTGTTCTCTTTTGTGCTTCTCAATAAATCTTTGAGACCTTCAAAGTTGTTGGGAGCTACTTGCTTCTAAATTCTTCTTGGAAATGATTGTGTGCCCATTTGAGGTGTAGATGGGTAGACTCTTTCTTGAGTTTGGATCTTTAATTGAGTACCTAGAAGACTCATAAAAGTATATCTTTGGAGATAGCCATGGAATGGTTTTCCATATCATAGAATCTTTATGTTTAATCACTTCATCCAATGAAGATATGCTTGTTGGACTTGGATGATATCTTGTATTGTTCTTCCTTAGGCACATGGAAAAATGCATCACTTCCAAATACTTTGAAGTATTTGATATTTGGTTTTCTTCCAAAGTAGGCTTCAAATGGTGCTTGATCATGAAGTGCACTTGTAAGCCTATATTGATGATGTGTATAGCATTGTGTACAATTTCAAGCCAAATTTTGAAAGGTAAAGCCTTGTTATGAAGCATGATTTGCACCATCTCCATGACATTGTGTATCGTCCTTTTAGGTAGCCCATTTTGTGATGGAATATGCAGTTGTGTGACTTGACATTTGATGACTTTCTACTTCAGTTCTTGTTGGAGCTTTGCTTAGGAGAGTCGTTGGACTGATGACCATAGTTCTTTGTCCTATTAAAGAGTCCCTTGACATTCATCATCGTCTCTTGAGATGATGAAGACTTACTGTGTGAGCCACGTAGAAGAAAAATCCTTCTGACTTCTTCCCAATTCAATATGTCACTTGAAACTTTTGTATCACATAATGTGAGCTTTCATCGATAGCTTTCAAAAGTGGCAATGAATTTAGTGACAAACTATGGAATTTAGCTTCTAAGACATAAATTTTGGATGTCATTTTATCCTCATACAAGTCTTGAAGGGTCCTCCAAGCTTCTCAAGATGTTTTACAAGGGTTCCTCCACTCATTGGGATCACTAGCCTTGTCAGGTTCACGCTCGGTGGCATCTACAACTTCATACAAGAGGTTTATATACAAATAAGATTTGATAGTATCTTTCCACAAGTTATAATTTGTACCATGGCATGAACGATAGTAAATAAAATGTTCTTGAGGAAGTTTCATTGAATATGGTAGACATCTTATAGCCCTTGATAAAGAAGATAGAAACTTCAAGAAATTTGCATACCGCAATTGTAGTTATTTTTGGAGTCAAAAACAAAGATTGGGGGCTTAGATTAGCTTTGATTGGAAAACCCTTGGCTGGCTCATATTAGCCTACCCAATCACACACACACACACACAAGAATTTTTCTTATATTGGTTTGAGTTACAAAGACAGGGCACTTTGTGCCTAGAGTGCCAAAAGGAAAGCCGCTTTTGGATGGAAAACATGCGAAATACAAGGTTGATACAAGAGATAATATCTTGGGCTAATACAAATATATGCTTTAATTGTGGATTTTAATAGTCGGCACTTAGTGCAAAAAGATGTGGATCCGATGGATATATGAGAAATTGATATAAGGTAGAAGTGGTACACCAAGGATCATTAGCTTCAATCAATAAAGTGGAACTTATGTGTAACCTTTTAAATGATAGAGAACTTTGTGAACTGCTTTTGTAATCGACCCAATTATATCATGAAAAAAAAAGTGCACCATGTGCATAAAAAGGGATGTTTTTGGAAGGAAGTGTAAGTTCCAAGAATGAAGAAATGAATTTCATTGCCCTCATAAAAGAATGATAGAAAGCCCTTAGTTAGTATTCAAATAGACCAAAAATATCAACCTCTTTTACATGCATACATTCCACTATAAGGCAATATGGTACTATAAGGTATTCTCTCTCTCTCACTCTCTCTCTCTCACTCTCTCTCTCTCTCTCACTCTTTCACACACACATAGAGGCAATTATAGAAACATAAAGTGCAACTTATTGCAACATGGATATGAGCTGATGAATTACTGTGGCATATGTTTCTTGCCTTGAAGTGCTCCCTAGATTCAGATATGTTACCACTTGCATAGAAGAGGTGACTTGTCGTAACAGGTAATACTGCCATAGAGAGATGACCAAGGTTTACAGCCAAGGTGGTGACCAAGGCAGAGACCTTGGCATATCTTGTCATTGGAGTCACTAAAGTCACGATTGGCACCGTTGGCTGCACGCATGGGAGGACTTCAACGATCAAGGAAGATAGAGGTTCCCAACTCTTCTCGAGAGGTCACCCATCCTAGTATTGTTCCCCCCCAGAGCTTGCTTAACTGTGGCAATCTCTTGCCACTAAGCTACACTCTTGTGATGTCTGAAGAAGGGTGAAGATTAAGATTTACGTTACCTTGAACATGGTTTGGTCCCTCAAAGCTTCATTCTTTGCTTTCAAAGCCTATTTTTGAAGCATTTTTGGGGTGTCTTTTGGAACCATTTTGGAGTACTTTTGCACATAGTTCTCTTCACACAGGTCCAGCAACATCAAGAAGAGTATTCTTTGTACTTCTCTAACAATAAATATCAACCTTTGGGACAGTGTTTTCAGTCACGCTCGTAAAACTATAGGTTTCTTGAAGGGTTTTCAGTTTTGGTGGGAGCAACTGCTGCAAATTTATGCAGGTTTTTGAGCCTAAAACATCCGAGTTGACAGACACTTGTAGGTGTTGTTGCCTAGTTATTGGGATGTGCATTCACCCTTTTAGTCTCATTTTACTGCATATATTGAGCACATACACACCATGTATGCTTTTGTGGATACCGCTTATGTATATCCATGTGGTCATTGATATAGCAGTTATGTTTTTGCATAAATCCTTTTACATTTGATCAAGAGGGTCATGGTGAGGTTTTCTTTATTGGGAGACACCGAGATGTCGGGGTCTCTTTAGTGATGCAGGTGGAAGACTTACCCAGCCTCGCCATAGGAGATGTATGATAGTTGTTCACAGGTGCTCGATAAGCCTAGTTGGCTTCTATTGGGTAACTGATTATATGCAGTGGAGTTAGTGATTCATTATGTAGGTAAACAATTGAGTACTTGCAATTTTATGATATTTTGACATTGTTCATATGCTCATTTTGTAGAGTATACTCTGGCAAAATTTTTCAAGATTTTTGGTTTTGTCAAATATACAGTGGTCAATTTACTCCTTGATACACTTATTCATTGGTGTTTGGACTCTTCTAGCTCCATTATCATTCTATTCAGTTCTCTACTATCATGGCATCAGAGGTCTCAAGCACATCTACTAGATCAAGGTCTGGTGCCAGTGTTCTGAGGAGGAGCTGTAACTTGCAAGGCAAAGACCATTTTGAGATCTGAAGATTTGAAGGCACAAACTTTGCCCTATGGAAGAATCAGATTAAAGATGTGCTGATTCAAAGGAGGCAATTGAAGCCAGTAAATGGAATTTCAAAGAAGCCTGCTGACATGGATGAAGATGATTGGGATGAGTTAGATGAAATGACCAAGTCTACCATTCGCTTGCACCTGGCAGATAATGTTTACTTTATAGTATTAGACTGTGAAAGTGTAGAGGAGCTTTGGAAGAAGTTATGCAATACATATGAAAAAGAGACGGCATCAAATAAAGTGTATCTGATGAGAAAATTATATGACCTTCGCATGAGGGACACAGATCGTGTTGCTACTCATGTAAATGAGTTTGATGCTATATTCTCCCAGTTGCAAGCTCAGAAAATGGATATGGACAATGAAATAAAAGTAGTATTGTTGTTATGCACCTTGCCATCATCATGGGATATGTTTTGCACAATTATTAGCAATAGTACACATCGTGGTAAACTCGTCTATGATGACATATGTGGAGCACTCTTGAGTGAGGAGATTTGTAGAAAATCTATGGTTGGCACTCAAAGTGGAGGTGCATATAATGTTCCTAATTCTTACCAAGGAAAGAATCAGGAACATGGTAGGAGCAAGAACAAGGAAAAGAATTGTTAAAGGAATAAGAGTACAAGTGAATCAAGGAAGAGGGATATCGAATGCCATTAATAAGAAAGGACACATGAAGAAAGAATGGTATGCATTAAAGAATGCTAAAAGTAAAGAACAGTATGTTGATGGGCATGTTAAACAGTCACCTGCACCATCTACTTTGACTGTGAAGATTGAAAAAATTAATGCTATTTTTGATGATGCTGATGTGTTTTGCACTTGATAGTATTGTGCCGATTGAGGCTCTTATGGTTGATTCTCTTTCCCACACGTAGCTGCTAGATTCTAGTGCTTCTTTCCATGTGACACCCCATAGAGAACGGTTCTCTAATTATGCAGCAAAGTCTCTTGGTACTGTGAGACTTGGTGACTCTTACCAGTATGACATTGTGGGGATTGGAGATGTAGTTGTGGAGTTCATTGATGGTTCAAAATTTACTATGCATAATGTATGCCATGTACCTCAATTATCACGTAGTTTGATGTCAGTTGCTCAACTTGATGACCTTGCTTACAAGGTGGTCTTCTATGCTCAGTCCTTTCGTTTATCAAAGGGGCAATATGGTTATTGTAAAAGGAAGCAAAGTTGGCTCACTTTATACTTTATTTGTATCATAGAAAGAAAACTTGCTAGCTGTTAGTAAATAGCCTATGGCTTGTATTTGGCATGGTTCATTTGGTCCATATATCTTGTAGTGGAATGGAAAATCTTTCTCATTTTGGCTACTTACATGTGTTATCTTTCTCTGATTTTTCATTTTGTGAGCATTGTCAATATGGAAAGCAAACCAAAAATGTGCATAGAATGCACATTGACTCTTCAATTCAATCTTTAGATCTCATTCATACAGATGTGTGTGGTCCTATGTCCACTAGGTCCTTAGGTGGTTCCCTTTACTTTGCTCCTTATACCTGAGTACAAAATGGTGTAGCTGAAAGGATAAATAGAACTATTTAAGATAGACTAGTTTCTATGTTGCATCATGCAAACCTCTCACAAGGCTTTTGGGTAGAAGTAGTATTGACTGCAATTCATGTGAATAACCTTTCACCTAGTACTACCAACGGCCTAAAAGTGGCACAAGAGTTATGGACAGGGAAGCCACTATATTATGATCATCTTTGAGTTTTTGTGTGTGAAGCATATGCTCATATACCCAAGAATCTTAGACAAACGTTGGACCATAAGTCAAAGAAATGCATTTTTCTTGGATATGGTCAAGAAGGATAATTTGGATATCGCTTATGGGATCCTAAAACATGGTTAGTGATCAGAAGTAGTGATGTCATTTTCAATGAGTCGAAGATGCATAAACACCCCATTGAGGAGGTTGAAGTGAGAAGAGTGGTGTTTGAGAACACTAGTCCTCCAAATAGCATGCATAAAAATGTTGCACATAGGGATGTTCAAGAGAATGTCCAATCAGATCAGTCTGCACATGTTCTTGTTCAACAACCATTGAGACGCTCTGCACGTGTCTCACATCCACCTGATAGATATGTTCCAGATTTAGATTTTGTTATGCTAACAAATGCCGGTGAGCCTTCTTGCTACAAAGAGGCTATGCAGACAAAAGATCATGTCAAGTGGGAGCATGGCATGAAGAGTGAGTTGGATTCTATTCACAAGAATGGTACTTGGGATTTAGTACCTTTGCCAAAGGGCAAGAAAGCTTTACCATATAAATGGGCATATAAGTTAAATTTCACATCAGATAGTGCTTCCCCAAAGTATAAAGCATGACTTGTTGCAAAGGGTTTTAAGCAACAACATTGTGTTTCTTTCGAGGAAATCTTCTCTCCAATGGTCAAGATGACTACCATGCACATGTTGCTTGGATTCGTTGCAATGGAGGACTTAGAGCTAGTCTAAGTGGATGTGAAAACTGCTTTCTTGCATGGAGATCTTACAGATGAGATCTATATGGAACAACCAGAGGGTTATGTAGTTCTTGGCAAGGAAAGTCTATGGTTTTACCTCAACATATACCTTGTTTGCTCAGTGATAGTCAGAGTGCCATTGCTTTGGCTAAGAATCTAGTCTATCATGCACAGACCAAGCACATTGAGGTGAGGTATCACTTCATTAGAGATTTCTTAGCCACTGAATGCATTATTCTTGAGAAGGTTCACACTCAAGATAATGGTGCAGATGCTTTAACTAAAGCTCTACCACAGGATAGCTTTTGGCACTATTGTCACTTGATGGGGGTTACTTGATTCATGATCTTACATAGTCACTTGTATACTATGTAACATGCCCATCAAGTAGGAGGTATAGTTTCTATACTTACACTCAAGTATTCTTTATCATTCTTTATTTTGCTTCCATAGTTACTTTGGCTAGATTGGCCTTTAGTGGGAGATTGTTACCGTTAGTGTCCATTGTGGAAGGCAAAATGGCCACTGGACACTTCTTTGTATATGTTCTTTAATAAAATATATAGTGGCCTAGTCAGTCACAGACTGTACGTTCGAGCACATTTGTAACACCTAAGAAGTCTCTATTCCTGCTCCTTGTGTACTGTGTTTTTCTGCCTATTTTGTACCCTCTGTGCGGAGTACCGTGTGCAGCCCTAGGAGCTTGGTTTTCTACTCCAAGGATAGCGTTGTGGAGATCTCAAGAAGGAGAGCGCACTGTGGTGCATCATTATTGAAATACGTCAGGACCTATTGATCATTGAGTTGATAGACAAGCTTTGCATGAGGTGTTATTCACTACTCCAGATTTCCTTCAATATCTTAGCATTGTAAGCCTCTTTGAGAAAAACCTCTACCTGTAGGCATCAAATGGAAGATTGTTTGTATATGTTTTGAAAGAGGGTGGGGTTATCCCTAGTATCAAGGTTGACAAGGGTACTATAAATCTTGCTTCTCAAGTGTGCAAGTATAGAAAGGAAGATTGATTCCTTTTGCCATGCTTGAGAAAGGAAACAACTTTATCAATATCTATCCCTTTCTCTCTCTAGCAGTAAGAAGAGAGAGAAAATGGTGATGCTCAGAGAGACGTGATGCATCTATCTTGCACTTTTGTAGTCATGGATTTTGCTTCATAGTGAGCTAGAGAATGCCAAGTAGATGTACACATGTACTCTTATCTCTAATAGTTCTCGTTGTGTCTTCATAGACAAATACACAAGTCATTGTATATGGCATGATGCCAACAATTTATATTAATGGAATTTCAGCCAAAGATATCACAACATGAATCGTTAGGTGATCTTTGAATCCACAAAAATGAAATTGAATTCTTTTGATAAACACTAAATGAGATGCTAAAGTTTTTGTAAGCACTATAAAAAGTGAGATGTATCACAAATGCTACACATAATCTTGTAAGACCATGAAGCACATTCATGTGTCCAAGAGAAAGGGTGGGAGGTTGGGAAAAGATGATAGAAAAGGGTGGATGGCAGGCTTGTTCTACCTGGGTTGATCTTCCTGCAACAAAACAGAGACTAAATCCTCAAATGTTAAGGCATTTGGTTTGTCTTTCATCATCATTCAAAGAGTAGAAGCAAAAATCTGATATGAATCTAGAAGACCATTAAGAACAACCTGCACAAGTGAACTATCTAGTAAGACTTCATCAGCATACATCTACTATTCCTTCAAATCTTTGATCTTTGTCAAAAAAACTATCCATAGAATCTCCTTCATCCATACTCTCATTCTCCAACTTGTTTCCGAGTAAGCAACACGAGCTTCATTTCTTGCCTGGTATAAATGTTGGAAGCAATATCACATGGATACATTGACTATTGATCAAGTTTGCTCACAGTGTATAGCATGTATAGTTTTTATTTTAGTTGCTTTCTATAGGAATTGGCACTGGGTACTGTGGCTAAACCATTAGCCTCCTAAAGCAAGGTTCCGGGTTCAAAACCCATCAGCAGCAGCCGACAGCACGAAGGAAAACACTCATTTCTTTTTAGCTTTTTTCATTGGATGATGCCATCACGACGGAGTTCTTTTTTTCTTGATGTACCGCATAACGATCGCTTTTAGCTTTAAGAGTTGCGTTTTTTTGTATGTGCTTTTGAGGTGATCACAAAGCTATATAAGAAGAGCATGGATCATTGTTAATACATCCTTCACCTATTTCAACACAAGCTTTGGAAGCTTTGTTACCTCAATAGAGGTGGTGCTTCTTAGCACATGGGGCAGCCATGTTGCTATTTTGGAGCATGTTGAGGAGCAGCTATGGAGTTCTTCTTCGAGATGAAGAGTGTGCTCACACTCTTGCTTATGGATAGGATTTACCCCGCACCAGCTTGGTGGTGTGGATCAGCCATTCACATGATGTATTTGAAGATTGTCTTCTACATGAAGATTTCGGGTTACTCCAAAGTCATTGGACGGAGGTTAACATAAGATTTGCATCTTATGTTAAGAATTCAGGTACATGTTCTCTTTATGCACACAGGTACAAATTGGAGTTTACGGAGGCAGTAACGTCCATATCAGGAGGAGTCCTATTCGGCATAGGTACAAGAGAATAACTACATGTATGCTTTATGCATATTTGGATGAGCTGTTTGAGAAGGTATATTCATATGAGTTTGAGGATTTCTGGCAGCAAACTTGTTAGCATTCTGTGCTACTTTTGTAAGTATGTGATCTTTTCACACACGTGTCTAACTTAGGGTCTTCCATAGCTTAAGCTTAGATGAGGGTTTGTTGATTATCAGTTTTAGACTGATCCTTCCTCTTTTTGTCACTCATATTCACTCTTCTACAACCTATTAGGTCACATATCTCATGTATATTCAGATTTCTGTCCATACACTCTGAATATGTTTGTTACATTTGTACATTCACTCATCCATCTATTTCTGTTCACATAGAGTGGTTGAGATTTTTGCTCCCACATTGTACATTGAACATTGGTATATATGATAGTGTGAGTAAGCCTTGGCTTACGTAACACTTTACACATGTTGTCTAGTCTCTCTCTATCTTTGTCTCATCATTTACTAAATTTCCAACATTTGGTATCAGAGCTTTAGGGCTTTGGCATCAGTGCATTCAGGCTCATTCAGATTCCCAGGTTCCCAGACTTCCAGGTTTACAACATATGACTTAAGGGCATCTTTTAACATTTGACATACACACTTAATCTAGATTAGTAGAGATTTGAGAATTAGACAATTTAGTCACATATTTATTCATCAGTGTGGAGTATGAAGTTGATGATTTGTTAGCAGCCGAATACTTTTGGAAGATTATGAAAATACTTTACAGAAGTATTGTTTGAAGACCAAGACTTGATGAAGAGAAGGATACTTCAAATTCATGGAAAAACAATGGTTTGGAGAAGATGAAGGAATCATATCAACATCAAATCACAGGTATCAATTTCTACTATCACATTAACATTTGCACGTCATATCTTAGAAGAGCAATTATGAAGAGACTTGAAGGATTCAAGGAGTACTTTTATACACTTTCATTATTTGAAAGTTAAAGGCTACATCAAAACAGGTATCTAGAGGTTTTTCTAGAAAGTTTTGAGAGATCTCTTTCATGACAAGAAAGCTCATCTAAGAAGAAAAATGTGGAGAGCATCAGTTTTGTGTTCAGCCAATTTTTTGTTGTAAGTTGGCTGGATATCCAGGTACAGAATTTGATCTAGAGAGATAACTCTAGAAAGGCAATTCATCATTCAGACAAAAGGTTAATGAATTTAGTCATTTCAAACATTTGAAGGACATGATTCAAGGACATGAGGAGATGATAAAACATGATTCTATGTTCACTTCCATTTGTATACCATGTTTGTTTTGTCTCTTACTCTTAGCACTAGAGGAAGAGAAAGAGTTCATTTGAAGAAGATAAGAGTGCTTGCTACTTCAAGATGAAGAGAACAAAAGGTATGGAAGAGAAGTTTGAAGATGTTGACATCATCATCCGATGGAACAAAGATGCAGAAGAAGAAAGTCCAATATTTCCAAAAGAAAAGTAAGACTTCCTTTTCTCTCATATTTTCCATATACTTTCCCTATTTTATCCTCTACATCCAAAGACAAGTCTACGAGACATCTTGTGAAAAAGATAGTCTAGAGAAGAAGCAGTTTCTTGTTTTTCATTACACTTGGTCATGATTTAGTAGATTTGAGAAAGAATTGCATTGAGAGAAAGAAAAGCAGCAGATATATGTTTTGACTCATATATGTATGAGTTATGTTTTAGTTGAAGCTTTTAAGCAGGCAGCTTATATGTTCCCTCAAAGAATTCTTGGAGTGTCAATACAGAGCTACTTGGTATATGACAAGTTGCAGAGAAGTAGTTTTCTTCCTTATCTAACTCTTGAGGTCAAAGAGTATTTGTAGCAGATGTTGGAGAATTGGGTTGAGGTTTTGTGTTTGGAAAATTTACCTCATATTCAGTATTTTCAGAAACTTCAGAAAATTCAAATTTGTTGATGTACAAGTCAATGTGAATCTACTTTCCATGTTTGTCTTGACTTTTGGATACATGCTTGTATTCAAAAAGGTGTTCCATCATATCCTATTACTTGATTGAGAAGTGGAGTTAGCCAAAAGAAAATAAAGCAGATACTATCACATTTCACCCGGGTAGAATATGAAGATTAGAAGTATCAACTTGCAGCTTTGGAGTTCTCAAGGTAAGAGTTTGTCCACTTATATTTCAAGTAGGAATTGCAGATTCTAGGGAGGAATTTGTTTGAAGAAAAGTTTTACAACTTTGTGAGAAGCATGGACACTTGGAGACATTTAGGTAACAAATCAAACATTCAGTCATGAAGGTTTGATGCGAGCAAATTCTGTACAGGTATTTTTTTGGAAAGATCATAGATCTTGCATATGATCTTGGATGATCTTGAAGGTCTTGAAGATCTTGAGTATTTATGAGTCAGTTGCCTATCCTTTGTTTGTAAGGTTCTTAGCATTGGAAGAAGTAAGTCAAAGATTCAAGTTCTATCAGATTTGTGTTGCAGAGAGATAGAAGAAGATACTTGTTATGTTGCAAAAAGGTTATGAATCCTAAAATGCTTTCAGCAAGGTTTTTATGATAGATGAGCTAACCTTATTCTAGATTTTGGGAAAGCTGAAGAATGGAAGGGAAAGCTATTAGCATCTGCAGTGCTAAAAAAAGGGTTCAGATATTTTGTTTCAAGACACAGTATTGATGATATGGTAGCAATGCTAAATCATGGAAGATCATATTGATTGAAAGAAGGAAGACATTCTAGATTTCATAAAGTTTGATATACTTAAAGAATTCTGGATACTAGTGTTAAATCATCCAGGGGGTGATGAAACATGAAGACTTATTTTCAGCCATGTGTGAAAGAATGTAGAGTCATACCTATAGGTATTCCTATATTTCCTTTGTCAGGTTCTCTTTATATTCCAACTTTGAAAGAAGAAGGAAGAAGGAGAATGTCTGGAGAAAGTTCCTATTAGGTGTTCCTATTCAGGATAAGGTTCCAAAGCTCTAATGAAGAGAAGCTTGATATTTCAGAAAGGTATGTTTCAGAGGTGTGCACATATATGTTTATACCAGATTCTGAAGGAAAGAGGTATGAAGGACTTACAGTTAGAACAAGGATGATGACATGATGACATCATAGATTTTGTTGATGAGACTCATGTGTTGAGTTGAGTTAACTTGATTGAAGTACAGTCAGAGATGAACCAACAGTGTTCATAATACACTAAGTTGTGAGTTGTCAGTCACAGGTTCCAGGATTCAGTTCTTGATTTTGTTTAGTGTATTTACATGACACAGCAGAAGTACGTTGAGAAACCTTTCATAAGGTAAATGCAAATATGTGAACCATAGTATATGTTTTCAGGTGTGAGAAGATAGGAGATAGCAGGTTCAGAGACAATACTTGCTACATTTGTTGTCAAGCAAATAATTGCTTGATGTCTACGCTATTGGATATCTAGTTTGCATATTTTCTCAAGTAATATGGTTCATATTTAGCAAGTTCAGGTTTTTGAAGTTCGAAAGAAAGTCAAACTCAATTTTGAAGAAAAGGTTTGAAGGTCAATTTGGGAGTACAAGCTTCAAGCTTGTGATAGTTTGCAGCTTTGATAATTTGCAAATCTAGTTCAATTTGTACCAATATGATATTGCAGAGGGGATTGTTGGAAGCAATATCACATGGATACATTGACTATTGATCAAGTTTGCTCACAGTGTATAGCATGTATAGATGCTATTTTAATCTCCTTCTATAGGAATTAGCCCTGGGCGTTGTGGCTAAACCATTAGCCTCCTAAAGCAAGGTTCCGCGTTCAAAACCCGTTAGTGGCAGTCGACAGCGTGAAACAAAACGTGGATTTCCTTTTAGCTTTTCTCATTGGATGACGCGATCGCAATGTAGTTCTTTTTTTCTTGATGTATCGCATAACAATCGCTTTTAGATTTAAGAGTTGTGTTTTTTCGTATGTGCTTTTGAGGTGATCACAAAGCTATATAAGAAGAGCATGGCTCATTGTTAATACATTCTTCACCTATTTCAACACAAGCTTTGGAAACTTTGTTACCTCAATAGAGGTGGTGCTTCTTAGCACATGGGGCAGCCATGTTGCTATTTTGGAGCATGTTGAGGAGCAGCTATGGAGTTCTTCTTAGAGAATAAGAGTATGCTCACACTCTTGCTTATGGAGAGGATTTACCCTGCAGCAGCTTGGTGGTGTGGATCGGCCATTCACATGATGTATTTGAAGATTGTCTTCTACATGAAGATTTTGGGTTACTTCAAAGACATTGGATGGAGGTTAACATAAGATTTGCATCTTATGTTAAGGATTTAGGTACATGTTCTATTTATGCACACAAGTACTACTTGGATTTTATGGAGGCAGTAACATCCATATCAAGGGGAGTCCTATTCAGCATAGGTACAAGAGAATCAGTACATGTATGGTTTATGCATATTTGGATGAGGTGTTCGAGAAGGTATATTCATATGAGTTTGAGGATTTCTCGCAGCAAACTTGTTATCATTCTTTGCTACTTTTGTAAGTATGTGATCTTTTCACACACGTGTCTAACTTAGGGTCTTCCATAGCCTAAGGTTAGATGAGGGTTTGTTAATTATTAATTTTAAACTGATCCTTCCTCTTTCTGTCACTCATATTCACTCTTCTACAACCTATTAGGTCACACATTTCATGTATATTCAGATTTCTATCCATACATCTGAATATGTTTGTTACATTTGTACATTCACTCATCCATCTATTTCTATTCACATAGAGTGGTTGAGATTTTTGCTCCCACATTGGTATATATGATAGTGTGAGTAAGCCTTTGCTTACGTAATACTTTACACATGTTGTCTAGTCTCTCTCTATCTTTGTCTTATCATTTGTATGATTAAATGTGGTATGTTCATGGTTTGTCAATATTGGAAGATTGTTGGAATTAGTGTTGTAAATCCTGGACCTATGGAACCTTGGACCTATGGTATTAGTAATGGGCCTACTAAATTTCCAGCAATAAATTGGTAAGTGTATCCCAAGCATCTTGTGCTATTTTACAAGAGTGAATATGAGGGATAATGGCATGTTTGATAGACAAGGCTATATGTGCCTGAGCATCTATGCAATCCCAATGAAGTTTCTCTATAGTAGGTGCAATAGGAATTGTAGCATGAATAGGAATATGAAGATCATCATCTTCAATGCCATCTACACCACCTTCAATAATTGTATCCATAGGTGTAATAGGAATACCCTACACAATATTCCACAATCCTTTTGCTACCAATACATGATGCATCATATATGTCCATAACACGTAATTGGTACCATCCAACTTGTCCTCAATATCCAACATATGGAATACATCATTTCTTTCATCCATGGCCACTGATTAAATACCTTGATGTAGAAAAATGAGTGTATCTCAAAAGGTTGAATAGGACCACCTTGTCGAGCTCTGCTAAACCTGTAGCAGACTTCGAGGCGCTTGAAGTGGCAAAGGGAAACCTATATATATGTTTGGCACAAAAGGATGAGATGCTTGGACAGGCATTGTGATAGTGCGTTTTGAGGCCAAAACAAGCTCAAATTGAAATTTCAATGCCATAAATTGAAGAGGTTTTGAGCTTCTAGAGTATGCTCATCCATTTTTGTGCAATTCTGGAACTCTGATTGAAGGGGTGTCGATGATGCCTTAGGTGAAGCGGCGACCCATTGTGATACCAATTGTTGGAGTTTGTGGTCTGTGGAAGCACATTAACAACACAAGGAAGAAGAATAAGCTTGGAGCACAACACAATATTGAATGACTTACCAAGTAAATGTACAAGGATAAATGACCCATTAGGGTTATAGACATATATACAAGCGAGGGGGAAAAAACTCCTAAAGAGGGAAAAAAGTGCCCCGATGGTCCTAAGTGTGTTGACACACATCACTATTGAAATACATCAACATAAAGCACATTGAGATGAACTATCATTATGTGAAGGAGAGATTCTCTAATAGAGAGATTAATCTGGCTCATGTGCCCACAAAGGATAATGTTGCAAACATTTTCACAAAGGCTCTCCTTAGGAAAAAGTTCAATTCTTTTCTAAAGCTTTGAGATTTCTTCCTTTTGTGGATTGATTTCATTCCACATTGCTTGTCATTTCCTTATACATGAGTGTTAGCTCCATGTTCATCACATCACTCCCAAGGGGAATTTGTTGACATATTTTGATTTTGATGTGTGAAAACATACTTAGGACATTGCAGTACTTTTTTTTTGCCTTTAGGATTTTTTTTCCCTCTTACTTGTATATATGCCTATGACCCTAATAGACTACTTATTTTTATACATTTTCACTCAAAAATACAATGTTGAGCTCCAGGCTTCTTCTTCCTCATGTTTTTTGTGTACTAATTGTTGGACTTAGACGTTTGCGAAAGCATGTGAACAACACCAGGAAGAAGAAGAAGCTTGGAGCACAACACATAATACTGAATGTATTACCACTAGAATGTACAAAGATAAGTAACCCATTATAGCTATAGGCATATATACAAACCGAGGGAAAAAACATCCTAAAGAGGGAAAAAAGTGCCCCAATGGTCCTAGTGTGTTCACACACATCACCACCTAGATATATAAACAAATCCCCCCCTACGAGTGATGTGGTGAACAAGGAGTTGGCACTCATGTATAAGGAAGTGCCAAGCTATGTGGAATCAATCCAAAAGGAAGCAATCCCAAAGCTTTGCCAAAAGCTTCAAACTTCTCCCTAGGCAGAGTCTTCATGAAAAGGTCTATAATGTTCTCCTGCGTGGGCACATATGCCAAGCTGATCTCTTCAGCAGAGAACCTCTCCCTGACATAATGATAATGCACCTCAATGTGCTTAGTGCGAGCATGGAACACAAGGTTCCTCGCAACTGTCAATGCACTCTGACTGTTAGTGAAGATGGTGGTAGCAGAAGATTGACCAATACCCAAATCATCCATAAGGCATCTAAGCCACACACACTCGACAGTCGCTATGAAAGCTTCCCTATACTCAGCCTCACAACTGGAAGTGGCCACAGTAGGTTGCTTCTTGCTCAGCTAAGATATGCATAAGCTACCAAGCATGAAGCAAAAACCACTAGTGGACACACAAGTGCCATAGCAACCAGCCCAATCTGAGTCAAAAAAAGCATGCAAATTTGGCGATAGTGATCCCGCCTTGGGATAAAACAATCCAAGTAGTCGGGTCCCACTCAAGTAGCAAAAGATGCACTTAACTACCTACCGATGCTTGACTCTTGAGCAATGCACAAACCTGCTTATTTGTGAGACAACAAACTGAATATATGGCCATGTAATGCATAACTAAATCAAGCATCCAACAATCTATTGATAGAGAACAACATCAAATGCATCTCCAGCATCATGAAGACTCAATCGTAAACCTGTCTCTATAGGTCAATATATTTGTTTGACACAAAGTCATTCCACCATCAACGTGCATAAAATGAATGCCCAAATAATGATGTAAATGCCCCAAATCAGACATCTCAAATGAGGCATGCAAATCAGCCTTAAAAGCAACAATATGCTTCTCATAAGGACCAGTGAGCAGCATGTTATCAACATAGACAACAATGATCAGAAGTACATCATTAGCATGCTTAACATATAAGGTGCTTTCAGTTGGACTGTTCTCAAAGCCATGTCCAATCAAATAGGCATGTATCTTTTCATACCAAGCACATGGTGCTTGTCGACCTTTTCCTTGTGTACCATGGAAAGAACTTCTTTCCAAATTGAACATGATCTAGACCTTTTCCTTGTGTAAAGAACTTCATTCCAAATTGAACATGAAATGATCTGTATATCTAAAAACACATCGGATCTTTTACAAGAAAGAAAAGTTACATAGGACCTTGCATCAAGGTTCTATGCTTTCAAAAGGACTTGACATTGGGACAATGAAGCTGGAAAATGGAATAAAGTAGACACTTGAATAATTCAAAAGATCGTGTATTGTTTTAGTCATTCTCTTCATGTGACTCATGTAGAGGAATGATAGGCATCTCCAAGACATTTGCCATATAAAACAAGTACCCTATGATGGGAAAATGTTCTTCTTGGATTCAACATGCAGGGAGAAAAAAAAATTATGGGATACTATGAGAACTACATTGAGATGGAATAAAGGTAAGAAGGGAAACATGAAAGCACAACAATTCTATGTTGAAGCATCCCTATATTTAGGGTACTCTCACTTTCCCAATTAGGGTACACCATGTCCATCTCAAGGTCATCAAGCTCTCAAAGGAGCATGAGTTTTCAATACCTAATTTTCCCATCAATCTTCAAAGGAGCATTAGTCACTCTCAGTTTCCCACTTCGCATACACCATGTCCATCTCAAGGTCATCAAGCATAGGGTAGGATGCATCATTCTTCAATACCTTATTTTCCCATCTAGGACCTTTGGTATGATCTCTTCGATAGCTATGCCAAAAGTGAACACTTGAATGAGCTTGGCGTTATTGTCCATCCACATATTTGGTGTAATATATTAAGGTCTAGTTGAAGGGATATCACAAGCTTCCCATTCACCTACGGCATTCACTAGTGGAGATTTCAATCAACCTCAATGTAAGGTATAGCACAAATTCTAGGTACCATCTCTTTTGAAAGTGAATTGCCATAGTTGATGAAGACAAGATGATCAACAGCTAGAAAGACACTCCTTGCTCCACCTTAATTATGGAGGTTTCTCTATTCCTAATTTACTTGCTCCATCTCTCAATAGACTTCAAGATCATCCTCAAGTTTGTCATGTTCGTGATGTGATCATGTGGGGATAAGATCAACATCATGTGGGGATATGAATCTTGGAGCACAACACAGTATTAAGAATCTTGGAGCACAACACAGTATTGAATGAATTACCAAGTGAATGTAAAAGGATAAGCGACCCATTAGGGTTATAGACATATATACAAGGCATGGGAAAAAACCTCCTAAAGAGGGAAAAATGTGCCCCACCAGTCCTAAGTGTGTTGACACACATCACTACTGAAATACATCAACATAAAGCACATTGAGATGCACTATCATTATGTGAAGGAGAGATTCTCTAATAGAGAGATTAATCTGGCTCATGTGCCCACAAAGGATAATGTTGCAAACCTTTTCACAAAGGCTCTACCTAGGGAAAAGTTCAATCTTTTTCTAAAGCTTTGAGATTTCTTCCCTTTGTGGATTGATTTCATTCCACATTGCTTGGCACTTCGGTATACATGAGTGTCAACCCCTTGTTCATCACATCACTCCCAAGGGGAATTTGTTGACATACTTCGATCGTGATGTGTGAAAACATCCTTAGGACACCACAAAACTTTTTTATGTATTTAGGATTTTCTTTTTTCCTCCGACTTGTATATATGCCTATAACCCTAATGGACTACTTATTTTTGTATATCTTCACTCGAAAATACAATGTCGAGCTCCAAGCTTCTTCTTCTTCTTCCTCATGCTGTTTGTGTACTAATGCAGTCACTATTAGAGGATAAAATGTTGCGTTTGCGTTAAATATTAGTATGCCAAGATAACAATGTAGAAAAGAGGAAAGTATGCATTAAATTTAACAATTTCCGCAAAGAATAAGTTAATACACTAAAGTAATGCCAAGATAAAATGTTGCGTTTGCGTTAAATATTAGTATACTAGTAGATGAGTGCAATGCCAAGATAACAATGTAGAAAAGAGGAAAGTATGCACTAATACGCTAAAGTATTTTGCAAAAATAAGTTAATACACATTGACATGTACAGATGGTCGGCAATGATAATATAGTACATGCAAGCTGATCAACCCATTGTACTACTAGAATTAACTTTAAAAACCAGACCTTTTCCTTGTGTACCATGGAAAGAACTTCATTCCAAATTGAACATGAACTAAACCTTTTCCTTGTGTACTATGGAAAGAACTTCGTTCCAAATTGAACATGAAATGATCTATATATTTAAAAACACATGGGATCTCTTACAAGAAAGAAAAGTTATATAGGACCTTGCATCAAGGTATTATGCTTTCAAAAGGACTTGACGTTGGGACAATGAAGCTGAAAAATGGAATAAAGTAGCACTTGAATATATTCAAAAGATCGTGCACTGTTTTAGTCGTTTTCTTCATGTGACTCATGTATAGGAATGATAGGCACCTCCAAGATATTTGCCATATGAAACAGGTACCCTATGATGGGAAAATGTTATTCTTGGCTTCAACACATAGAGAAAAAAAGTCTATGGGATACTATGAGAACTACATTGAGATGGAATATAGGGAAGAAGGGAAACATGAAAGCACAACATTTCTATGCGGAAGCATGCCTATATTTAGGGTAATCTCACTCTCCCACTTGGGGTACACCATGTCCATCTCAAGGTCACCAAGCTCTCAAAGGAGCATGAGTCTTCAATACCTGATTTTCCCATCAATCTTCAAAGGAGCATCAGTCTTCAATACCTAATTTTCCCATCACTCTTCATCAATCTCCAAAGCAGCATCAGTCACTCTCAAGTTCCCACTTCGCATACACCATGTCCATCTCAAGATCATCAAGCATAGGGTAGGATGCATCATTCTTCAATACCTTATTTTCCCATCTAAGATCTTTGATATGATCTCTTTTATAGCCCTGCTGAAAGTGAACACTTGAATGAGCTTGGTGTTATTGTCCATCCAGATATTTGGTGTAATATATTATCTGTTTTTAACAAGGTCTAGTTGAAGGGGCATCACGAGCTTCCCATTCACCTACCAAGCCATGGCATTCACTAGTGAAGTTTTCAATCAACCTCTTTTGAAAGTGAATTGCCATAGTCGATGAAGATTAAATGATCAACGGCTAGAAAGGCACACCTTGCTCCACCTTAGTTATGGAGGTTTCTCTAACCCTGATTTACTTGCTCCATCTCTCATGGAGGTTTCTCTAACCCTAATTTACTAGCTCCATCTCTCAACAAAGGCACCAAGATCATCCTCAAGTTTGTCATCTTCATGATGTGCTCATATGAGGGCCATCATCCATGGGGATAAGATTCAAAAGCCTAAAGCAAGTCAAAGAAAGAGTGCCGCATTTTTCTACTTTGAGCAAAGGGCACATTTTATCTATTCTATCTTGGGCGAAGTATCGCTCTCTCCTTGCAACTTGCAATCCTTAAAATAATGAACACTTTCACGTAAGCAAATTGTGAGAAAGGTCCATCAACATTCCCACTGTCTGCATTGTCTTCAACAAATGCGACGAACACACATACTTTTTCCATAAGAAAGGCAGCAAACCTCCCGGCGCTTCCGGTGGATTCCGCGTCCGCTCCAGGCAGTTGGCCGCCAAGCTAACACTGACATCGCAACTGCAGCCACCGCTCGTAATTGCAGCCGCGAAAGGTAAAGGAAGCCGAAGGAGGTCATCGGGTGCGTAAAGACTAAACCAGCAATGACTCTGCTTTTGCACGAGAAATCAATAATAGGTGGTGGTGCTGGTGGACTTATTGATTGTCCCCCCTGGGAGGAGACGAGGGGGGATGAGTGTACTTTTAACACATCGAACGCTGCTGCAGAGACCGGCAGCCGGATTGCGGGCTTAATGTGCCTGTAGAGCATGAGGAGACTTTAAGGCACCCGCATGGTGCATCGAGACAATCCAGACAGCACGGAATCAGCATAGACCTGAGTAACCTGATATCATCATTCCTGTATGCTCTTTCTCTTATGCAGCATGGTTCAATCAATACCGAATTGTGTGCGTGATTTCGGTTCAGTAGATGTGGTTGTTAATGCTGGTCTAAGGTAGTGCCTTGACTTCTGAAGCGCAGAGAGAGAGAGAGAGAGAGAGAGAGAAAGCGCTCTGTATAGATGCTTCCAAGTTCCATCTTTCCATTGTAATCTCCAGAACATCCCGTGCAGCACTCTAAATCATGAGAATTAAGTGTATCGGTAGTCGCGTTCATTCTAGAGGTAGCTAAAGCTGTAACAAAGAGAGCGAGGTGACATCGCAGGTGGTCGTCTGCATACGCGATAGATGTACCTGGACTCCATTTTAAGATCACTTACTCGACCCGAGAGGCACATATGAATGTTTGAAGAGCTTTCTCAGGGATGCATTCCCTCACTAACTGTTGTGCACACGAAGGTGCTGAGCAGGGATCCACGCCATATCAGAGGCTTCCCCGATGCCCCAGCTCATCATTGTCTGGTCCTAATATCGCAAACGAAAATTCACACTCCTCACACACTTCCCGCCGTTTTGATCTCGCCCGGCTAGATCGTCGACTCAAGTGTCAGTCGACCAGTCCCAATGGAAGTTTTTCCACTTCCTCTGCAAGTTTTAATGCAGATTCAAACAATTGCTTACCAGATAGAGCCTCCCATAAGCATGCAAATACGGCCGCGATGTCGCCTGATGCTGGATCGAATTCTTGTGCTACACGGTCACAAGTAGAGATCTCCTGTCACATCGACAACGCATGCAACTCTATCCGCACTTCTGATATTTCGCAGGTCCAGAAAACGGCAATTAACTGTATTGATCAAGATACTAAAGACATCAACACCGTCCTTGTCAAGGTCTGCATTATTGGCGATTCGGGAACGGGCAAAACAAGTTTTATGGTAAGAAAGTAAGACATATGAACACGTACATTGATGTTTTAATGCACACCTCCAATGTGTAATTTCGTATGTGTATCCACATACATGTCGCACTAATAGCACGCAGTACTCCACAAGACACGAGATTGCACGAGAACACAAGACTATCAGTGGATATCTACAGGCATGTATTGATAGAAGTGAAACTGTCAATGCATACATGCACATGTGGGTATGCTGTTCAAAAACCTAATGCGATTCTTATTGATATGATGACTAGTGATTTTTTTTTCTGTTCAATAATTTTGCTTAGGCTAAATACGGAGGCCTGAATCTGATAGACAACGGAAAAGATGCTATGTTACTTAGAAAGATCTGCAAGCTACAAGATGCCAATATAGCTTTACATGTTTGGGACTTTGGAGGTTAGTTTTCAGAAAGCAACAAGCTTAACATATTGAACACTCTCTTCACCTGTATGAATGTGAACATACTTTCATGTTTTTGTTTTTCTGGGAAGAACCTGGTTCAGCGAACATATGATGGTATAATAACTGTATGAACTTTTGTTTGTGTCGGTGCATATTATTCACTTGTATTCTGAAGACTTATGGAATTATCTCTGCGTTATGTGATGACCATGCAGGATTCATTCACGCGTCTACTCACTCTACATGCATATTCTCTCTTTTGTGTGCATTAGACATTCGCATTCATCCACACTGCATGCAGAAGTTTCAGGTACAATTTAGTGAAGCTGGAATGATTCACTTACTTTATGCTGTGGTTTGGACAATTTTAGGCAAACATCTATTGAAACGGAAAACTAGGTGCTTTTTTCTTTGGCTCTGGTGGAATCAGTCAAGTTCGACAAAGGAAGCTTATGTAATTAATATGTAGCTTTTCCCTTCAGGTTTAGTTTTTTGTTTGAAGTCCTCTAATGGAGCTTAATTTAAGGGTTATGATGTTGCACCTGTAATGTTGATGCTCTAGTTCTTTTAGTGCTAGAGGGCGAAGATGTTGGTTCTACACGATATTTCTAGTGAACCTTTTGCCCGAAAAGCATAGATGTCGAGGAAAACGAAGATTGAAATAGCTTTCATGACTCAGATGTCCAGTTTAGACATATTATGGTGTAGATTTGAAGTCCTCGATTTAATAAATTGAACATTTAGTCCTGAAGTTAGCTTTTCAACCTTAACTAGGGTTGACTATGATGAGGCTCTTGTGTAATCGCTTAGGAGGGACTGATCGTGGCTTGAAATTCAGGCTTTACCTTGAACGTTTTCTAATCATGTCTCCCTTGTTTAGAGAATTCGACCATTTGGACTTCACCTTTATGAATAATTTTGTCCTTTCTGATGATGTTAAGTGATCATTAGCTTCTGAGAAGCTGCAGATGGAGCAATATTACTTGGATGTTAGCCTCACTCAGAACTCTTGCTGATGATAGTTTTTGGATAATGGGTAGAAAGTCTAAGGTGGCTCAGTATTCTGTGTAAGTTAGCCTATGTAGTAGTTTAATGTACATTTCATTGACTGTGTCATTTGTATTGTATTCTTTCTTGTACCCCTCTTACTAAAGCCTGCATGTTGATTTTATATGTAAGACATCTGGGTGTGAAACAGATGGTCGAACCTCAAATTGAAGAGATCCTTTTTGCTCAATGCTAAGTTATATGACCAGTTTTTGATGGGCAAATCGCCAATGTATATTCACTTGACAGTAGATGTCCATCACTTAACAGGGAAGTTTTTTAGAGAACCATAAAGAGCAGGGGACAGTATAAAAACTCGAACTTATCACAGACGACGCTCCCTAGCAATAGTCCTTTTCTGCAGCCTTGATCGTTCGCTATACTGATAATCATCAATTACCAGAAAATACGAAGACCATATGACAACAATACAAAAATGCTATTACAAAGTTTCTCAGTAATAGGGCTAATTTTTCTGTAGTTCTTAGTTCATAAATAAGAACATGTTTCTAGAGAAACACCAAGATCAGTAGCCATAATGGAGAATCATCAGTCATGGAAGTTCCCTAGCAATAAAAATCTGTACTAATACTACGGGTCATCAATTACTGATATGGTTTCACATATAAGCGTTAAATATTTTACTGTGATATATCATAATTCAGATTTTATGTTTGGGAACAGTAGAAAAGTGGATTTTGAGCTCAAAAGGGAATAGTTTTTCTTCATGTATATGCTATACAGATGATAGGCTCCCAGGGCTGTCTTTACTGTATGTACGCATGCAGTGCACATATGCATGTGTATGTATGTATGTATCTATAAGTAAATAAAAACATAATTAAAATAAATAAATACACACATGTATACATTCATGCGTTCATGCATAGAACACACATACATAAATAAATACATTCACTCATGTATTATTAGGAATGGGAAACCACGTAATGAAGGCTATCACCTTACCTGTATCCATGGTGTAGTTCATTGACCATCTTCAAAGAGGCAATTAATCTGACGGGGCCGTAACACCATTCTTAACCTGGTCAACACACGTATGAGCATCTCTCTCTCTCTCTCTCTCTCTCTCTCTCTCTCTCTCTCTCTCTCTCTCTCTCTCTCTCTCTCTCTCTCTCTCTCTCTCTCTCTCTCTCTCTCTCTCTCTCTCTCTCTCTCTCATGTCTGGTCGTTATAACTTCAAACATGAAGGTGCGCTCACATATGGCGGAGTCCCCTCTTGAGGGAAGATATCTACCAATCATATGCTGCCAAATGGAAGCACTATCAAGTTTTGCTTCACATAGGTGCACTCCCAGCTTCTCTCCTTCCACATCATGGAACATTTTCCAAGAAAATGTTTCAACACCTCTCCCTCTTCCCCGAGGTATTTCTCTTTGCCACGTATGAATTTCAATTGTTTTTAAGATGATGTTCAACCCCATATCTGAATGTTCATCCAGAGGACCTTGTAGATATTTCTCTCTTCTACCTGGAAAAACAGAATATCATGTCTATGTTCCGGTGCCCCTATATGAAGCAAGCCTAAAGCTTCTGTTGGGTGGTCCATATGAAAACTTGGAAGGTCTCCATATTACACAAAAAGCCACATGTCCATGTGTCCTATTCTTTATTTTTTTAAGAGCTTAATCTCCCTGGCTTGAATTAAATTGGAAGAACAACTAGACAAATGAAGGGCATAATACCCAAGGGACCCCCAATATCCCACATAGCAGGGATTAGAGTGCCAAACCAACATTGGGAAAGATTTTCCCAAAGGCATTAGGTTTGAATGTATCAAAGGCATTACAATTGAGAAATAGGCTAGCCTATGGTCCATACATGTCCTACAACCCGAAGCTGGGTCGAACCCATGAACTCTATCTCAAGAGATGAAATCTCAAACAATCCACCTATAGCTCTTCATTCACACATTTTCACCATACTGAAAGTCCACATTCAAATATCCTCTCATGCAAGTATGGAGTCAACCTCTCACTCACTTGCTTTCACTTTGTACATGATGTGTCATAAAAATGGGGAAAGATGTATACATCTTCCACATTTGCATGGGCCAATATGTTTTCATGGATTTGAGAACTTTTGAATTTGTCACTTTTACGAACATGGAGGACCCATAGTTGGATTCATGGATGAAGCCTATGTTTGGGAAAGCGCTCGATTTCAATAGAGTATTAAGGAATTACTCATGCATCATACTTTTGATTAGATTCCTTTGATCAATTAATCTGGATATTACAAGTCATCGGATAAGGCACTTCAATGGAAGAACATAGTGAAGCCTAAGATCATATGTTTTTTCATATAGTGTGTGTACATTACTCTGTTGATGCAATCATAATATGTTTTCTAATGAGAAGCATCTAATAAGTTAATCTATGGGTGAGGATAAAGGTTGAAATTAAGATATATGAAGAAATTAAATCCACATTACTGAATGTATGGATTTTTTAGTAAAAGAAGAAATGATGGATTGAAAAGCTCACTTTGTTTTAAGTTGTAATAGGAAATTAGTGGCTTTAAAAGATCATGTCAAAGTTTACCAAACAATGATGTGGCGATCAGAAGTGATGGCAATGCAAAACAAATATGTTCTTCCTCGAAAGATTGAAAACATCATGGTGGAAATAGACAAAATTTTGTTTCTACTCATTGGCAAAAAGTAGGAAATGATCTTCAAGAGAACCTCAAGTGCATGGGGATCAAATTGAGCTTGAAGAATTGCCAAATAGTGCACAATCCAACACCTTGTAGAATTTAATGATAAATTCTTGCTTGGTCCGGAATATGAAGGGATTTCATTGCATCCTTCAAGCTTCACTCCAAATTTAGGTACTAATGGTCATTAGCATGGACTATGAAAATTGAGAGTTACAATGGATGCGTACTATTTTAGTGATCAAATTGTGTATACCATTGAAAATTTCTAACAATTAGAGCAAGAAAAAAAAATGTTTGTAGCCATAAAATTTCCAAGTAGGAAGGCTAAAATGCAATGAGTGCAAACAATAAATAGACATTTGACATGATGAAGGAAAAAAAAATTGTTTGTAGCCATAAAATTTCCAAGTAGGGAGGTTAAAGTGCAATGGGTGCAAACAATAGATATACATTTGACGTTGGGTTAGTTCTCAAGATCTTTGCAAGCATTGGGATTGTGTGTATGCTCAGAACTATGCTTGCATATTAATTTGTGAATGCATTTCAAGAATGCTAGGAGTTAATGCTACTCCATATATAGTGTGCTTGTCGCAAGTATGCGATTTTTCTTTTATGTAGTGCAATAGTAAATGCTTCATGTAAGTGGATGTGAGGATACTTGGTGTCTATATTGCCTTTACAAGTTAAAAACAAATCCTACATATTGGAATTATTTTGTAGGTATCTAAAAACTAAATGATTCTTTGATAGATCATCTATTTTCAGGAGCTATGATACATTATGTTGGATTTTATACTTGTACACGTTTGTATTTGGAGGTTTACTGCAATTGTATTTCAATGCTCTATATTATTTTCTTCTTTTTTAGCATGAACACTCAAGTTTGGATCTTACTTTTGATTTAGACATGTTTATTTATTGGATTTCATTATTTTCTTAATTGACATGTCATCTGATTTTCACTTGATGCAAAACTCCACTTTCTTTTCCATGTTTCTAGATCATTATATATGTTTCCTAAGGAGTTCACCTTGTGTAGAATATTTATTGGTATCATGTTATCAACCATTATCATATCTTAAAAAACAAAATGGAATTATGGTTACAAAGTTTAAGTTTTAAAACTTTCCTACTTAGTTACAACATATTTTCATAATTTTAATTTGTTTGGATTAATGCACCCAACGTGTTTTAACACATATGTAAGAAAGAAAAATAGTATTTAATACATGGAGAAAGTGTAGTCTTCAATGTAAATATATAAATAGACACCTTCCAGAGTCACGTCTAGTTTGAATTCTTTATTTTTACTTACATCCCAAGGTTTTATACATAGTTTGTGTTTTTTTGAAGGTCAATCCGAGCACATTGATAAAGTGCCAAGCGTTTGCAAAGATGCAGCAGCTATTTTCATAATGTTTGATCTGACTCGAAGGTCTACTTTGCAAAGGTATGTGTTTGTGTTTGGATGACATAGGTATATATTTGTGCTTGGATGATCAAAGGTATATGAAAAGTAAGTGAATAAATGCAAAAGATAAAACCTTCCAATCGAAAATATTATTACGTGTAGGTTATTCTGATTTCACTTTTATGTTTTGGTTCTTTGAGTAATGTATTTATACAATGATGAGGCATATGAATTGATCAGATTGAGTGTTCAAAAACATTGACTTTGGATTTAGGGTAATGATTATTGAAGTTTTTAGAGAGGAAGAAGAAAATAAAGCGAAATTGCTTCATTTTGATACTAAAAACAATAATGATTGCATCATCCTTACATAATATTGATATTTTAAAATACTAACCAAAACAATATGTATAATTATAAATTTAATGATAATAATTTTTCAGGTAGTAAGTCCTTTGATTGTTTCTAGAAAAACCAATTGCAAAGGTGTAGCATTATTTTTAATATTTGTTTTTCTCACTTGCATAAAATCCTTCCAATTAAAATTATTATTTGATATAGATGATTTTGGTTTTTATTTTTATTTGTATATACTTAGGAATCTCTTCATACAATTAATAACTAGAATTGATTTGGTTGACCCTAAAAATTGAGTCTATAAAAAACATTGACCTCGAAATCATAACAAGTATCTATTAAGTTTTTGAAAAGGAAGAGAAATATTATTGAAAACTTGATTCTTTTTTATTCCAAAAACAATAATGATGGACTATTCGTATAGAATTATTGATTTTTTTTTTAAATTCTCATTGATCCTAATGAATTTAATGATAATAGATTCTCAAGATACAAATATTATGTGATTGTCTATAGAAATTTCAAACCATTGCAAACATGCAACAAGGGTTCTCATAATGTTTGATATCACTCTTACTAAAGGCTTCCAAGCCGGAATATTATTTTATGTAGATGATTTTGATACCCCACTTATATTTAAGTTCTTTGGTAGTGCCTTTGTACAATGAAGTAAAATACATTTGATTAAATTCATAGAAAACATTGGCTTGGCTATCCTAATAGATAGTTATATATAGAAGTTTTTGAAGGGAAGAGGAAGACAAACAAAAGTTGCTTCATTCTGACTCCAAAAACAAAAATAATTGTACCATCTTGACTCATAGTTGTTCATTTCTTAAAGATATTCTCATAAAAGGGTTATGGATAATTATGAATATGATGATGATGATGCTTTCTCAAAGTATAATAAATTTTTGTATTGTTCTAAACGTGGAATGAGTTGGCTATCCTAGGAGGTACTCGTGCAAGATTATTTTGATGTGATACTCTTAGACAAGGATTGTATTTTATGACAAGAATTTTTCAAAGTTATGGCATGTTGGGATTTTTTTTCATGATTAGTTTTCATACTTATCAAGAATATTTATATTAATATGAATAATATTAATAGTGGATAGCTTACACAATAATAATAGATTTATTCTTAAGAGTCTTAAATGTTGGTGAATTTTCTCCACAAAGTCAACCTTCTATAATCACGTTCTAGATTTTTGGTAAGATTCAAAACTTTGCATCATCTTTAAGTTAACCTAAATTTGGTAATATATTATCAAACATTCTCCTTTTTTTACATATGTAAGTATTAAACAATAGATCTCATTACTAATACTTAATAAGTACATCACACTCTCAAACCCAATAGTTATATCAGAATAGTTTGAGCTCCTCAGTCTATTGTTTTTTCACGATGTCACTACACGTACTTCTAACAGTGCAAATCGGTTTGGGAGCATAGAAATACAAAGCTTAACACTTGGAGATCATTTTACACAAGTGCATTGGGGTTTTATCTCCATTTCGAAGCCATTCGTGCAGTCCGATTCACCACACAGTTATAGTTTGTGAGCTGAGTTTTAGCTTTGTTGAAGTTCATATCTTGCTACTTTTGAGTTCTTTGGTGCAATATCAAGTAAGAATGCCTTACTCGGCATGATTCAAGCTGATGATAAGCTTGACGGGACCAAATATCCAATGAGGTCTTACATGATGAAGCATGTTCTTGTTTGCAAAGCAACTATGGAACATAGTGGTAGATGTCAACAAGTGACCTAGTGGTTCTTCTACTATGTATTCTATTGTCATAAGTTCAAGACATTCTTCAAGTACAGTGACCATGCCTTCTCCACATTGCAAGAGCAACTTAGATGGGATGGAAAGGATATTGAAGCTCATGTATTGATTGCTCTTGCTGTGAAGTGGCATATTGTTCCACATCCAATTATGCACTACTTCAAGATAAGCTTGGGATACACTTGCATCTTTGTATGATATGCATAATGAAGCACATGTTGCTTACTTGAGAAAGCTACTTGAAGATGCATGTCTAGCTGAAAATGAGTTAGTGTATGTATATGTTAGATGCATCAAGGATTTGAAAGAGCAATTGGCAAACATTGATGAGATCATTCCGGATGCATCACTCATTTCTACACTGCTCAAAGGGTTGCTAGAATCTTTTCAAATTTTTTCTACTACACTTCGTTTGGTTGCTAAAGCAAATCCAAATATGTATATTTTCGAGGAGGTTGTGTCTCTTCTTTTGCAAAAAGAGCAATTAAGAGTGAATAGAAGTGGTTTGGTTGAGGGAATGTGAGCACTTGCTATTACACAAAAGGGAAAATCCAAGTGTGGTTCAATGGTTTCATCAAAACCAAAGCCTCACTCTTCCTCTTCCATTTCTTCCTCTCTTGATTGTGATATGCAAAAGAAAAAGAGATACGACTATTGTTAAAAATTCGGACATACCATTGATGAATGTAGAAAGCTTGCTAAGTGTAATCAAAAGAATAAAGAATATGGCATGTCTATTGTTGAGTGTACATGTAATGCAAAGAATGATGATGCTAATGTTTCTCAAGATGTTTGGACATATGTTGTTACATGTCATTATGATCCGTCATCACATTTTGCATGTATGATTGTGAATGAGGCTGATTCGGATTGGTTTTTTGATATTGGTGCTTCAAAGAATATCACTTCATGCAAAAGGTTTTTTGCATCTTTGAAAGATGCATCCAAGGGAGGACATGTTATATGTGCAAACAATGCTTCTTATCATATTCTTGGAATTGGAGAAATTCATCTTATGTCTCTTCACATGTCTCTCATCCATATGATAGGTTTGGATTAAGCTTTAAATTTTTCATGCTAAGCAAGTAAATGATCATGTCAAGTGGGATGTGTGGTTTGCACTGTAACATACGCTCTATTTTTAAGAATGGTACCTCGAAATTTGCGACTTTGAAAAAGGCAAGAAATATTTACATTTTGAATGGGTTCACAAGGTCAAATTTATATCAAATGGTGTGTTTCCATAGTATAGAGAACAAACGCTTGAAAACAAGATTCACATAACAACAAACAATTAATTTTAAGGACATATTCACTCCAATGGTCAAGGGAATACATTAAACATATCTCTTGGATTGATCGAAAAAGAGGACTTGGAGCGAGCTCCAAATGGACATGAAAACTTCCTCCTTCCATGAAGATCTTATCAATGATATCTATATGGAACAACCAAAGAGTTATGTAGTTCTAAGGAACGGAGTTTAATATGTAAAATCAAGAAGAGTCTTTATGGATTTAAACAATCCCCTAGATAGTGGAACAAAACATTTGATACTTTTATGAAGTGCTAAGATATTCTCGAAGTAATAAGAATCACCATTTCTATGCCAAAAGATGTCCATATACTATCTTCATATGTTTGATACTATATGTTAACGATAGGCCAAACGACATAAGTACATCAATATAGCTCGTGTACACTACACTAGCATCCAAGCCCCTTTTACATATGTATGTATGTATGTATGTATGTATGTATGCATTTATGTACATATATATGCATGTACATGTATGTATATGTATGTATTTGTATGCATGTATGCCATCATTTAAGCAGACATATAAAATTAATTTACAAAAATATTCTAATATGTAAAAGATTTATTTTCTTTTAATTATCTCTTTTACCATCTTTTGAATGCATGCACTTAGAAAATTAACACCTATGATACTCTTTTTCCTCTTAACTACAGCTTGCAGAAATGGTACACATTTGCTCGAAAAAGCAATAAGGTATAAAATTAAAGTTTCTATGAAAGATTGATGCATATGGTACATTCTTAATTTAACAATCAAAATTTCTTCTCTATTTAGGTAGCAATGGTCGTGTTGATTGGAAACAAATATGATGGATTTGTCCAGATGTCAAAAACACTCCAGCTGACCATTTTTGAAGAGGTTTGTCTACAAACTTTTTAATAATATACATACATACACACATTAAAAAGAAAACACACACACACATATATATGTGTGTGTGTGTGTGTGCGTGTGTGTGTGTGTATATATATATATATATATATATATATATATATATATATATATATATATATATATATATATATATATATATATATATATATATATATATATATATATATATATATATATATATATATATATATATATATATATATATATATATATATATATATGTGTGTGTGTGTGTGTGTGTGTGTGTGTGTGTGTGTCTGTGTGTGTGTGTGTATGTTTGTAGATACATAAAACGTGCACACATACACATACATACATACATACATACATACATGCATGCATGCATGCATGCATGCATGCATGCATGCATGCATGCAGGCATACATACATACACACACACATATACACACATACACACACACACACACATATGTGTGTGTGTGTGTGCATACATATGTAGATACATAGATTCATACATAAATATATACATAAATAAATACATGCATACACAATACACACACACACACACACACACACACACACATATATATATATATATATATATATATATATATATATATATATATATATATATATATATATATATATATATATATATATATATATATATATATATATATATATATATATATATATATATATATATATATATATATATGTGTGTGTGTGTGTGTGTGTGTGTGTGTGTGTGTGTGTGTGTATGTATGTGTGTATGTGTGTGTGTGTGTATGTATGTATGTATGTATGTATGTATGTATGTATATATGTGCGTGTGAGTATATACACACACACACACACACACACACACACACATATATATATATATATATATATATATATATATATATATATATATATATATATATATATATATATATATATATATATATATATATATATATATATATATATATAGAGAGAGAGAGAGAGAGAGAGAGAGAGAGAGATACATACATGCATACATACATACATAAATAGATAAATACATAAATACACCCACATACATACATATTTAAACACATAGATATCTACATACAAGCATACGCATGCATATGTATACATGCATGGACAAAAAATATACATTATCCATACATTCATACCTAAATGCATGCATGCATACATAGGTACATATACACATATACATATACATGCATTAATACATACATGAATGCATACATATATGCATGCATGAATAAATAAATGAATACCTATATACATACATGATTCCAATTGTCCATTTGTGAAGAGTTTTGCCTAGAGAGTTTATACAAACGTAGGTACATACATGCATACATACACACACATGTATACATACACTCACACATGCATTCAATCATATATACATGCATACGTATATACATACATATATATATGTAGATACATATACACACATACATGCACATAAATCAATACATACATATACACATATGTATATAAATACATGTATGAATGCATGAATTCATTGATATATACATATATACATGCATACACATACATACATACCTACATACATACATACATACATACATACATACATACATACATACATACTAACATACAGACATGCATGCATACATACATGCATACATACATGCATACATATATGCATGCATGCATACATACATACATACATACATACATACATACATACATACATACATATATACATATGCATGCAAACACACACACACACATAGACACATACATATAAGTAAACAAACAAACATACATACACACCTACACACACACATACATACATACATACATACATGAACATATACATATAAAGATACAAACATACATACATATGGATGTACAAACATACACATAGCACATACTCACGTGCACATATACATACACATAAACACATACATGCATAGATGGAAAACACATGCATATGTACATACACATAGATTCATACATACTCACATACATGCACACACATGCATACACATGTACATACACACATACATAAATATGTACATACAAACATACATACATACATCCATAAATACAAACATACATACATACATACATAAATAGATATATGCATACATACACACATACATGCATGAATGCATGAATGCATGCATGAATGCACACATATGCATATATAAAAAATCCACAGCCACACACAAAGATGGATACACATGCACACGTACACATATACATATATACATGCATACATATGTGCACTCATGAATGAATACATACATACATACATACATACATAACTACATAGATAAATGCATACATTCATGCATGTGTAAAAATGTGGAAATACATACATACATACATATATTACACACACATACATATATATATATATATATATATATATATATATATACATACATGCATGCATGCATACATACATACATACATACATATGTACATATGTATGTATGTACATGCATTAAAAAAAGCACACACACGTAATATATATATATATATATATATATATATATATATATATATATATATATATATATATATATATATATATATATATATATATATATATATATATATATATATATATATATATATATATATATATATATATATATATATATATACACGTGTGTGTGTATGTGTGTGTGTATGCATCCAAACATGTATACATACATAGATATATACATCCATAGATAAATACATTCATGCATGCAAATGATACATACATACATACATGTACCTACCTACCTACATACATATATACATACATACATACATACATACATACATACATACATACATACATACATACATACATACATACATGCATGCATGCATATACATACGTTTATGTATAAATATGCTAGTCCTAAATAATCACATATATGTCAAATAAACAGTTTGAAATATGTTGTCTTTGAAGGATCATTTTATGCATGTATTCCCATTGTTTTTTTCGTGGTAGAGGCTTTATTTATGTAGACTTCTTAAATTCTATGAAGAATTGCATTATTTATTGTTTTATTAAGATATTGAGTGGATATCTTCCGGTTTATATGATGTTTTCTTGTTGTGTGTTATAGGCAATGGCGTATTCATCAGAAATGGAAGCTGCATTATTTTTCTCAAGTGTGTTGTACAACATAAATATACAGAAGGTCTTCAAGATAGTTCTTGCAAAGCTTTTTGACTTGCCTTGTAATATCTCAAGAAATTTCAACTTTGGGGAACCAATTATATATTTTTAGCTAGAATTGTATTCTTTTTAAATGGTGATGTCTATAATAAGAATTGATTATTATGGAAGAAAATTTTTTAGAAAGATTATGTTTATATTATGTATGTTTGTTTATGTATATTTGTGTGTGTGTGTACACACATATTTATTTATTTCTTTATTTATTTCTTTATTTATTTACTATTTATTTATTTATTTATTTATTTATTTATTTATTTGAATATGGATGCTCCCAAGCAAGCATTCCTATTCCAAGTATTTTCATGCTCTTCAACTTTAAATTTTGCATGTTTAGACAACCCAACTTGCATCAGCTTGATGTTTTCATCAATGTTCTTATCCCCATCTTACTCATTGCACTCACTCAATCATTCACTTACAACTCTCCCTACGACCACTCTCTCACTCTTATTCTACTTATTTCCAAGCACTTGCTCACTCAATCCCACTTGCTCACTGGAGTCCTTAAATGTAGGAAAAGTATGTTAGATAGAGTGATGAAAGAGGACTTAAAAGGAATTATTCTCTCTTTAAAATGAATTTTGTGTTTTCTTGGAATTATCATGTAAAGGACTAAAAGTTGCTAGGGGTTCTCCTATTGTAGAGCCTAGGAACATCAAGAAGGCCACAATATGCTGTCAAGAACTCTAAGCATGTGGGACAAAAGAATTTTTTCCAATGGAATAAAACTAGTGTACAACATCTACATTTCAAAGAAATCATACATTTCTAGGGCTTTCTAGAAATTGGATGGACATAACATCACAAGGACACATACTTTGCATAGAACATTAGGACGTACTTTGCATAGAACGTAAAAAATGAATGGGGCCCACAAAGTTGCACTCCCTATATGTCAATGTATATTGATAATTCATAACGAACATTAATGCCAAAAGTGAAAGTGAAACCCAATCATGTTGTGGATAAGCGTTGACTTAAAAGATGACCACAAAATATCGAAAATGAACAAATAGATATGCAATCCCACAGTAATACTCAAGGTTGGCTAAAGATTTCAAACGTTGGTCTCCATTGGTGGGGTTGTGGGTTCAATACCTATTGCTTGTACTGGTAGGACACTCTTGCATGATATAATGAGATCTTAATCTAGCTCCCCTCGAGGAATCATTCTCCTTTAGGCACTTTCATTTGACTATGTCACCAGTAACAAAAGACATGTTTGCTAGGGTAGGATCGAGTTCAACTCAAACTAGTCTCCTCCTTTTGCCTTGGGACCATCTCTTTCCGATTCCTATCTTAGTGTGCCTTCGAGCTTTGTTCATTCCTAGTAGGTGCTAGACCTTCTACCTCATTGCTCATGTGGGGTTCTAGGGATCCATGGGTAGTATGCCCTTCACATTGTACTTCTAATTGATTCAAGCTATCAAGAAGAGTGGATCAAAACATCTATATATATATATATGTATATATATATATATCCTTTAAGGACATCATGATATTTTTAATCATTATAATCATGTTATTGTTGAGAACATTTTGTTGATATGTTTAGGTAGTGATGTGTGTGAACACACTAGGATCGTTGGGGCAATTTTTTCCCTCTTTAGGTGGTCTTTTCCCTCAGCGTGTATATACACCTATTGCCCCAATGGTTTACTTATCTTTGTACATTCTATTGGTAATACATTCAGTATTGTGTGTTGTGCTCCAAGCTTCTCCTTCCTTGTGTTGTTCGCATGCTTCCATAGACCTCGAACTCCAACACATTTATAACATTGATTAAGTTCATAGTTGTGTATGTCACATAAGAAACTTACAATTAGAAGAACTTTTATACTTCTTTGTACCTACATTGTGACTAGAATTCATGAAAATCCATTTTAAATATCACTAAATATTTTTTGGTTTAAGCCACCACTAAAAGAAGTTCATTTAAAAAGCTTCAAAAATGCACCACATACAAAGACATCGAGTAACCTTCTTCAAGAATCATATTATGGACCAAAGATTGTTGAGCATATGACAAATAAGATTTGATAGAAGTACAGAATATCAATGGAGCACTATTAATTTTAGGAAATTTATTCCAAAATGCACCAGATCAATAGGCTCATGGACGTAAAGAGGTACGAGACAGAGGTTAGAGAGTCCTTCAAACTCACAAACGAACAAACAAGAGGGATGGAGCACACACAAGAATGGAAGTAGAAACCAAAAATCTTCTTCCTCTCCATCTACAAAAGTCTATATACATAAATAAATATGCTCTTGAAAGGTACAATAGGTCAACGAAGTCCAATGAAAATATCATTGGGGCATGTCTACATAACAATCACTTAACCTAGATATGTAAGAAAAAAAATGAAAAACAACTTGGAGTATCATGTGTCAATGATGATATCTAAAAAATCCCCACCAAGCTAAGCATCATTTCTCGTACTCCTAGAATAAGCCAAAATCTCTTGAACTTCTCTCCTCTGAGTTCTTTCATAACAATATCAACAACCTAGGCATTTTTCTTCACACACAAAACATCATTATCACCTACCAAGGTCTCCCCCCCCTAAACAAATGATAATTCATTTCTATACTCTTTGTTTTGTACTAAAAGATGGGATCATGTGCTAGTTGTATGCTACTAATATTATCACAATAGATGAAAAATAGCTATTAGATCTCTGTTTGCAAGGTTGTAAATAGCACCTCAAGCCATGCAACCTCACATGTTGCCATTGCAACAGCTATATACTAAACATGTACACTAGATAGAACAAAAATATCTTGCTTTTTGTTGTTGGGTGTGTTGCTCTAGCACAATGGTGAGAACCACGTTAAGAAGCTCCACCTCCTTAATGTCAATCCGCGGAAGAGATAGGAGTGATATGAAGATCGTGAATATGAGATGAAGTGAGAGTGAAGGTGAGAAGCATAGAAATGCACACACACATGCACACACACTACGAAGAGACAAGCAAGACACAATGGAAGGTGAGAAATCAACTCTATTACTCAAGAACACTATTACAAGCTCAAAAGAACTCTAAGCTCACCCTATCCAACACTAACCAACCTCAAAAATGTGCTCTCTAGCTCTTTTTATAGTTTCTAGACTAGTTTTGACCGGTTTCACATCTAGTGATCGGCATAGTTAAAAATTAGGTCCTAGATGCTATTTGAAAGGGTAAACGGTATCTAAAAATAACGAAAATTGGTACGCGCATTCTACCTAAGCTCCTCAAGCTCGAGGACTCCTCGTCTTGCACAAAATGGAGCTATGGATTACAAAATGGGATTTTCTATGTTACATATGTTACAATAGTGATGAAAATCACTGTTGGAGGTTTTTGGAAAGTATTTGAAAACATAATTCTTTGAAAAAAGATTCGACTGGCTCCCTGCTCTGTCGTTACATGCTTCCGTGTCGTCTGTGCCTCTGGCTGCTTCCAACACCCCCCTCCCTCTTGCTTCTGTCGTCCCTGACAGAACCTTGTTGTGAGGTCTGTCGGATATAGTTCTGTAGGAGGTCTTGAGCGAGGGTGTGCTCGGATATACGAATGCCTCGGGCCAGGTCTGCCTCGAGTTTCTCCCAGTCGATTGGTTGCGGTTCTTCCGGTGGCGGGAGCTGATAATGTGTGGAATAGACCATTCGTTCACAGGCAAATAATTGTAATAAATGTGTAGGCCTGCTTATGAATACCTCTGAATGGTATTCCCAAAAGCCGGTTGTGAACATCTCTTCGAATGTCTGCTTGTAGCACGCCGGTAGGTACTTTATTCTGCAGTGCCAGGCATAACACACCCGTAGCGATGGTGTTGTACTCATATCATATACAAGATCGAAATTGCCATGCTCAAAGCCCGGGGTGTTGACATGGGGTGCCTTGACGTGTCGGAAGACTTTAAAAATCATTTGCATCATGTCAAAGATTTTGACAGTCATATGCGCCGCTATATCATCCATATGCTTTAATCTAGGGAGCCAGTGGCGAATTGTAGCCATCATGTAGCCAACAGTTGGTAACTCAATGGGTGGCTTAAAATAGGGGTAATTCAACCAGTCTTGGCATTGCTTATTGTTTTGTACCTTAATAGCAAAGGCAGTCCAGGAGCGGCGTCGTGGCACTGGTCCCCAACACGGATTGTACTTCAAATGCAAAGGTGCCTTTACCCATATACTCATCATCTCTGGATACTGCTGTAGTAAATCTTTTCTGCACTCTGGTTGATAGATCCTTCCTTTCTGTGCATCTAGTGGCAAATCAGCCGCCTCGAATTGAGTTGCATGCGATGGTTTTTTACCTGTCTCTTTCTCAATGGCTAACTGGTGTTCGGCCATTAACATGAAATACGGTTTATACTGTAACTCATGCCCAGATATGTATCGTCGCGGGGCCAAATGAGCAAAGAATGGAGACTGTAATATCTTTTCTTCTATCATCGCCATGGCATGTAATTGTGCCTCTACTCTCGCTGAGTGCGTTGTTCCAATAGAAAACATTTGTCCTTCTGAAAACTGGAACTCATTGGAGAATGCATCAGGCATCTCAAAATCAAAAGTTTGGTCCAGTGGCTCTGCTTGTCCTGGTTCTAAATGCGGTATTGGAAAAGAGAAAGCTTCCGCACCAATAGTGGTGGGAAGTTCAGCTGCTGTGGTGATAGGTTCTGTGGTTGTGGCTGTTTGAGGTGCAACAGTACTGGTGGTGCCCTCCGGCGTAACTAGTCTTGATAATCGTATACGGATTTGTGGTACCGTGGGAGTGGCTGCTGTTGGTGATTGCTCTGGAGATGGTTGGGGAGAGGGTGATTCTGGGACTTGTAGGCACGGGATAGTACCGCTCATCCGCTTTCCGGCTCTGCCTTTGCTAGACTTTCTAGCCTTCCTAGTGGTCCCTTTGAATGCTTTCAGTTCCTCACTGGTCATGGCACGCTCTATGGGTAAATCATATGCCAAGCACATATATATGATCCTGGTGAGGGCGCAGCATCCATTGATTACCTTCTTTCGCTCCCACCTATGTTGTGCCAAATAGAGCTGATCAATGATCCAGCTGGCTAGATCAACCGTTTGAGGTCCAGTACATGCTAAGTATAATCCAAACCAGATTCTCTTGTGGGGCATGGTAAAACGATCCTGAGCTGGGAAAGCAAAGTGCTGCATGCATATCCGTAATGGCTTAGAAAGCTCAGGGGTTATGGCTGAAATATCCTCCCACTTAGTTACGTCACCACGCTTCATCTGCTCTGGGACTAGCCGTTCTTTCTCCGTTGGAGTGTGTGTTCCATGTATTTTTAGAGCTGCGCGAATTAAATCTTTAGACAAATTGTGTTGACCTAAGTATCAACTTAGGGACTTGCGGAGAAAGAGACTATACCTCCATCCCCTCACAAGTGCATATAGTGGGGATACACGCTTTTAATTATCAATCCAAGGAGTATACAAACCTAACCGAGTGTATGAAGACATGCAATCATGTAATGATCAATGCAAATGAACTACTCAAGAATGTAAATGAGGCAAAGACTTATCCAAACAAGCTCAAACTGTTGGTCAAGGCGAAACGATACTTGGTGCAGCAGCCGTCAATATTTTGGACTTTTCTCCCAGCTCCGAGCTCCAAATATAGCGAATAGCATATGCATTTCGAAGCTCTCAAAAAGACGCATCCAATGGCAGTGGTTTCACTCAATTCTGACGCTCCTACTTCAAGTTATGAGCGAAATACTGAGTCGCGGGAATACTTTCCTACACTTCAGCACTTCCTACACTTCGCACACACCTTTCCTACAGCAAAGAAACACTTTCATGGACAGACAACACTCACAAGCACTCTTTCCAAGCAATACACATGCATACAAGCTCACGAAGAAGAAGATAAGGAGGGAAGAAGACACAAATTCGAATTTCTGTGCTCTCTCTTCTCACAATGGCAAAAAGTTCTTTACAAAGAGTCACATTTGACTTATATACTAGTGCCCTAAAAATGGTCCTTTCACACAAGAGACCGGCACTTTATTCACTAAAAGACTAATTTTCTACTATTTTACATGGATAAGCTTCTAATCTTCTGTGGGGATGCATCTAGAGGACTCCTCTAGTGCCTTTACAACGGAAAATATATACAAGAGTGGTTATGATACAAAAGTGGTGTGTCCAAATCGGAAAAATTTTGGGGCCCGTCCTTTTCTCTGCTTTGTGCGCTCTTTAGCTCTGCAACACTCTCCCCCTCTTCGTCTCTGTCGTCCCTTGACAGACTTTGCTTCGCGAACGTTTTCTCTTTTTGCCTGATGCGTGCCCCTGCGGGGCTCTGTGCAGAGATGTATCTTCAAATCTTGCCTTTTAGTGAAGCTGTTTCTTTCGTTGTTTTCTTCTTTTCTTCTTTTTACTTGTCTCTCCCTCGACACTGCCCCCCTCCTGGACTCTGTCGTCCCCGACAGGCTTTGATAAGCGACGGGCATATGTTCGATATATTGTTTGCTCTTTATCATTCAGCAGATTAGCTTCACGTATCATCAGTTGTTTCCACTGTTCTGCCTTCACGCCATCATGTGGTGGCTGTCTGTGATCTGCGAAGAAGCTTAATTCATATGCTACTAATCTAGCATTGAGATTAGATGACATCTTCAAAAATATCTCAGAATCAATCTCAAAAAATCCTGTAAAAAACGCTTCTTCAAATGTCTGCATATATGGACTTGGCAAGAACATAAGCCTGGAGTAGTAAGCCATTATAGTTGGTCTGCTTGGCATCACTGATAGATCAAAAAGAAGTATGTCTGTGCCTTGGTTAATTCCAATAAAATTCAAAAAGGTATAAGCCGCATGCTTAAAGACCTTCAAAACTGTAAGGATCATGCTAAGTATTTTGTTTGTCATTTTGATAGCTAAATCTGGTACTGTCGCATAATTTTGTAGCCAAAATTCTATTGTCTTGACCATATAATCTTCTGTTGGCAAGTAATTATGTGGCGGGCTCGGAAGCATAGGATAATTCAGCCACTGATTATTTAGTGTACCTTGCCTTTGCATGTCCAAAAATGTTCTAGGTTCTCTTCTACGAGGTACAGGACAAAATGCAGGGTTTACCTACAGGGAATATGGAGCGGCTTGCCAGTGTATCCTTAATGTCGGATGTTTCTCCAAAAACTTTCTTCTCCAAACTGGCTGTGCGGCTTCAAATTCTGCTTGAGTAAAATTGAATGTATCATTCCCGAAGTTGAGCTGCTCATCAGGGCTCGTTTTTGTGATCTTCTTGATATATTGACGTGTTTTCTCTTTCAGTAATCCGTATGGAATATTGAAAGGCTTCATAAGCGTCTCTAAGTCTTTTCCTTTGATCTTTGCTTCTTTCATGACTTTGATAACTTCATTTTCAAAATTTTCCGTCAATCGGGACACCACTAGTGCCCGTTCCTTCTGACTTATGTCTGCAGTATATGGCATAGGATGATCATCATGTAGATCCACCACCTGCTCACGTATGGGAGAATGATAGATCGGTTGAGATAGAGGGCTTACCTCTACCTCGTCAGTAGGATGTTTCTTTTCTGGCACTACTGATGTCCCGATCGGTTCTTTGTCTTTCTTCTGATTCTTTAGCTCTTCGATGCATTCATCTTTTTCCTTTATCTTTTGTATGGCTTCACCGAGTTTTTCTTTGGTTGCTAGAAGCTCCTTACCTATGTCAGCTACGTGATCCATGTTTTCACTGTAGCTCTGTACCAGTTTTGCCTGTGCTGTACTCAGCTGCTTTTTGAGCTCACCTATTTCCTGAGTGTGCCGCCGTTCTGATTCCTCTTGTACTTCTTTCGCTTGTCGCAGCAACTCGGCATACTCTGCTATCTGTTCTCTTAATTCCTGTTCTTTAGTGTCTGAGGGGCCCTGTTGTATCAGTGGTTGATCATATAATAAAGACTTCATTAATTCTTTATTCCTATCGCGCAGGCTGTCGTTCTCTTCTAGATATAGCTTGAGTTGTTGCTCTAATAGCACACTTCGCATCTTCATTTTTTCTTTCTCAGCCTAGCTTGCTTCGTGTAATTTTTGCAACTCTTCTAGTTGTGTATGCAGCTGTTGATTTTGGTCGATGGATGCATCATACTGTGTCTGGATTGCTAGCACTTCAGTATTTTTGTTTGCCAATTCTTTTTGTGCTGCAATCAGCTGTGCCGATAGCTGTTCACTTATGAGTTGAAACTGATTCTTTTCCCTTTTTGCTTGATCATATTCGGCATCCATATCCATCATCTGCTGCTGAGTGTCCATGGCTGTTTGAATCATCTGTTTTACTACAGGTTTCAGTTGCGTAACATCCACGTTCAGCCATGTTTTAGGTATTGCCGGCTCTTCTCCGGTGTTTACGTCTTTGCCTTGAGCAATGTGTAATGTGGTGTCATGGGGCTGCCTGATCTGAAGTTGGATATTTGGCTCAGCCCCCATGCCTTCTTTATTTCCTTGAGGTGTGTCATCAGGCACCTCGATTACTGTTTGTTCTTTTTGTCGGAGCTCCTTCGTTTCCTTACTCACTAGAGTTTGTTCTTCCTCTTTAATAGGTGGTTTGACATGTGTAACCTCCGTGGTCGTATCTTCCTTGATGCTTATTTTTGTAGTGTCATTCAGTTGAATGACGTGCTCCGGTTCCATAGATTCTTCGCCTCTTTTTCTCTCTTCTTCCTGGTTTTGTGGCGTGACTTCCACTTGATTGACCTCGTTCCATTCACCCTCGTGTGATTCAGTCTGAATGTCAGTATCCAAAGTATCTTTTTCGGGACTGGAATCCGTGTTTGTGCTGGAATCATCGATGCCCAGTTCCTTGTATCTTCCCGCTTGTTTCGATGTTTGCTCTGGGACTCCTTGTGTCTGCTCTTGACTAGCTTGTCTATAATGATGTCCTTGAATGTTCAAATTGATTTGCCCTTGCATATACTGATGTGTTTGCTCTAGGGCAGCGGACAGGTCTCTCTTAGTAATAGGTACTTGTGTTGTCGTGATTTTCGGCAAGAGGTGCGTTCTCTTGGATTGCGGTGTCGCTTGAGCTTCTTCTTCCCTTAAACGCTTCGTACCCCTCATGGGTTTCTGTGTGCTGGTTCCAGCCTCTTCAACCATGGTTACAGCTTTCTTCTTCTTCGGGACCGTCGCTGACTTGACATACCTTGCTAGTCCTTCCGAAGTTGGCATCTCTCTCAAGCAGTTCTTCATTTCTAAAGCTTCATAAATCAGCAATGTGAGAGCTGAACTGCCATTTAAAAACTTCTTTTGCCCCCACTTCTTTTGTGCTTCAAACAATCTTTCTTGGACATACCCCGTTAGATTGACTTTGTTTCCAATTTGCCTCATGGCATGCGATAGTAGTTGGACTACAATTTTCTGTGGAGCTGTATACCTGTGCATACTGGGAAAACAAAAATGTTGATGTACCAGTCGTACAGCATCCTCTATGTCAATTCTGTTAATTTCCAGGAATGATCGCTTCTTGGGATCATGGCATTCTTCCTTCACATTAGTGATGCCTGTTTGATTCCATCCAAACGCTCTGTTAATCAACTCATGTGTGAATTGAATGGTCTTCCATGCCCCGACTTTGTCCAATACTTGCGCTTCTGGAACTGAGATTTTTGTTCCGGCAGGCTGCATGGTATTCATCACCTGTGCACACCTCTGAAAGTCCGGTACATATATAGGCAGTTTAAGAAATGCCTCTATTCCTGCTTGTGTCCATACATCCTCAATATGGGGTAGTCCTTGTATTATTGTCTTGAAATCCTGGGACATGATCGGAAAGTAATGATCTGTGTCCATTATTTTGATGGTGGCCATGAAGATTAGCTCGGCCACTGGTTGATCATCTCTGAACCAGTGACCTCTTGCTTTTGTTATTGATTCCAACGGAAGAAGTTGCACCTCTTCTTGCTGTGTAGATTCGGAATCGGTGGAAGCCATCTGCACTTAATATAGAGGTTGAATTAGTATCCATATGTTTTCAGAAATCCTCCTCTATATGTTGGTTATAAGTTTGATGTTGCTCCGAGTGCATGGTGTCGTCCCTTTCCCGTGTGTGTGAGAAAGGTAATACCTGGATTTTTCATATTTTCATGTTTATATCTTCTTCTGAAAAGAAAAACAGAAAAGTGAATTCATAGCCGAAGCGGTTAGTAATTTTTTTTATTATTTCTTAATGTATGTACAAGTGCTCTCCTATTTCCCTATTAGGAAAATGTGCTTGACTATCTTGGACTAGAAGAAGACTGTGCCGAATGCTTGGCCTTGTAATGTGGCCCTATCATGCATACTTTGGATCTCGACCACTCCATATGTGTGCAATTGGAAGTAGTTGGCGTATGCATGCTGTACAGTTTGTCTTTCGGCATCCAGATTTGCTTCGTTGTGCTGGGTTTCGTTGTATGTTGCCCACTGCTACTGAATGTGGCTCTTTTCTTCTTTTCGTAGGTCTGCTTTATTTGATGTATGACTCTTGGTACGTCTCGGGCTGCCTTTACAGACTCTTTCTTTCTCCAGTATCTCTTTTTCTGTGGTTGTTTTGTCGGTGGGTTGCATTGGTTCTTCTTGTTTCGGGGATCATCCTTGTGGTTGATTTGTCTTGGGATGCAAGACTTCGGAACCCATATCTGTGATCGATCTGGCTGGGCAGCTACGACTGTCTTGGGAATCCATAATGTAGTAATTTGTCGATGATTTCGCTGTTCAGACGGAGTGGGTTTTTGCTTTGCTCGTTTGTTCTGCTGTTGGTTGTGCTTTTGTCTTCGTATATATTCCTTCACTTGATCTTTTTCTATCCACACTTGGTTAGAATATGGAATAGGGTATGTTTTTATGGTGACAGGTTTTGAATTACTCTGAGGCATAGTCTCTTTGATGCAGGGTGTTTCAGTGAGATTGATTTCAGTTTGAGTGATATTCTCAAGACTTGCTAGATTGGAACAAGGTGTGCAAGCAGAATTCAATGTGTCCGCACATATAGTACTCGATGAAGGTGTATCTATAGTGCTAGAGATCATGCATTCAGGACTTTGTTCATTAGATTGAACTGTTTGCTCCATGCTCACAGATTTTAATGGTTGCTCATCTAGCAGACTGAATACTTCACGATGTCCTATTCTGGCTGAGATATATCCTAATGCCAATTGAATGGTTACCTCGTATTCGTAAATCCAATCTTGACCTAACACAACCTCTTCAAGTAGATCTTGGTCATGACACACTAACAGTTTTTGTTCCATGGTGTTGTTACCAAGATGCAATGGTAAGGTGATCTCTCCTATGCACTGAGTAATTGTTCCTCCTATTCCTATCAACTGGGCCATTGATGGGCGTATTGTCTCTTTGAGTTTTTGGGTCAAAGAAAACTTGATGCAACTTACAGCGGCACCTGTGTCAATAAGAGCATTTACCAAGTGATACTCCGTTTTTCTGGCTCCCAAATTTAGGTAGGGTTGTGTTCTTTGCAATCCCAGGTCTTGAGTGGCTCTAAAATTAGCCATCGGAATGAGTTCTTCTCCTTGACGGTATCTTTCATCTCGCTCTCTCATCCACTCTTTTCGTTTCTTTATCCTTTCCAATGCTTCTTGTCTCGCTTCTTCCCGTATTCTTTCCTCTTCTAAGCGTCTGTTTTTACCTTTGATTAATCGAGACATAGTTTCTTCTGTTAATGGTTCTAGGTATTTTTTTACTCTACACCCACTGATGTAGTTTGGCAACACATCTCCATCTAGGGTTGCTAAGCTGATGGCTCCACTTGTAGATATACGATTGATGATTAATGGACCATATCCTCTCTTTTGCAACTTCTTAGAATGTTGTTTCAAAGTGTATACCAAAACTAAATCTCCTTCCTTCAATTGTTTGTCCTTGATATGCGCATCAAAATAGGCCTTTTGTCATCTTTTAGCAGCATAAATGCCCGCTATTGCTTGTAACCTAGTTTCATGAAGCTTTTCTATTTGGTCCAATTGGGCTGATAATTCATGTCCTGTCCACTCGTAAGTAGTTGCAACTCTAAGAGTGGGAATCAAGAAATCAATTGGCAAAATAGCGTTTTGTCCATACACTAAGTTAAAAGGAGTAGTGCCTATTGCAGTTTTATAGGCTACTCGGAATGCCCATAAAGCATGGTGTAACTGCTTATCCCAATCTGATCTACCATTGTTGACAATTTTGGTGAGAACAGTACACAAGATTTTATTTGAACTCTCTGCTTGTCCATTTGCTTGTGGGTGATAAGGGGCAGATTTCTTATGAATTACTAAGAATTCATTCAATAAGGCTTCTATCACTTCATTAACAAAGTGCGTACCTCTATCACTCACAATCTCTATAGGTAGCCCAAATCTAGTGAAGACGTTCTCGAAGAGAAACTTGGCTGTCGTCCTCGCGTCATTTTTCTTTGTTGCTTTTGCTTCAACCCATTTGGTCAGGTAATCTGTGGCTACAATTATGTATTCGGCATGTGAACCTTTTGCTGGTGGGCTAATAGGTCCTATAAAGTCTATTCCCCACTTAGTGAAAGCTCTAGCACTCATCATGGGTCTAAGTGGCATCTCATCTCTTCTAATAGGATATTTCGTTCGTTGACAAGTATCACACCGCTGCACATATGTCATGGCGTCTTGATGTAGAGTTGGCCACCACATTCCAGCAAAGAGGATCATTTTTACTGTTTTGTCTGCAGAAAAGTGTCCTCCTGCAGCTCCTGTATGGGCCATCTCTAAGACAGAAAGATATTCATTTTCATGAATGCACATTCTTAATTGGTTATCTTTCCCGCGTTTAAAGAGTTGTTTTCCTATGATGGCATAATCTTTACTCTGTTCTTCAAGAGCACGCTTCCTTGCCAAGGTAGCTCCGTCAGGGTACTCTCGAGTTTTCAAGAACTTTACTAGAGGCATGCTCCATCTTGGTGCTATTGTAGAATAGCATAATGTAGAGTTCTCATCTTGTATTTGTTCTTGACAGGTTTGACAGGTTGACACATAGTTATGTGCATCTCGTTGCATGGTTGGCCAATATATGCCAAATCTCTTGAGTGTTTGCCACGTTCCATTTGCATTCAAATGAGTGTTCCATTGGTTTATGTGGGCTTTCTGAAGCCACATTTCTTGTTCCTCTTCTTCTACGCATCTCATTAGTAATCCGCTTGAATCCTGGTGGTACAAACTTCCCGCAATGATGTGAAGGTTTTTGGTCCTCCAAAGATCTTGCGTTTGGTTTGGCGTGATCCCATCTTTAGGTCCATGTGTAAGTATCGGGATCAATTTTTCTGCCCACTGAGGACATACTTCCAGGTTAAAAAGATAGGTATCTGGCAGGTCATCGGGTACTCCTATGGGTGGTTCTCCATGGGTCATGCGAGATAAGTGGTCTGCTCTGATGTGGGTGTTTCCTTTCTTGACTATTACCTCAAAATCAAATTCCATTAGCAATAAAAACCATCATACTAGTCGTCCTGTATTACAAGGCTTGTTGACTAAGTACAATAGGGCTTGATGATCGATGAAGAATTTGAATTTGTTTGCCAGTAAGTAATGTCTGAATTTCTTGACTGCGTATACCATCCCTAGGCCTTCTCTCTCTGTAGTAGTATAATTGCGTTCCGCTTGATTTAACTGTCTACTGGCATAGGCTATCGGGTGGTCTAATTTTCCTGTGTCAGCTGGTTGAGCTAAGATGCAACCAATGGCAAACTTGGAAGCATCCACATGAATGTGAAACGGTTTATTCCAGTTGGGGACTCGAAGAATGGGTGCTGAACTCAATCGATTCTTTAACTCATTAAAGGCTTTTTCACATTCTTCAGTCCAATTGAATAGCGTCAATAATGCATAAAGAGGTCTAGCAATTATGGCGTACATATGTATGAATCTTCGATAGTAACCACAATGTCCCATAAATGCTTAAACTTCTTTAGCAGTTTTAGGTCTTGGTAAATCTAAAATTACTTTAATTTTGTCTTCATCTGTGGAAATTCCATTCTTAGAGACAATATGTCCTAAGATTTTCCCTTGTCGCACCATGAAGACACATTTTTCAGGATTGAGGCATACTCGATATTGTCGACATTTAGAAAAGATTTTTTCTAGTTCAGGGATGTGCTCTGATCGTATAGCTGAATATGTACACAGATCGTCCACGTATACCTCCATGCTTTTTCTCAGAAATTCCTTGAACACATGACACATCAATCTTTGGAAAGTAGCTGGGGCATTCGTTAAACCAAAAGGCATGACTCTAAAGGCGTATACTCCCCATTCAGTTGCAAATGCTGTCTTATGTTGGTCCTCAGGCGCAATGGCTACCTGATTATACCCTGAAAAGCCATCCAAAAAACTATAAACTTCCTTCCCTGCTACCCTTTCCAAGAGATGATCAGTGATCGGTAAGGGATAGCTATCCCTTATGGTTGCGGCGTTCACTTTCTTCAAATTGATGCACACTCTTAACTTTCCATTCTTTTTTGGTACAACCACCAAGGGTGACACCCATTCCGTGTGCTCAATTTCATAGATGAATCCAGCATCTAATAACTTATCTATTTCCTCTTTTATCTTGGCTGAATACACATCATTATAAGTATATGGTCTCTGTTTCGAAGGTTTGGCTTCGGATGTCATGGGGATTCTATGTGCACATATAGATGGATCTACTCCCTTTAAGTCCTTATAAGTTCAAGCAAAGACATCCCGGTATTCTCTTATGAGTCGAATTAACTCTTGTTCTTCTTCTAATGAGACATCCTGTCCTATGAAGGTACATCGTTCTTCTCCTCCTTCCATGGTTACCACTATCTTTTTGGTCTGTTCCTTATTATCATATGCTATTCCAGGTTGTGCTTCTCTTTTAGGCATTTGAATAGCAATTTTCCTCTCTTCCACTTCATATTTTTTAAAATGGGCTGGTACCTCAAATTGGTCTTGGGGTTTGTTTTCTTCATCTTTTAATTCCTCCTCAATTTCTAATTCCCCTTTTTGTGTGAGTTCCTTATGTTTTTCATTGGCAGTGATATTTCTGTTGGTGGTACTAATCCCTAGATCCATGGGTTCTGGTTCCATTTCGATGCTCTCGTAGTCCTCCTTCCAGTCTTTCTCGATCACTTCTCCTTCTTCTGCCTCCTGAAGGACTACCATATACAGACTAACATCATAACCCTCCTCATCGATACATTCGTTCATGGTCACTACTTCTTCGTTTACACAGACGTCGAGAGTAGCTAAGATTTCCATCCAACCGTGAGGTTCGAATTCTTCGTCCGGAAATACTTGTGGCATATAGGCTGGATCTTGTACAGATCTCACTATTCCTTGTTTCTGCTGCCATCCTTTTCTTCTCTCCTCTTCCTTCTTTGCAGCTTAACATATCCATAGATGAGTGTCCTCGTTCATCCAGGATTGATCACTAGAACCTGCACTATGAACAGATTGATCGTCTTCCTCTTTGTGGACTTGATTCCATTGTAGAGGTGGCACATCTTGATAAGTGTATGTATGTAGGTTTATCCTAGTGGTGGTTCCTGAGTGTTGTAGGTATACTGCATCTTTTCCCCAATCTTGTACGACCTTTAGCTGTCTCATGAAAGGCCTTCCCAAGATCATTTCATAATTGCTTGGCCTTTCAAAGTGACATATTGCTAAAGTATGTTCAAATTCTACTCCACACGTGATGAAGACTACTCGTTCCAACAATCCTAAGGGTCTCTCCGTATGTCCATCTGCCATTTGTATTTTCATGCGCGTTGGTCTCAATGCTGGTTGTCCCCATTTCTCCCAAATTTCTTTGGTAGCAATGCCAACACTAGCTCCTGAATCTAGTATGGCTTTGGTAGTGTAACCTCTATAGGTGATTGGAAGGCATGTGTTTCCTTCATCTCCTTCACTAAAGTCTCCTACCTTATCCACTGGAATTCTCATAGTTTTCACTTCGTCAGCTACCTCTTTCTTTTCCTCCTTGACTTCCCATTGATTGATCAATTTCTCTTTTAAGTGTGGTTTTACCTTTAACAGTTCTTCAAATGTTAGGGTACATGGGATTTTTACCTCTCTAAGACGTTGTATGATCTCAGATGTTTGGACTGATGGATTCGTTTCCCGTCTAGTTATTGATGGAATGCGATACAATTCTGAATTGTGCTCGTACTCCCCGGTGTAGTTGGGTAGTTCCTTTACATCTTCCTTGTCACTTGCATCCATTGGGAAAATTTCTTCTGAATTTAGTTCAGGTATTGAACCTTCTATTTCGTTTTCTGCTTCTAATTCTTCAAAGGGCGGTTCCATTCCTTCTACCTTTTTCCATTTGTCCTCTTGCACTCGTGCCCATAGATCCTTAGTCCAATCTCCTTCTACTTCAGGGACTATGGATCCTTCCTTTCTCTCAATACCAAGTTCAGCATTCTGAGGTCTCTTTACTTCAGGCTTTTCCTGAGTGTTTAGGCACTCTTGGAATTCTCCTTCGGAAATTCGGTTATTTGGTAAAGGCGATACAGGTTTTTCTAAGGTCTGTTGTGCAATTTCTATCAATTTCTTGCATATTTCTAACCTTTCTTTCTCTAAGTCGCCCCTCGGATACTCTCTCTCATGTTGCTCTACGGTAGGTCTTGCTTTTATTCGTGCCTTATATGCCTGAATCCACATGGCTAATTCTTCAGGCACAGGATCTGCTAGGACGGATCCTACCTCCTCCCTTTTATTCTCATTTTTATTTTCTTCTTCCACTTGCGGTTCCTTCGTTGGTTTCTGTTTACTCTTTTCGTTTTCCTTCTTTTGTAATAACTTTTTTTCTTTTATCCTATCTCTCCGGTTCTTCCATCTTTGTGACCTTTTACTGGCAATACTTTTCTCTGGTTCTTCAGAGTCTTCTACTCTGTGAGGGATGGGTATATTCCCCTCTTTGTCACTTTGATTACTCTCGTTCGTTTTATCAGGGTTCTCTCTAGCCTTGGCTCTTGTTATGGCCTTCAAAGGTACGGTGTACTCTTTATCGCTCCCTGATGATTCAATCACTTCTATCACATTAATCTGCACGTTAGATGTGACTTTGTTGGGGTTCTTAGGACAATCTCTGAAAAGATGTTCTTTACCATAATCGCTACAGTAGCCTTCCCAAATTCGTTGTGGTGGTGGTGGGTTTGGTAATGTACATTCTCTAATATAGTGGTCACCTCCACATCTGTAGCATGGTCCTCTGGGTACAGGCTGTCTATTCATTGGTTGAGGTGGCATGGTTGCTCTAGGAGCTGTGTACATTAAGGACACATAATCTTGCTCGTGTCCGTATGAACTCTCTGGTATCTCCATGCCATAAGCATAAGGTTCATGCAATTGTCCATATTCCATTATTGAGCTTTCATAACCAGGGTATATTCCTTGACTAGGGTCATAAAATGAGTCATATGGTTCACTACTGGTCAAAGGTGTGGCTGGCACTATAGCCCTTTCTAGGTTTTCCTCTGGTTGTGCAATCTTGACTGGGACAACGTTCTGAGGGTGGGGCGGTTGTTGTCCTAGTACTGGTTGTGGTTGCGTATATCCTTGATATGCGTATGGTCGTGGTGCTGGTGCCTGCGGCTGATAAGAAGGATACCTAAAAGCTTCACCTCCTTGATCTCTTTGGGGATATCCATATGATCTCACATAAGGCTGAGTGGGTTTGGTTTGCCTATTGTAAGGGCAATTCTCAGTGCTATGGTTTGTATATCTCTGCTCTATACTGCAATATTGTAGAGGTCCGAGGACAGAGGGTCTATGAGGAACATAGGCAGGTGGTGAGACTACTCCCCTAGTACACAAATGAGAAGGATGATCTCCTCCGCACTGCATACATCTTCTAAGCATAGGCAGTCTCATAGGATTAGTGGGATAATTCCTCTGTCCTTGAACGTTCAGTTTTTTTGCTACTAATTCTGCTATTTCTTCCACATTGTTTTTGGAGTTTGATGTGCTACTGGCTGACTCTTCGCTTTTCAAACTACCTGGAGGTATTTTCAAGTCTTCTGCAAGGTTATCTTCTAGGTCTATACATTCCTTCATACACTCTTGCAAGGTTTGAACTCTCTTTACATACACTAATGACCTCAAGGTTCCGTTCAACAGTCCTTCTAAGAACAATGATACCATTTTGTTTTGTGTCGGTCTCTCTTCCACTGGGCATCTATCCACATATTGCTTGAATCTCCTTGCTGCCAATCTTACTGACTCGGTAGGGACTTGTTTGAAGCTGTGGATTAATGACGAAGAATTATTTTTAATTCCTGATTTGGTAAATTCTTCAATCATTTCTTGATATACCTGTTCCATGTTCTGAAAAGTATTCGGGTCCAATGGCTGAAACCAGGCCAAAGCTGTGTCTGACAAGGTAAGACCAAAGGACTCATATTGAATCAGGAAGTCATCTACCTGCTCGGCTCTAACTACTTGTTTAAACTCTGCTATGTGGTTGTAAGGTTCACTAGAGCCATCATAATGATTTCTCATGCACTTGGCAACTTGGATCGGCCTTAATCTCCTTCCTGCTTCAGGTTGTCTAGGCATTACAGGGTAAATGGGTCTTCCTATTGGTATACCTGGTCCTCTTACTACCTGTGGTCTGACTGGAGCATGAACTCCATGTCTTGGATCAATAGCTGGTTGAGGCCGGTAATTAGGGTTAATTGCAGGCATTGCAAATTGCACATGTGGTCTGACGGGGATCTGGGTTTGTTGTGTTTGTTGTGTTTGTCCCGATTGTTGATATGAATCATTCTGAGATAATCCAAGTGGATTCCGTGAAGTAGTGGCTTGGTCCCTAGGGGGGAACACTGGGATATTCTGATATTTCAACTCAGCTCTCTCTAATTCTGTTATTGGCCAATATTTTCTCTGATTTTTATCCAAATATGTGATGATGGTGGGGAACTCAGGATCCTGTAACTCATAGATGGTAACTGGATTAGGAGCAGCTTCCCATATCGAGGAATGGGCTCTGAGCAAATGCTCCATCCCGTTGATTAAATACACATCTATTAGAGTGTCATCTTGGGGAATCAGGTCTCCTCTCCAAATTTTTGTACTCGTAGATCTCCCTCTAGGAGTAGTTACTTGCTCTTCGTTTCCACCTCCATTTAAGCTTGAAGCATTATTTTCTTCACCAAGCTCGTTAATGTTTTCTGGGTGTTCTGTGACCACGTATTGAATATCTTGTTTGTCCATGTACAGTCCTCCTACGTACTTGACTGCTGGTCTAGGCACTATGTAGGCTTCTGATGCTTTCTGTAACCTGGCCACGGATCTGTTTAAGCCATCCAAATAGATAGGGATCTCGTTGTGGTTGGTGTTCACATACTCCAAGGAGATTCTGTATTCTCCCTCAATGATTGACATCATGCCAATCCTGGGTACAGTGTTTTGCATATCCTCTGAAGCCATGGGAATTTCTCCTTCTGACTCACTGGAGGTTTCAGAATAATGTGAACGGCTAGTTGGCTCGGCTACACTCCCTACGGAGGAAATTACACTTCTTCGGCTTCCTAGGGTTCTTCCAGATCTCAGGTTCATCCACTTAAGAGCTCTGATCAGATCTTGTCAACCTCTAGCCTCTAGAATTCTAAACTATAGCTTAGGAGTCTAGAGAAATTTGGCTGAAAAAAGACTGAAAAATAACTTTTTCCTTGGTCACGATACTTGACCTCTCAAAATATGTGATACACGATCTCCAGAATAGACGATACCTGATGTATGTTCAGACGATACACGATCTCAGACAAGTATCGCGATACCGGATAGACGATACCGATACTTGACAAATATCGTGACACCTACGAAACGATACCGATCGCTGAGTGAAACGATACCGATACCTAGAGGTAAACGATACACGATATTTCAGTCACTGACGATACACGATACTCGATGGGAGACGATACTTGGACTAGACGATACCCGATATGTGGGAAGTATCGTGATCTTTGCTCTAGACGATCTCTGGGCCAAACGATACTTGGCTGAAAACGATCGACGATACCTAGAATCCCACGATACACGATCTCTAATTCTGAGACGATTGACGATACACGATATCTGGCAAATGTCACGATCTCTGAAGATCAGACGATACACGATATTTGGACCAAACGATACTTGGCTGAAACGATCGACGATACTTCAACACCACGATACTTGACCCCTCGCAAACGATCGCTGGCAGGACGATACACGATACTTGTCAGGTATCGCGATCTTTGACCAAACGATACTTCTCAAGTATCGCGATCGGCACGAAACGATACTCAATCCACGATACACGATCAACGATCGCTGGAGAAACGATCTCTGACAAAGTATCGCGATCGGTATGGAACGATACACGATCGATGGGAAATATCGCGATACTCAACCACAGGAGCAAAACGATACTTGTGAAGTATCGCGATACTCGACCGCGGGAGTAAAACGATACTTGACCCTTAGACAAATTTTAACAATTGTTTTTGAGTTTTTGATTTTTCCCCCTTGATCTCCTAGCTCCACTCTCCTCTCTTCACTATCTGAATCAACCAAAACACAACTTTTTGCCCCCTGAAAGCTCTAACGATACCTGGCGCAGATCGTTTTACACTGATGATGAGTTTTTTGACTGATTAGAAGGATCTAGCAATGGAATGACTCACCTTTGAAGCACTGACACACTCTTCTAGCACCTTTCCTAGCTCAAAGGCACTCCACAGGCTCTGCCACGATATTCAGCTGCCCACGATACTCGACTCTCGCTCTCACGATACTTGTTCAAACAAGTGATTTTTCAAATGACTTTTTTTGGCTTTTATACTTGGAGTTTTCTAGCTTACAAAAAGGAAGCTTTTCTGAACAAAACTAAAACCTACTCTAATGACTTGGTCCACTCTCTACTCACTCCTACTCTACTCTTTCTACTCACTTCCCTAAACTAACAACTCACTACACACACTCCAAGAATGAGAAGTAGCAAGTGCGGCTGAAAATGACTTACCAAAGAAGAGAAGATTTCCACTCCTCCACTTACTTCAATGCAAAAAGCTACTTACCATCACACGAATGCCTCGATTTGATTCGTCACTCCCCGGCAACGGCGCCAAAAAGTGTGTTGACCTAAGTATCAACTTAGGGACTTGCGGAGAAAGAGACTATACCTCCATCCCCTCACAAGTGCATATAGTGGGGATACACGCTTTTAATTATCAATCCAAAGAGTATACAAACCTAGCCGAGTGTATGAAGACATGCAATCATGTAATGATCAATGCAAATGAACTACTCAAGAATGTAAATGAGGCAAAGACTTATCCAAACAAGCTCCAACTGTTGGTCAAGGCGAAACGATACTTCGTGCAGCAGCCGTCAGTATTTTGGACTTTTCTCCCAGCTCCGAACTCTAAATATAGCGAATAGCATATGCGTTTCGAAGCTCTCGAAAAGACGCATCCAATGGCAGTGGTTTCACTCAATTCTGACGCTCCTACTTCAAGTTATGAGCGAAATACTGAGTCGCGGGAATACTTTCCTACACTTCAGCACTTCCTACACTTCGCACACACCTTTCCTACAGCAAAGAAACACTTTCATGGACAGACAACACTCACAAGCACTCTTTCCAAGCAATACACATGCATACAAGCTCACGAAGAAGAAGATAAGGAGAGAAGAAGACACAAATTCGAATTTCTGTGCTCTCTCTTCTCACAATGGCAAAAAGTTCTTTACAAAGAGTCACATTTGACTTATATACTAGTGCCCTAAAAATGGTCCTTTCACACAAGAGACCGGCACCTTATTCACTAAAAGACTAATTTTCTACTATTTTACATGGATAAGCTTCTAATCTTCTGTGGGGATGCATCTAGAGGACTCCTCTAGTGCCTTTACAACGGAAAATATATACAAAAGTGGTTATGATACAAAAGTGGTGTGTCCAAATCGGAAAAATTTTGGGGCCCGTCCTTTTCTCTGCTTTGTGCGCTCTTTAGCTCTGCGACACAAATAAAACCTTCTGAATGGAGGATCATTTACCAAGGATGGTAACATGAATGTGCCGGGTAGATCCTTGTTCTCTGAAGCCGTTAAGGTGGTTACCAAGTAAAAGCATCTGTAAAAATCGGGTTTAGGCAGAGGGTCACTAAAGTATTCTGTAAATCCCGCTCGTGCCCAAACGTGCGTTAAATCTTGTGTATTCTGCAGTCCTTCAAATTCTCTTGAAAAGAACTGGTACTTGGTCCATGTGCGAAGATCAAATGCCAAATTGGCCTCAAATATGAAATCAGCGTCTGCTAATGGTCCTGCTAGGCCTTGAAACCAATGAGAATTACGATGAATCTTCTCGGTATATCCTCTAGGAGGATCATCGATTGGCATGGGTCCTGGAAAACCTTGAAACTCTGGTGGTTGCATCGTCGGATAAGATTCCACTAGTAATTCTCCAATAGTGGCCATCGGTGCACTGGGGCCAGCTTCTGATGGTCTTGCTTCGGTTTGCATGATGACTGATGAGCTAATGGAAAAGATCTGCTACAAAAGATTGACACATTAGTATGGAAATTAATTATGATCCCATTAAGGTGAGACCGCAATCCCTTTCCATGACCGATGTGTAACCTGTGTAGCCAAGTGTCGTGAAGTGATTGATGCAATATTTTTTTGCAAAACTAATGCAGATCTCTAGACACCTACATGGTCCAGATTATGCATACATTTCTTGATGAGCTTTTATTATGCATGATGTGGGGTTTGGGTGTATGAATTTATACAAGGTTTGGTTGAGGGTGAATTATTACAAGGGTGGAGTTTAAATGGGGTGGGAGAATTGTTAGATAAGGGGGTACAAGAAGACGTTTGGATACGTTTCGGTATCCATTTCCTAAGAGTCTTGGAGTGTGTGGTATGTTTCTGCTGAGGGACAAAAAGTGGTATCAGGTTTGGTGGTATTGAAGGATGAAAAGATTTCGGAGGGGTATATATTACATGGCTAGAGGGTTGGGCTATAATACATTGTTTGGGTACCCAAATCTGCATGGGTGTGGGTCGATTGATAAGATACTTCTTGGCGATCCAAATCTGTCGAGTATTTGTACTTGGGGAAGAAGATCGAGGGGACTTTGGCTGTTGACTCTGCTTTTGTTGAAACTTTGTCCTACTCTCGTCTGCAGTGTTGCCAATAGCCTGTGGTTGCTGTCCTTTTGGCACCCATATTTGTTTCGTGCCACTTGTTCCATGATGTTGATACTGCTGCTTTCTTTGCCTTGTCTGATGGTGTCGTCGGTCTGGGTTCCTCGGTTGTGGTTGACTCCTTCGAGGTTGGGTTTGAGAGGTCCATTGGACGCTCTGCTTTGGAAAAGAAGGGAGATCCAACACTTGCGTGACCTGCCCATTAGGAAGTGATTCGTTATTTATCTTTAATCTAGGCCAGTCCACAGCAAGTTTGGAAGGATGAGCACCGCAGGGTGTTGTGCTCATTTGGCCGCTGATGCAACCCACCTGACCGCTGATTGTGTTCATCTGCCCTAGCGGTTGGGTAGCTGCCCCTTCTAGTTTGCAGGAAGCCCCAGGGAAGATCTCCTGTCGTTCTTCTGATTGACAATTGTCCCTAGCCAAACCCGAGTGGGTTGGAGTAGACGTAACGTGACTGGTCTGTCCCAAGATCTTCCGATCTTTCGTCGCATGCGTTTCATAGGGTCTAGGGTTACAAACCTCAATCGGAATGCCGTTAGGGAAGTCAAGCGGTATCACTCGCTTCTGTTCTAAGGTTCCAATCTGTAAGGAGCCTTGTCTAAGATTTAGGTCCACTGAGTGATCGTATAGCCAATCTTGGCCAAGGATTAGGGGTTCTATCAGGTCGTCATCATGGCACACTAGTAGCTTCACTGTCATGGTCACTTCCTTAATGAGGATAGGAAGGTCCACCTCACCCATGCAAGGGGTTTCCATGCCTCCTAGCCCTATGAGGAATGCCTCAATTGGCCCCATTTCTATTCCTGAATCCTTATAGTGGGACCATCTAATAGCACTAGTCGCAGCACCTGAGTCAATTAAAGCCCTGAGCTCTTGGCAAGGGTTGCCGTGCTCTAGCCTAACTGTAATGAATGGTCTCCTGTCCACTATACTAGGATGAGTGGTTGACTTTACTTGACACATGGCCATGGGATATCTGGGTGTAGTTTCCAGATGGTTATAATGTTCTCTCCATAGTCCTTGTCTTCTTAACTTCATGTGTTTAATGCGTTCTATTGCTTCTGCCCGAGCTTCCGCTCGTATTCTATTTTCTTCCTCCTTACGCTTCTTTGCCAACGTGAGTCGTCTAAGCATATCCTCAGTAAGAGGTTCCTGATATAGCCTGACTCTACAGCCACTAATATAATTCGGCATTATATCTCCTTCTAAAGTGGCTAACTGTACTGCTCCACTTGTTGAGAGTCTGTTAATGATCATAGGTCCATAACCTCGCTTTTCTAACTTACGTGCGTGTTGCTTTAGCGTATATACTAGAACTAAATCTCCTTCTTTTAGGCTTTTATCTTTCACATGTGCATCAAAATATGCTTTCTGTCGCTTCTTCGCTGCATATATTCCTGCTGCCGCCTTTAGCCTGGTTTCTCCTAATCGTTCCAAGTCCATTATTCTTGCTGATAATTCATGACCGGTCCACTGATGTTCTTGTGCAACCTTAAGGGTCGGTATCAAGAAGTCCAAAGGAAGCACAGCATTCTGACCAAAAACCATCTGAAAGGGAGTTGCATTGAGTACGGTCTTGTAGGCCACTCGATATGCCCAAACAACATGATGTAACTGTTTGTCCCAATCTGAACGTTTGTTGTTCACGAGTTTCGTCAGTACGTTACAAAGGATCTTATTAGTGCTTTCAGCCTGACCATTGGCCTGAGGATGATATGGTGCGGATTTCTTGTGAATCACCATAAAATCCTGTAACAAATATTCAATGACTTGGTTTAGAAAGTGAGTGCCTCGATCGCTCACTAACTCTATAGGCAATCCATATCTTGTAAAGACATTTTCAAATAAGAATTTTGCAGTTGTGTGTGCATCATTCTTTTTCGTGGCTTTTGCCTCTACCCATTTCGTAAGATAATCTGTCGCAACAATAATGTATTCCGCATGTGTACCTTTTGCAGGGGGGTTAATGGGTCCTACAAAGTCTATACCCCACTTTGAAAATGCACGTCCGCCCATCATGGGTTTCAATGGCATTTCATCTCTGCGAGTAGGAAACTGAGTTCTTTGGCACACATCACATCTCTTGACATAGGTATGAGCATCCATGTGAAGAGTGGGCCACCATAATCCTGCAAAGAGGATGGCTTTGATTATCCTATCGGGTCCAAAATGACCTCCTGCAACACCTTGGTGTGCAGTCTCTAGTATGCTCAGATAATCGCTCTCATGAACACATTGTCTTAGATATCCATCTCGTCCTCTTTTGTAGAGATTATCGCCAATAAGTGAATAATCTTGAGCTTCCAGCTCTAGACTGCGTTGTCGAGCTAAGGTCATTCCTTGAGGGAATGTGTTCGTCCTCAAGTATGTCACTAATTGTTCACTCCAGTCTGGTGTGAGAGACACGTGATACAATGTAGCATGCTCTACTGGTGGTCTTTCACAACAAACGTGGCATTCTTTACACAACCTGTAGACATCTGCTTCCATCGAAGGCCAATATACTCCTAATCTATGCAGAGTCTGTAATGTTCGATGTTTTGAATGGTGTTGCTTTAGTGCACCTACATGTGCTAATTGCAACCAATTCGCATGTTCTGATTCATCTACACAACAAGCAAGAATCTTTTGATTATCCTGTTTATATATGCTTCCTGCCATTATTTGGTATCTCTGAGACTTGGTAATCTCTCCTTCTTTGATCTTTATACCTGATATTATCGACATTTGTCAAATATTTGTCTTAACTCTGGGATGTGTGTCTGTCTTACATTTGAATGAGCACATAAGTCATCGACATAAACTTCCAAACTCTTGCGTAAGAATTCCTTAAAAACATGACACATGAGTCGCTGGAAAGTGGCGGGTGCATTTGTTAAGGCAAATGGCATCACACGAAATGCAAATATGCCCCATTCAATGGCAAATGCCGTCTTGTGTTGGTCCTCTGGAGCAATGGCTACTTGATTATAACCTGAGAATCCATCAAGAAAGCTGTAAACTTCCTTGCCCGCAACTCTTTCCAATAGATGTTTCGTGATAGGAAGAGGATAACTATCTCTAATCGTTGCGGCATTAACTTTTTTGAGGTTAATACACACACGCAATTTTCCATTCTTCTTGGGCACAACCACAATGGGGGATACCCATTCGGTATGCTCAATTTCGTAAATGAATCCTGCTTCTATCAAGCGATCTATCTCCTCTTTAATTTTCGCAGCGTAGTTATCATTGTACGTGTAAGGTTTCTGTTTCGTAGGTTTTGCATCTGGAGTCATAGGGATTCTATGAGAACATATATCTGGATCTACTCCTTTCAAATCTTTGTAACTCCAAGCAAAAACATCTCTATATTCGCGCAATAAGGCAACTAATTCTTCTTCTTCTTCCTTCGTCAAATCATGCCCTATGTATGTACATTTTTCTTCTTCTCCTTCTATGGCAACTATTATTTTCTTGGTTTTCTCTCGGTTATCATATACTTGACCATCATTCGCTTTTCTATTAGGCATTCGTACCATGATTCTTCTATCTTCGATTTCATATTTCTTGAAGTTCTCGGGTACTTCAAATAAAGATTCTTCTTTTTCTAACATGGTTTCTTTCTTCTTTCTTTTCTTGCCTTCACTCTTGTTAGTCACTTCTGTGGCTAACCTTACCTCATTCGTAATTTCCTCGTGTCTCTGAGTGTGAGTCTCTACCTCGAAAACATATTCTTCCTCTGATGCAAAGGGTGGGTCCATGATAATTGATTCTAAATCAAAATCGCTTGCATCCTCAAATGCATCAGTGTTAGGTTCACACTCTTCTAAAATTGCATCGCACATGATTGGCTCTATCGTGAAAACTGAAATGTCATAGCCATCCTCGTCACAGTGGGGTGTCCATTGTTCTTCATTGATGGCTACGTCCATGGTTGCTAGGATTTCTGCCCAACCATGGGGTTCAAACTCTTCGTCTGGGAATACTACAGGTGCATAAGCTGGGTCTTGAAGGGTTCGTGGATGTTGTTCTGCACCTAAGGTCCTGGCTTCTAACCTTTCTTCCTCTTGTTTGGCTACTTTACACATCCATAAATGAGTATCCTCATGCAACCAAGAAGGATCTGATTCTAATGAGTGCACGGATTCCGTCTCTACTGGTGTCTTATGGATGGTATTCCATTGTATTGGGGGTACATCTCTATGTGAATAGTCTTTAAGATTGACTTTGGTAGTCACTCCTAAATTTTGCAAGTACAAAGAATTAGTTCCCCAATCTTGTACAATTTGCAACTGACGCATGAATGGCCGTCCCAATATCATCTCATATGCATGATTTTTTGCAAAGTCACAAATGGCAAAGGTATGCTCAAATTCTACACCACAAGTGGTGAGAGATATGCCTTCTAGTAAGCCTAATGGTTTTTCTATGTGTCCATCAGCCATTTGTAGCTTCATCCTGGTGGGTCTTAATGCTGGCTTACCCCAACGTTTCCATAAAGCGGTGGTAGCGATGGCTACTCCGGCTCCTGAATCTAAGATGGCTTTCGTTGTGTAGCCCTGATGGGTTATCGGAAGATAAGTGTTACCTTCCTCTCCTTCACTTACATCTCCAATCTTTTCTATGGGTATCTCTAGTACCTTATTTTGTGATCCTATTTGTGAGGGAGTAGTAGCAAGCTCAGGGAATTGATTTGCTACATGTTTCCACAATTCTGGTTTTACCTTCAATAACTCCTCCAGAGTAAGGTTACATTGTACTTTGGTATTCTTGATCACTTCCGTGTTTCTAGGGATTACTGATTCTTCATTCCTCACTATTATCATGGGTGCTCTCATACTAATAGACTTTGCTTCCCAAGGTCCTGTGAACTGAGGTAATTCTTGTAAAGAATTAGATTCAAATCTTGTGTGTTCACTCAGTTGTTCTTCCTCTACATCATCGTATATAGAGGGAATGTCTTGGGGAAATTGTTCCTGCAAGTCATCTATTTCTTGAATAGGAGGATGGGTTCCTTGTTCCTTTCTCCACTTCTCTTCTTGTATTTCTCTCAAAAATTCATGTGAATACCTATGTATAGAAGACAGGTTGTCTTGACTTTCTGAGTTGGGTACTTGAGACAGGGATGGTGCATTCCTTTCCTGTGTCTCTGGGACAATAGGGTTCCTAGGCTGATCCTTTGTCTCTTTGCTCTCTATCAAGTATTCTAGCCTCTCCATTAGTCCTTGAAAGTGTAGTTCCGGTTTTGCCATGTTATTCCAATTAAGATATCTAGAGGCTTCGAACAAAGCTTGTGATAATTCTACCATCTTCATGCAAAGTTTAGTTCTCTTAATTTCTAGATCAACTCGTGGGTAGTTTTTGCTCATTTCAGCTACCTGAGGTCCCTCTTTTAATCTAGCCTGATATGCGCGAAACATCATGTCTAGATTTTCTGGTATGGGTTCCGCTAAAACTGATCCTGATTTTTGAGCTGGATTCTCTTGATTCAATTCCTATGAAGTTAATTCTAGAATTTTGGCTCTAGATTCCTTCAAACTTCCTTCCAACTCAGTTATCTTTTTACTCCACTTTCTCTTTATTCTTTCTCTAGAATCTCTCCAAGATTTTGTCTTTTTACTGCTAGATTGTGCAACTTCACTCCTTCTGGCTACTTTCTCTTGATTAAGCTGTTGGTTTTGTAAGAGCGCCTGGGCTCTTGTTATAGCTTGGATAGGCACGTATGTAGGGTTGGATCCATCTACGTTATTTACAATACCTATCATGTTGATCGGTGTCACATTCGAAGCAGTAACTGGATTCTTGGGGCAATCTTTGATTATGTGCTCTTTGCCACAATCAGCACAAAAGCCTTGGATATTATAGTACTGTGATTGTCTTGCTATCGGGGGATGTGGACAGTCCTTTATGAAATGATCTCCTTGGCACCTAAAGCATGGTCCTCTAGGGCCCTGTGGTCTTTGTTGTCTCAATTGGGGCCGTGGATTTGGGTTTGTGTACATCACATTAGCATAGTCTGGCTCCCAACTAGGTTCCACTGGTGGACTATCATAATGATATGTCTCCACGTGTTCTGGTGACTCTGTGTAATATGTGGGTGGACTATCTACATGAGTGGAGTCAAAACTGTTTGAGTGTGGGTCACTCTCTGTGATCAAAGGTGAAGAAGGCACTAAGGCCCTACTTAGGTTCTCTTCTGCAGCCGCGTATTTGACTGAGATGACATTCGCTGGTGGGGGTGGCTGCTGAGCTAAGACAGGTTGAGGTCTCTGTTGAGCCTGGTATGGGTAGTTCTGAGGAGGCCTATAGTAATAAGGCTGAGCATTGTATTGGCCTTGATACCTACCTGGTTGCGGGTATGCTTGCGGGTAGTTCTGTCTCACGGTTTGTTTGTTGTATGGGAAGTCCTGAGCCGTATGATTCGTGTATCTTCTCTCAATTGTACAGTATTGGCCACTAGGGTTGGCTTGTGGTTGTGGTGCATTGGGACACACATTTGCCATATGGTCACCACCACAGGTGTAACAACGCTTGTTTGTTAGCACCCTAGGTTTACTAGAAACTCCTAGTTTTTGGGCCACTTTTTCTGCAAGGTCTTCTATTGAGCTAGACAATTTTGTGGATGCTAGAGATGAACAGTCTGAGTCCTTATAGACCTTTGAGAGTTCCAACTTGTCTCCTAAGTTGTCCTCAATGTCTATACAAATTCTTATACATTGCTCTAGCGTTCTGGGTTCTTTTAGGTACACGTAGGAGCGTAGTTTAGAGCTCAACAAGCCATCTAGAAACAATGACACTTGTTTGGCTTGTGAAGGTAGCTCTTGCATTGGACATCGTTCAACATATTGTCTAAACCTACGTCCTGCCAGTCTTACTGTTTCTTGAGGGGTCTGTTTAAAGCTATGAATCAACGAAGACGTGTCATGTCTAACCCCACTTTTAGAGAATTCAGTGATGAATGACTCTAAAAAGTGATGGATGTCTCTAAATTGCCTTTGTTGCAGAGGTTGGAACCAAGTTAAAGCGGTATTCTTTAACGTTAGTCCAAATGCATTATATTGCGTGAACATGTCTTCAACTTGTTCGGCTCTTAGTACTTGCTTGAATTCTGCGACATGGTCATAGGGATCTCCTGTCCCATCAAAGTAATTCTTCATTGATTTTACTAATTGTGTGGGCCTCAATATTCTTGCGTGTTCACGTGGTCTAGGTAGAGGAAAATCATCTCTACCACCTGGTATTCCATGATCTCTTTGTCTATCCGCTCTATTAGTGTCTGTGGTTGTTCTATCTCTCCCTACGGGGTGATTAAAGCTTACTTCCGGTCTCTCTTTATTTCCCTCTCTTTGATTTCCATGGGTTGAGGATGTTCCTGCTCCTTGTTGACTTGTATTCATGTTCGTTCTAGATGGAGAGAATACCAATTCACCTCTCCCTGTGTATGTGTTTTTAGCGCGGTCAGGCACCACAAAGACTCTTTCTGAAGTCTCATCCAGGTACACAACCTTTCCAGGTGTATCCAGGTCCTTGAACTCGTATATAGTGATGATACCTACCTCACTAAGTATTTCGGTCTCGTATCTCCAAAAGGCTTCATCAGTTTCTTTATTTACAAACAACTCTATGCTTCTGTTGTCCTGAGGGATCCATTCCGGGATTAGTACTCGTGTCAGTACAGATTTCCCTCTAGGTGTTCTAGGCTCTTCTAATGGTTCTTTTCCTTGAGATTTTGCTTCCGTCTCTGGTTGAATCACGCTAAACTCGTTGGTATTGTTTGGCTGCGTACTTAAGATGTACATCGTTCCTTCCTTGTCTATGTACACGTCTCTCTCAAATTTCACCACTGGACGTTCCAATCCAATGGGTTGATCGGGGTTGTGCATTTGCACCACTTGCCTTCGCAAACCATCCTCATAGATGCGAGCACCTAATCGGTTGGTTCGGAGAAACTCTAGTTGTGTTCTATAGGGTCCTTCTGGTTTTTCTAAATAGGCTACATTAGACCCTCCTTCTGGTCTTTTTGTGCTAAATGCCATTTCTGAATCACTAGTATCTGAGCTCTCGTAGGGATAACTAGTGTTCAATTGCTGAGCCCACGATCGTGCAGTAGTTCTTACGCTTGCCTCTGATGATCTCAGGCTTCGTCGGTCTGACTTACCTATATGTTTGCCCGATCTAAGGTTCATTAATTTTGTTCCTTGCACACTTAGTACACGCTCAGATCGTCAGTGATTCTTTGTTATTACTTTTTCTTTCGATTCTTGTCTTAATGTATGCGTCAGGAATTCGACTTTCCGTTATAATTTTGAGTTTTCGTTCCGTCAGACTTATGTTCTTTCCTTTAGGTTTTCGTATCACACACCTTTACTTGTAGTCTTAGACTTGAAAGAATTAAATATCTTGAACTTGAGGCGTTCCTATCGTCGTTAATCCACAATGCTAACGTTTAGCCTAAGCTAAGAATTGACTGAGGGGGTTGAGTAATCTTCCAACCTCGAGTCAGCTTTTCCTGGAAAAATCCAATATTAGACCAATTCACAGTTGGATGATCAAGCACTTGAGTATATACACCTTTTAAGTCCCTTCCCTTTTGCCCAATTTTTTAATGCTTGCCCCCTGGCTTCCTAGTCCCAAACTAGGTCAACCTCAAAATAGCTTATCTAAAAATAGATGTATCCTTTAAGAAAAAAACAGTTGAGGTCACGTAGTACTCGTCAAGAGCTTTCTAGTGAGCTATTAAGCTCAAAAAACGGACTTCGGATGAAAAAGTTATGACCGTTCAGGCCCTGGGGGGTAAAAACTGACCAACAAGTTTTTCTCCAAATATGAGCTAAGGGGTCTCATATGAGTCTAATCACCCAAAAATTTCCCAAAAATAGCCCCAAAATTGGCCAAAAAATGAAACCCTAAAATTTGCGATGGGGGTGCACAATCGCGATGGTCTGAGATGATCGCGATGGTCTGGGACCGTCGCGATGGCGTGAGGGTGCACCGTCGCGATGGCATGAAATTGCACAATCGCGATGGCGTGAGGGTGAACCGTCGCGATGGCGTGAAATTGGACAATCGCGATGGTCTGAAGTGCACCGTCGCGATGGCGTGAAATTGCACAATCGCGATGGCGTGAACTTGCACAATCGCGATGGCGTCAGTCAACGGTCAACGTGCACAATCGCGATGGTCCAAAGTGAACCGTCGTGATGGTCTGGGCGCGATGGCGTGAGCCAATCGCGATGGTCTGAATTTTTGAAGTGTCGCGATGGTCTGAGGGTGTCGTCGCGATGGTCTGAAGTGCACCGTCGCGATGGTCTAGCTTGCCACGTGGCACCGTCGGCGCAATGGCGTGAGCCAATCGCGATGGCGTGACACAATCGCGATGGTCAGAGACTGTCGCGATGGTCCGGCCGAGCCGTCGCGATGGCGTGAGCCAATCGCGATGGTGTGACACAATCGCGATGGTCAGAGACCGTCGCGATGGTCCACCAAAATGCAAATTTTGTGAATGCAGCTATGGATTCCTGTAGGCACAGGTGTGCTCTTCACGCTGGTGTGGTCACCTTCTCCAAATTCCAAACTTTGCAGACCATCGCGATGGTCTGACACAGATGGAAATTTCTGACAGAAACTAAAGTTTTTACCTTTTCCAAGCTTTCCTGATGCACTGGAGCTCTGTACCTGCAAGAAAACTCAAGAAAACAAAAGTACACAAGCACAAAAGCTCTCTCTCACTCTCTCGCATGCACAAATGAGGGGAAATGAGGAGAATGGGTGGATATCGTGAATTTTCTGATTTTTTTGGAGATGAAGATGATGATGCGGTGATGAAGATGGAGTGTGGGGAGGTGAAAAACACTAAAAACTAAGTAAAAACAACAACAAAAACTGAAATTTTTACCTTCCAACGCCACTTCTTGCTATACTCTTACCATCACACATTCGTCCTATACTCGATCCCCGGCAACGGCGCCAAATTTGGTGTTGCTCTAGCACAATGGTGAGAACCACGTTAAGAAGCTCCACCTCCTTAATGTCAATCCGCGGAAGAGATAGGAGTGATATGAAGATCGTGAATATGAGATGAAGTGAGAGTGAAGGTGAGAATTATCTATATTAGTATATGAATGTAGTTGTATATAGACATCAAGATCATAAAACAATGCATATTCCAAGGTAAGCCTCACATGTCATTATGTGCACCTTAATGCATCCACATTTGGATCTCTTGGAATCAAAATAGATTGACTCTCACCTCCCACATTGTAGCGCAAACGTCAACATATGCTTATAAGATATATTAGGCTTCCCACAATCTTCCTACACATTTTAGCTAGGATTAAGCAAGCTCTGTGTTAAAATTTTGACATGAATTTTGGAGAAGCAACACACATCTTATGTATGCACATTACTCTAGATAGGAGTAATTATCACATTTTTCTTGGAGTATATCTCTAATGTGCTTGAAAGAATCCTTGGCATGAAAAGTTGTCTACGGAAGACAATCCCAAATAGAGAGATAATTCATGCATTGAATTCCCTACCAATCCATGATTACCAACTTGATATATACTATGGTGTCCACATTGCTAGACATCACCTAAGCAATGGGAGTTGTGCATAGAATTATGTCAAATTTTAAAAAACATCACTCAGTAGCAATCAAAGGGTACTCAAGTACTTAAGTTCTATCAAGGATAATAAAGTAAAATGCGGTCATGGAGTGGCATTCAATACTCAATGTCATAGATTTTGACTATGTTGGATGTCTAGGGAATGGACACTCTTCATTTTTTCATTATGTACATGGTGTAATTTTGTGGAGAAGATCCAAGGATATGTTTTAGTGTACACATTTGAAGTAGAGTATGTTGCAATTAGTAGGTTGTCAATTTTGGCTAGCATATACCAACATCTTATGTGATGGTCACATTGTGATTGCATGGAATTGATAAAAAACAATATGATACTAATATAATTGTGCTTCCTACAGGCAAGTTTACTGACTATTATTTTTAGTGTCCATGCAAAAAGCCAAATTTCCACTGGACACTTTTGTATATGTTCTTTAATAAAACATATAGTGTCCTAGTCAGCCACAGACTCTATGTTTGATCGCATTTGTAACACCTAAGAAATTTGTATTTATGCTCTCTACATAATGTGCGTTCTTTGTGTATTCTATAGGCCCTATGTAGAGCACTGTGTGCAGCATCCAGAGCTTGATTGATACTTTATGTCAATGATATGGTTATTGCTAGGAAGTCCTCTTATGACTTGTCATTTCTCAAAAGAAAATTGACTGAGACATTTGATATGAAGGATTTGGGTGATACCAATATTCTTGGCGTGCACATTACTCGTGATAGGAGTAAAAGCTGCATATACTTGTCTCAAGGTGAGTACATATCCAAAGTACTTTACAGATTCAATATGCAGGGTGGCAAGGCATTGAGCACACCTTTACCCACATATGTGAAATTGAGCAAGGATGATTTCCCCAAATTAGATGAGGAAAATGAATTCATGAACAAAATTCCTTATCAATTTCTGGTTGGTAGTCTCATGTATTCTATGGTAGCTATGAGATTAGGCATTGCATTTGCAGCAGGCATTGTGAGCAGATATATGTCTAATCTTGGAAAACAACACTAGGAAGTGACCAAGATGATTTTGAGATATCTAAGTGGCACTAAGGAGTGTCTATGTTTTGGTAGAGGAAATTCATCCATTATTGATTATGCCGCTTGTGTAGACAATCAAAAGTCTACATGAGGGTACATTTTTAATTTTGCTAGATGTGCTATCTCTTAGAGATCTCGTCTTCAAGAATGTAAAGATGTTTCCACTACAAAAGCAGAGTATGTTGTAGCAAGTGACGCATGTAAGGAAGCATTGTGACTTTCACATCTTGCTTGTGATATGGGTCTACCTCAGCATGTACCATGTTTGCTCAGTGATAGTCAAAGTGTCATTACTTTGGCTAAGAATCTAGTCTATCATACAAAGACCAAACACATTGAGGTATTGCATCACTTCATTGGATACTGCTTAGACACTTATCACATTATTCTTGAGAAGGTTCATACTTGAGATAATGTTGCAAATGCTTTGATGAAATTAGCTCTATCAGAGGATAGCTTTCGCAACACTGTCATCACTTGATGGGGGTTACTTGATTCATGATCTTACACAGTCACTTGTATATTGTGTAACATGCCCATCAAGTGTGAGCTATAGTTTGTATACTTACACTAAGGTATCCTTTATCATTGTTTATTTTTCTACCATAGTCACATTGGAAATATTGGCCTTTAGTGGGAAATTGTTACCATTAGTGTCCATGTGAAAGGCCAAACGACTTCGAATAGAAGTTTCTTGCATGGTTGGAATTTTGTTGAGACATGCATGGACTATTTGGAGGGAATAATCCAAGGCTAATTAAAAGGGTATCTTGGAGGAGTATACTTTATTTTTCTTTTTTCAACCTTCACATACATTTGACTCAAGGATTCATCAACACCTTTTGTTGTCTCTTCTTAGGTGTGAAAATATTGATTTTTCACTTCAAAAATCATATTTGTAGGATCTTCCTATCTTGTACTTGGGTATCCAAACCTGTTTTTTATTCTATTTAAGAAAGAATAATTATAGGTACCCATCTTTGTTGGATCATTTCCTTTAATTATAGATTTGGTTTGACAACCTTGTATGATTGAGATCTTTTGTATCCTTGGTTTCATTTTCACCTTTGGTATTTTCAACCATCTATCCTCTTGTTCTCACAAAAAGATAGCTTTGAGAGCTCTCTAGCATAAATCATGGCCATCATGCATAGTCTACTACCAATATGAGAACTTGAGGAAAATCCCTCAAGATTTGAACCTTAGAAAATTGGATATTGTCCCACACACACAAATAATGGCACATTTGTAATGATCTTTGCCTCTTTTGAAAATCATTCTCCTTAATGATGATTTAGGGTGAGTACTTGCAAAGTAGAGCTTCTGTATCCCAAGTACAATATGTGAGTAAAGATTCTCTCCAAGATGCTAGATACTCTTGGATGGCATAGTTTCTTAATTTTATCTATCTTCTATTTAGTATCCTATTTGGAGAGAAATCCAACATTTGATTTTCTTACAAATAAAAGTACCTTCTATTATATTATTCTCTCTAGAGATATATTTTATGAGCTTACTAACATGAATCACTAGATGGGTTTTACGATATGGGAAAAGCTCTAACTTTTATGCAACATCACTAAGCTTTTTAACTATATTTCAAGGTTCATTATGCATTGGTGAGACTTTTGAAGACTTTCTTGTAGATAATAAAGTAGTTTTTGTTAGAGCTTTGAGAAAAAAAAACCTATCTACTTCAGTAAAGATTATAGGAGATCTGTCCTTTTGAGCATACTCTTCAACACATAGCAGTGACTTGCTACATCTTGGATTTTGAAAATTTCTAGTTTTCCTTGAGAACCAATACAAATTTTGAAGCACTAGGAGATATCTTAGGAATTCCTGTGGTACTAGAAGCACATGATTAGAACCATAATTTTATCCCCAAAGAAGATATCCTAGTAGTCACCTTATGATGTCCAATATTGTAAGAAAAATTCAATGGTTAATAATTATTGAATCTATCTACCTCTTAGATGCATGTGCCCTCAACATGACCTCAAGCATCTAGTTGAGCCTCTCAGTTTAACGATTTGTCTATGGATGGCCAACATTAATCACTTCTAATGGTACTTTATGCTTTTCAAAAATAAATCACCAAAAGAATCCTATAAGTTTGACATCCTTGTTTGAAATAATGGATGTAACAAAATCTAAAGGCATGCAAAATAAAAAAGTCAACAACTTTTGGACCTTCCATTATCTTCTGCATAGTTATAAAATGATCCACCTTGGTCAATATATATATTGCTACTATAATAGCGTCCTTCTTTCCTTTGGTTCAATGGTAACCCTGCTATGAATTCCATGGATATGATAACCCAATTTTGCTTTTAGACTTATAATGGTTTTAGTAGACCAAATATCTTATCCCTTTAAGATCGATTAACTAGACATATAAAGCATTTTCGAACAAATATGTGGACATCTCTAGCCATCCATGCCACCAAGATGTTCTTCTAACAAGTTATATGGTATTTAAAATACCTAGGTTTTATATGCATGTAATGTCATGGCTCTCGATGCATGAATTCTTCTTGAGTCCTAGAAATCTAGTATGAAAACATTCCCTTTCATTCTTTTTATTCCATTCTCCATTGATAAGTTGAAAGAAAAATTGGGCTTTTTTTGTTTTAGTAGATGGAGAGATAGAGAAATCTCTCTCGTCCCCTACAATAGAGCCACCATTGATGGCTCTCAAAGCCTAAAATAGATGTGGATATTCCACCTATTTTTTCTAAATTTCTTGGATCAATGAGCTTTCCAAACTATAGAACTCATTTGATATATTATCCAAGATAATGCATCTATTTTTGCATTCCCTTTTCCTTCCCTATAAAGATTTTTCATGTGAAATTCTTGTATGTCTATTAGTATGAGAGCACCCACGATAATAGTGAGGAATGAAGAATCAGTGATCCCAAGAAACACGGAAGTGATCAAGAATACTAAAGTACAGTGCAATCTCACCCTAGAAGAGTTGTTAAAAGTAAAAACAAAATTGTGGAAACATGTAGCAAATCAATTCCCTGAGCTTGCTACTGCTCCCTCATCGATAGGATCGCATAAGAAAGTACCAGAGATACCCATAGAAAAGATTGGAGATGTAAGCGAAGGAGAGGAAGGTAACACTTATCTTCCAATAACCCATCAGGGCTACACCACGAAAGCCATCTTAAACTCAGGAGCCGGAGTAGCCATCGCTACCACCGCTTTATGGAAGCATTGGGGCAAGCCAGCATTAAGACCTACCAGGATGAAGTTACAAATGGCTGACGGACACATAGAAAAACCATTAGGCTTACTAGAAGGCATATTTCTCACCACTTGTGTGGAGTTTGAGCATACTTTTGCCATTTGTGATTTTAGTAAAAATCATGCTTACGAGATGATATTAGGACGACCATTCATGCGTCAGTTGCAAATTGTACAAGATTGGGGAACTAATTCTTTGTACTTGCAACATTTAGGAGTGACTACCAAAGTCAATCTTAAAGACTATTCCCATAGGGATGTACCCCCAATACAATGGAATATTGTCCATAAGACACAGGTAGAAACGGAATCAGTACACTCATTGGAGTCAGACCCCTCATGGTTACACGAGGACACTCATTTATGGATGTGTAAGGTAGCAAAACAAGAGGAAGAACGGTTATAAGCCAGGACTTTAGGTGCAGAACAACATCCAAGAACTCTTCAAGACCCAGCTTACGCACCTGTAGTATTTCTAGACAAAGAATTTGAACCCCATGGTTGGGCAGAAATCTTAGCAACCATGGACGTAGCCATCAATGAAGAACAATGGACACCCCACTATGACGAAGAGGGCTATGACATTTCAGTTTTCACGATAGAGCCAATCATGTGTTATTCAATTATAGAAGAATGTGAACCTAGCACTGATGCATTTGAGGATGCAAGTGATTTCGATTTAGAGTCAATTATTATGGACCCACCCTTTGCATCAGAGGAAGAATACTTCTATGAAGTAAAAACTTACCCTCAGAGACACAAAGAACTTATGAATGAGGTGAGGTTAGCCACACAAGTGACCACTAACTGTGAAGGTAAGAAAAGAAAGAAAAAAGAAACCATGTCAGAAGAAGAAGAATCTTTGTTTGAGGTTCCCGAGAACTTCAAAAAGTATGAAATTGAAGATAGAAGAATCATGGTACGAATGCCTAACAGAAAAGCTGACGATGGAGAAGTATATGATAATCGAGAGAAAACCAAAAAAATCATAGTTGCCATAGAAGGAGAAGAAGAAAAATGTACATACATAGGGCATGATTTGACGACAGAAGAAGAAGAAGAAGAGTTAGTTGCCCTATTGCGTGAATATAGAGACGTTTTCGCTTGGAGTTACAAAGACCTAAAAGGAGTAGATCCAGACATATGTTCTCATAGAATCCCTATGACTCCATATGCAAAACCTACGAAACAGAAACCATACAAGTACAATGATAACTACGCTACGAAGATTAAAGAAGAAATAGATCATTTGATAGAAGCAGGATTCATTTATGAAATTGAGCATACCGAGTGGGTATCCCCCATTGTGGTAGTGCCCAAGAAAAATGGAAAATTGTGCGTGTGTATTAACCTTAAAAAAGTTAATCCCGCCACGATTAGAGATAGTTATCCTCTTCCTATCACGGAACACTTATTGGAAAGAGTTGCGGGCAAGGAATTTTACAGCTTTCTTGATGGGTTGTCAGGCTATAATCAAGTAGCCATTGCTCCAGAAGACCAACACAAGACGGCTTTTGCCACGGAATGGGGCATATTTGCATTTTGTGTGATGCCTTTTGGGCTAACAAATGCACCCGCCACTTTCCAGCGACTCATGTGTCATGTTCTTAAGGAATTCTTACGCAAGAATTTGGAAGTTTATGTCGATGATTTATGTGCTCATTCGAATATCAGACAGACACATATCCCAGAGTTAAGATAAGTATTTGACAAATGTAGAGAATATCAAGTTTGTTTGAACCCAGAAAAGTGCGTTTTCATGGTCAGACAAGGCAAAATTCTAGGACACATTGTGTCAAAGAATGGAATTTCAACAAATGAAGAAAAAGTGAAGGTAATTGCAAAACTACCTAGGCCAAATAACGTAAAAGAAGTACAGGCATTTATGGGTCATTGTGGTTATTACAGACGATTCATACACATGTATGCAATCATAGCCAAGCCTCTATACTCTCTTTTGACTAAGTTTGAATGGACAGATGAGTGTGAAAACTCATTCAATGAACTTAAACGACGTTTGTGCTCAACACCTATATTGACAACCCCATATTGGAGTAAGCCATTCCATGTACATGTGGATGCATCCAACTATGTCATAGGATGGGTGTTAGCACAACCCACGAATGAAGGTAATATAGATCTCCCCATAGCTTACGCGAGCAGACACTTGAACGCAGCAGAAAGAAATTACACCACTACGGAACGAGAAGGATTAGGAATGGTCTACACCGTAAAGAAATTCAGGCATTATCTGTTGGCAAACAAGTTCAAGTTCTTTACAGATCATCAAGCATTACTGTATTTAGTCAATAAGCCATGTAACACGGGTTGATTAATATGTTGGTTTCTATTACTCATGGAGTATGACTTTGAAGTAGTAGTCAGGAAAGGAAAGACACATCTTAGAGCTGACCACCTTTCGAGACTAACCTCAGGAGAAGCTCCTCAAGGAGTAGTGGATGAGTTACCCGATGCATATTTGTTTAACCTTGAGATAGCACCAGAATGGGCTAAGTCGATAGTCCCTATTCTCGCCTATGGACCCAAGAATCCTAGGATAAGGATCAAATAAGGAGAGATTACCAAATCTCAAAGATATCAAATCATAGCAAGAAGTATATATAAACAAGATCATCAAAAGATTCTTGCTTGTTGTGTAGATGAATCAGAACATGCGAATTGGTTGCAATTAGCATACGTAGGTGCACTAAAGCAACATCACTCGAAACATCGAACATTACAGACTCTGCATAGACTAGGAGTATATTGGACTTCGATGGAAGCAGATGTCTACAAGTTGTGTAAAGAATGCCATGTTTGTTGTGAAAGACCACCAGTAGAACATGCGACATTATATCACGTGTCTCTCACACCAGACTGGAGTGAACCTTTAGTGACATACTTGAGGACGAACACATTCCGTCAAGGAATGACCTTAGAACGACAACGAAGTCTAGAGCAGGAAGCTCAAGGCTATTCACTTATCGGCGATAATCTATACAAAAGAGGACGAGATTGATATTTAAGACAGTGTGTTCATGAAAGCGATTACTTGAGCGTACTAGAGACTGCACACCAAGGTGTTGCAGGAGGTCATTTTGGACCCGATAGGATAATCAAAGCCATCCTCTTTGCAGGATTATGGTGGCCCACTCTTCACATGGATGCTCATACCTATGTTAAGAGATGTGATGTGTGCCAAAGAACTCAGTTTCCTAATCAGAGAGATGAAATGCCATTGAAACCCATGATGGGAGGATCTGCATTTTCTAAGTGGGGTATAGACTTTGTAGGACCCATTAACCCCCCTGCAAAAGGTACACATGCTGAATACATTATTGTTGCGACAGATTATCTTACCAAATGGGTAGAGGCAAAAGCCACGAAAAAGAATGATGCACACACGATTGCAAAATTCTTATTTGAAAATGTCTTTACAAGATATGGATTGCTTATAGATTTAGTGAGCGATCGAGGAACTCACTTTCTGAACCAAGTCATTGAATATTTGTTACAGGATTTTATGGTGATTCACAAGAAATCCGCACCATATCATCCTCAGGCCAATGGTCAGGCTGAAAGCACTAACAAGATCCTTTGTAACGTACTGACAAAACTCGTGAACAACAAACGTTCAGATTGGGACAAACAGTTACACCACGTTGTTTGGGCATATCGAGTGGCCTACAAGACTGTACTCAATGCAACTCCCTTTCAGATGGTTTTTGGTCAGAATGTTGTGCTTCCTTTGGACTTCTTGATACCGACCCTTAAGGTTGCACAAGAACATCAGTGGACCGGCCATGAATTATCAGCAAGAATAATGGACTTGGAATGATTAGGAGAAACTAGGCTGAAAGCAGCAACAGGAATATATGCGGCAAAGAAACGACACAAAGCCTATTTTGATGCGCATGTGAAAGATAAAAGTTTAAAAGAAGGAGATTTAGTCTTAGTGTATACGCTGAAGCAACACGCACGAAAGTTAGAAAAGCGAGGTTATGGACCTATGATCATTAACAGACTCTCAACAAGTGGAGCAGTACAATTAGCCACCTTAGAAGGAGACATAATGCCTAATTACATTAGTGGCTATAGAGTCAAGTTATACCAGGAACCTCTTACCAAGGATATGCTTAGACGACTCACATTGGCAAAGAAGCGTAAGGAGGAAGAAAATAGAATACGAGCCGAAGCTCAGGCAGAAGCTATAGAACGCATTAAGCGCATGAAGCTAAAAAGACAAGGACTAGGGAGAGAACATTATAACCATCTGGAAACAACACCCAGATACCGCATGGCCATGTGTCAAGCAAAGTCAAGTACTCATCCAAGCATAGTGGACAGGAGACCATTCATTACAGTCAAGCTAGAGCACGGCAACCCTTGCCAAGAGCTCAGGGCTTTAATTGACTTAGGTGCTACGACTAGTGTGATTAGATGGTCCCACTATAAGGACTCAGGAATAGAAATGCAACCAATAGAGGCATACCTCATAGGGCTAGGAGGCATGGAAACCCCTTGCATGGGTGAGGTGGATCTTCCTATCCTCATAGACGAAGTGACCTTGACAGTGAAGCTACTAGTGTGCCATGATGATGACCTCATAGAACCCCTAATCCTTGTCCAAGATTGGCTATACGATCACTCAGTGGACCTAAATCTTAGACAAGGCTCCTTGCAGATTGGAACCTTGGATCAAAAGCAAGTGATACCACTTGACTTCCCTAACGGCATTCCGACTGAGGTTTGTAACCCTAGACCCTATGAAATGCATGCGACGGAAGACCGGAAGATCTTTGGTCAGATAAGTCACGTTACGTCTACACCAACCCACGCGGGCTTGGCGATGGACAATTGTCAACCAGAAGGATGTCAGGAGATTTTCCCTTGGGCTTCCTGCAAACTAGAAGGGGCAACCACCCAACCGCTTGGTCAAATGGACACCATCAGCAGTCAAATGGACACAATGAGTGGTCGGGTAGGTTACATCAACGGTCAGGTGGATTGCATCAGCAGCCACATGGGCAAAACACCCTGCAGTGCGCATCCTTCCACACTTACTGCGGACTGGACTAGATTAATAGTACGAAACGGAGCACTTCCTAATGGGCAGGTTTCGCAAGTGTTGGACCTCCCTTCTTTTCCAAAGCAGAGTGTCCATCCGACCTCTCAACCTCAACCGCAAAGGAGTCAACCACGACAAAGGAACCCAGACCGACGACAATATCAGACGACACAAGGAAGAAAGCAGCAGCGGCAATATCACAAAGCAAGAGGCACAAGACAAATATGGGTGCCAAAAGGACAGAAAGCACCGACTGATTTCAACAACACGGACATTGATACGAAGAAATCAAGGCAGAAGCAGAATCAATATCCAAGGTCTCCTCGACCTTCTTCCACAAGTTTGAACATTCGACAGATTTGGATTGCCAAAAAGTACCTTACGAACTGACCCACACCCACGCAGATTTGGGTACCCAAGCAGTGTATTATAGCTCAACCCTCAAGCCATGTAATATATAACCCTCAAAAATCTCTTCATCCCTTAATCCCACCACATCCGATCTCAACTTTTGTCCCTCAACAGAAACCTATCACCTGCTCACAAACTCTTAGGAATTTGGTACCGAAACGTATCCAGAAGTCTTCTCCTAATCCATTTTCTAACATAACTCCCACCCCAACTAATCTACAACCTTGTAATAACTCATTCACGACTGAACCTTGTACAAATCCACACACTATAACCCACCATCACTCGTAATAACACCTCATCAAGAAATGTATGCATCATCTGAAGCATGTAGGTGTCTAGAGACCTGCATTAGTTTTGCAACAATCATTCCATAAACCACATCACCACACTCAGCTAGACGGGTTACACATCGGTTATGGAAAGGGATTGCGGTCTCACTTTAATGGGATCATAATTAATTTCCATACTAATGTGTTAATCTTATGTAGCAGATCTACTACGCATTTGCATCATTCATCATGCAGGCAGAAGGACCATCAGAAGCTGGCCCCAGTGTACCCATGGCCAATGTTGGCGAACTACTAGCTGAACCACATCCGACGGCATAGCCACCAAAATTTCAAGGATTTCCAGGACCCATGCCGATCGACGACCCTCCTAGGGGATACACTGAGAAAATTCATCGGAATTCTCACTTGTTTCAAGGGCTAGCAGGACCATTGGCAGATGCAGATTTCATCTTTGAGGCCAATTTGGCGTTTGATCACCGTACTTGGGCCAAATACCAATTTTTCTCAAGAGAATTCAAAGGACTACATAACACAGAAGACTTAACGCATGTTTGGGCAAGAGCAGGCTTTACAGAATATTTCAGTGATCCCTTGCCTAAACCCGACTTCTACAGATGCTATTACTTAATCACCACTTTGATAGCTTCGGAGAACAAGGATCTACCAGGAACATTCATTTTGCCGTCATTAGTAAATGATCCGCCATAATAGAGGTTTTACCTTTCTAAAGATTTGATTCGCGCTGCAATCAAGATCCATGGTACACACACTCCAACAGAACGAGAAAGGCTGGTTCCAGAGCTAATGAAACGTGGAGATGTTACTAAGTGGGAAGATATTTCAGCAATCACACCTGAGCTCTCTAAACCATTGAGGATATGCATGCAACATTTCGCTTTCCTCGCTCAGGATAGATTCACCATGCCCCACAAACGTATATGGTTTGGTTTATATTTAGCATGTACTGGACCACAGACAGTTGATCTGGCTAGCTGGATAATTGATCAGATGTACTTAGCACAACATAGATGGGAAAGAAAGAAAGTAATCAATGGGTGTTGTGCTCTCACGTGCATTGTATATATGTGTTTGGCATACGATTTACCGATCGAGCATGCAATGACAAGTGAGGAGCTGAAAGCATTCAAAGGGATAGCAAAGAAAGCTAGGAAGGCTAGCAAAGGTCGAGCAGGAAAGCACATGAGAGGTACTATCCCATGCCTCCAGGTCCCCGAATCACCGTCACCGCAGCCCTCTCCAGAACAGTCTCCTACAGAAGCCCCTGTACCACCTATTCGCATATGATTATCACGACCTGTCGTTACAGAAGGCACCACTAGTGCGGTTACCTCACAACCAACATTAGTTCAAGAACTGACCACCACTGCAGTAGAAGTTCCCACCACTATTGGTGCGGAAGCTTTCTCTTTTCCGATACCTAACTTGGAAGCAGAACCCATAGATACAACCTTTGATTTTGAAATGCAAGATGCTTTCTCCATTTCAGTTTTCAGAAGGACAAATTTTCTCTCAGGAATATGAACGGCCAAGCTACCCGACCACACCCCGAGATCAACCACAAGGACAAGTAGTATCTAGTTCTGAGGACAAAAGAACAGAAACCGATGAAGATGATGGCGACGATGAAACCAGCCAGGGCACTCATGAATCCCAAGAGCAAGTACAGATAGATGAACAAGGACAGCACACGGACACCCAGGGTGATACCAGTACGCATGAAGATGAAACCTTTGAAGTAGCAGCTTATACGCTAGCCATCAAAAAATTGTATCGCACCATGGAGAAAGTTTGGGTGCGTAAGAAATTGACTGAGGAAGAGAGTCAAGCACTTATAGAACATGAACTTGTCTCAGGCGGTTTCGAAGAGGTATACATCAAAGGTTTCAGGGAGCTTGTCAAATCAGTGGGATCCACAGAAGCCTTACGATATTTGCAGAGGAAACCATTACTGCAGTATGACCCTCGCAGAGTTTGTTTACTAACCAAACCTGGTGAATACATTCGGGTACCCACAGGCGGTCAATCTTCAGAACAGGCCAGGGAAGCACGTCTCATCCCTAAAGGCTCATTGGCAGAAGAAGCTATCCTTGTCGATTCCCCGCCTCACACTACTATTGTACATACCACTGTAACCGAAGTAACCGCCACCCCAACCGCTCCTCTTTCACCTCCCGTATCTCCAATCTCCCCTGTACATCCGATCTCTCCCAAACCATCCACATCTTTGGATAGCGCTGTAGCAGAAGCATTTGTTGCTTCCATTCCTCTAACCCTTCCCGCACCCACTCAACCTAGTCTACCCCCTAGAACTTCTACGCTTCTCTCTAGTCCAATTTCCCCCCCATCCTTCCCGTCCTTCCCCACACCTCCAAGACCCCTTTTCCCATTCCCACCTCCATTAACCTTCTCCCCAGTCTCTCCCCCTTGACCCACCATCATTCCTCTTTCCCCTTTCCACCAAGGAGTACATGAGAACCCCTTTGTAAATGACTCTTCAACCTTTGTAAACCCTATATTTACACCCATGCATGCACCCACTTTCACGCCATTATTCACAGTCACCGCACTTGATACCACATCCAGTGACATGGATATATCACCGCCCACCGCACCCGCGCTCACTTCATTCATGGCACCACCATATTTAGGCACCTCAAGTTTTTCCACTGTCACCACTGCATCCACATTCCCATCCCCATTTCCCTTACCCTTTGCATCAACATCCACACACACCGCAACTGCATTCACTCTGTCATTAATATTATCACCCACTGTCGATACTGCATTTCGACAAATGTTCACGTGTATGACTCAAGTAAGAGATGAATTTGTATCTCTTGGCAATAATTACCGGACGCTACAGCAGACAACCAATGATTTACAGACGCAGCTCAATTCACTGACCATCGAGAATGCCTCATTGAACACCCGCTACCAAGAGCTACGAGAGGCATATCACAAACTTGAACTAGAAAGTGAAGAAAAGACAAAAGAGGTTGTCATGGATATCGATAAGTTATTAAGGGCACAGACTATTTGCAATGCAACGCTCACTAGGAACATGGGCTTACTCAGACGACACCTGACAGCAGCGAAAGAAGAGAACCAGCGCTTACAAGAACAGAACAGAGAGAATTTAGAAGCTGCTCTAGATCAACCCAACCAACCATTAAGCCCTAGTCGCTTTCAGGCCGTGCCCTCCGAATCTATGAGAATGTTGTTAGATGAATATGACAGCATGAACGAGGAGTTTCAGAAGCTCAAGGAGGAACACAAGACATTGCAACTAAGAGCACCAATACCACAAGGACTACCACCCCCTACGGACCCATCTCCTGACATCCTACAGGAACTCAACGCATTATGGACCCAAGTATCAATGCCCCAATCACAGATAGCTATATATGAAGCACCCCCCAGGCCAAACTCCCCACCGGAACTACCAGCCGAGGAAGAAACAGTCACTATTCCGGTGGAGGAAACTTTCGAAGAAGCATATGAACCCCAACCCATCCCAGGCGGACGAGTCACGGCTGAAGACCAGACGACTTTCGAACTTCCAACTCTCGCATGGATGAAGAAGATCGAAGAACTTGGAACAACCCACTCAGCACGGGTAGAGGCACAGTTACACACCATGGCAATGATTGAAGAACGCATCTTACAGTCCCCATACTTCGCTCATTTGGCCCCTCGCAGATACATATCAGGGCATGAGCTACAATACAAGCCTTACTTTATGTTAAGGGCGGAATATCAGTTGGCCATAGAGAAAGAAACAGGCAAGAAACCATCTCACGCTACTCAATTTGAGCTTGACGATTTGCCAACAGACGCAAAGCAAGGAGAAATATATCAACCAGATTGGCTTTAAGATTTATTACAAAAATATCCTGAGATGATGAGTACATGGGCCAAGGCACCACTACACTTAAAATACAACCCATGTTGGGGACCAGTGCCACGTCGCCGTTCCTGGAAGGCATTTGCGATTAAGGTACAAAACAACAAGCAATGCCAGGATTGGTTGAATTACCCGTATTTCACTCCACCCACAGGACCACCTACAGTCGGATACATGATGGCAACGATTCGTCACTGGCTCCCTCGCTTGAAACATATGGATGACATAGCAGCGCACATGACTGTCAAGATATTTGACATGATGTAGATGGTTTTTAAAGTCTTCAGACGCGTCAAGGCACCACATGTAAACACCCCGGGCTTCGAGCATGGTAACCTAGATCTTTCATATGATATGAGTACAACGCCATCGCTCCGGGTGTGTTATGCCTGGCATTGCAGAATCAAATACCTACCGGCGTGCTACAAGCAAACCTTTGAAGAAATGTTCACAACTGGTTTCTGGGAATACCATCGGAAGTGTTCATCAGCAGGCCTACACAACTCTTGCAATTATTTGCCTGTGAACAGATGGTATATTCCACGCATTATCGACTCCCACCATCCGATGAACCGCAACCAATTGATTGGGAGAAACTCGAGGCAGATTTGGCCCGAGGCATTCGAATATCAGAACACACCCTCGCTCAGGAACTACTCCAGAATTACATCCGACAGACCTCACAACAAGGTTCTGTGGCGGACGACAGAAGCAAGAGGGGGGGGGGGGTGTTGGCAATAGCCAGAGGCATAGAAGATGCGGAAGCATGTAAAGACAGAGCAAGGGGTCAGTAGAATCAATTTTTCAAAGATTTATGTTTTATAAATACTTTTCAAAACCTCCAACATTGATTTTCATCACTATTGTAAGATATGTAACATAGAAAAACCCTTTTTGTAATTTATAGCTCCATTTTGTGCAAGCCGAGGAGTCCTTGAGCTTGAGGAGCTTAGATAGAATGAGCATACCAAATTTGGTTATTTTTAGACATCGTTTACCCTTTCAAATAGCATCTAGAACCTATTTTTTAACTATGCCGGTCACTAGATGTGAAACCGGTCAAAAATAGTCTAGAATCTATAAAAAGAGCTAGAGAGCTCATTTTTTAGGTTAGCTTGTTTGAGTAGAGAAGAGCTTAGAGCTATTTTGAGCTTGTAAGAGTGTTCTTGAGTAATAGAGTTGATTTCTCACCTTCCATTGTGTCTTGCTTGTCTCTTCGTTGTGTGTGTGTATGTGTGTGTGCATTTCTATGCTTCTCACCTTCACTCTCACTTCATCTCACGTTCACGATCTTCATATCACTCCTATCTCTTTCGCGGATTGACATTAAGGAGGTGGAGCTTCTTAACGTGGTTCTCACCATTGTGCTAGAGCAACAATAAGCTAGACCCAAAGGCAGAGAAGTAAATCTTCATTGGATATGATCTAAATCAAAAAGGTTACAGGTTTTACAATCCATCAAACAAGGGATTCATGGTCATTAGAGATGTTATCTTTGATGAAAATGACTCTTGGTTTGATAGTGAATGCAGGAAAGTAAAGCTACATTATGACTTGGAAGAGGAGTTTCCAAGCCTGAGTAAGGAGCAGCCTACTCAAAATGAAGACACCAATTCAGATGATGAAGACATCATTAACCTTGAAGAGTTCAAGGCATGGAAGTCCAAAGGTAAACTCAAGATGAAGAAATTAGAGGATATACCTGAATCCTCTAATCAAGCAATCAGAAGATCACAAAGGGAGAGCAAGAAACCAATCAGATATGGGTATGATACCTCTCTTGTTACTAAGCATTCTGTTTATCTTGCCAAAGATTTATCAATTGAAGAACCAGCACCATATGAAGAAGCTAAGACTAAGGCAGAATGGAAGGGAGCTATGGATGAGGAGATTGAAGCACTCAAGGAGAGTGACACTTGGGAACTAGTACCAAAGAAGGAGTCTATGAAGGTAATTAGTTCTAGATGGATCTATAAAATAAAAAGAAATTCTGATGGGTTAATAAGCAAGTATAAATCTAGACTTGTGGCTAAGGGTTCTGCACAAACCCAAGGTATTGATTATGAGGAAACCTTCTCACCTGTGGCCAAAATGCCAACCATCGGGGTATTGGTAAGTGTGGCTGCATCAAAGAATTGGAACATGTATCAGTTGGATGTAAAAAATGCATTTCTGAATGGTTGGATTTCAGAGGAGGTGTACATGTCACAACCTCCTGGCTATGAGGATTCAAATAAGGTAACATATGCATGTAAGTTGAATAAAGCTCTTTATGGATTAAAGCAGGCACCTAGGGCATGGAACCATAGGTTGACCACATACCTTCAGGACCAAGGTTTTGTCATGATTAAAGGAGATACTTCTCTATTCATTAAGAAAAGTAATTCAGAGGTAATATATGTATGTGTATATGTTGATGATATCATACTTAGAGGTAATGATGCTAATGGCATCAAACATATCAAGAATCAGATGATGAAGGAGTTCAAAATTAGTGACCTTGGATCACTAAAATATTTTCTTGGACTTGAGTTAGTCTATACTAACTCTGGCATTTACATTACTCAGAGGAAGTATATACAGGATATGTTGAAGAAGTTTCAATTGCAGGATGCCAAAGTTGCAAGTACTCCAATGGAGGTAAACTTAAAGTTAAGTGCTCATGAAGGTGATGTACTTGATGACATTACAAGTTATCAAAGCATAGTGGGAAGCTTGAATTATGCTACCTTGACAAGGATAGACATTGCTTATGGAGTAAGTGTGCTAAGCCAGTTTATGCACAAGCCTAGGGCACCTCACTTGGAGGCTGCCAAAAGAATCTTGAAGTTCCTTAAGGGTACTCAACTTCATGGTCTATATTTCCCTTATACATCAGACTTGGACATTAAAATTTACTCAGATGCAGATTGGGCAGGATGCAAAGATGATAGGAGGAGTACCTCAGGGTACCTTTCATTTGCAGGTGATAAGCCAATATCATGGTCTTCAAAGAAGCAACCTACTGTTGCTTTATCTTCTACAGAGGCAGAGTATAGAGGATTGGCCAATGCTACTCAAGTCTGAGGCCATATGGATCAGATTGTTGTATACAGAATTGGGCTTGCATACTACATCTCCAATGATCTTATGAGATAATACAAGTTCTCTACACCTTGTAGCTAATCCTATTTATCATGCTAGGACCAAACATATAGAGGTCCACTATCATTATTTGAGACAGAAACTATTAAGCAAAGATATTCAGTTGGCATATGTATCAACTAATATGCAATGTGCATATTTGTTGACTAACGCATTAGATGGTACAAAACTTTGCAGGTTTAAAGCAATGATTGGATTGCAGGATGTTCATGAAGACTAGAAGTGAAGACCAAGCCAAAATGTTTGGCTTGAGGGGGATTTGTTGGTGCAAATCACAAGCCTACACATTTGGCTTGTAGCTCATACACATGAAGTTTCATGAAAACCATTGCTAGTAGAGGATTATTTATTTAGCCTTTGTAAAAGTCATTTTTTGACTTGAGAATCTTTGTAATCACCTACCAAGAAAAACTCGTGGAATAGTTAGAAGTTGATTGAGAGAATATCTCCTAGGATGAAGGTTCACTTTTAGAGAGAGCCAAAATTTGAATTCAAATTCAAATGAGGATGAAACTCCTATATATACTCCTTTGTAAAAGTCACAGGGGTGACTAATCAATTCCCGAGCTCTCCATTGATATTATGTATGTGTGTAAGGCCTACAATATAGCCTACACCATTCTTCATCATATGGCTATGATTACCAAGCCTATGACATTGTACAGCATTGTTCATTAATACATTATACTTACATTGTTCATCTATGACATCTCTGTTATAGTCATTGTCTACTATCAACTTGTACTGAGCATATCTCACTCATTTCTCAACCAAATTCAATGATCTATAGCTTGTTGGAATCAGCTTCACATTATCTACATGCTGCAAAAAACTTTGAAGAAAATCTATTCAGTAGATTGAGAGAAATCGGCATCGAAGCACTCACTAGTCAATACCTGCAGAGGTCCTAAAAAATCGGGGGTAAAGATTACTTTGCTAATTATTTCTAAGGTGACTTTTCCTAGTAGGGTTCCTGCTATGATAGAGATTCTCTAATTCCAACCAAGCCTAATGAGAGGTTTTTCATGACCTAATATGTGGAATAATATGCCCAAATCTAACATTCCATACTTGAACCAAGCACGTCAAGATCCCGTACCACTTCATCTGTGAGAAGCTCATATTACAAGAGATTATTTTGGAGCAGTGTACCTCTTATGAGAACATGGTGGACATGTTCACAAAATCTCTACCTCTAGTTCCACTCAAGTGCGTCGTGGACCTCTGTAGCATTTTTCCACTCCAAATTTGAACTGCCAAGTGGTGTTGATGACACAAGTTCATCCGTTACATTTCAATCACCATCTCCATTTTGTATCTAGGAGACACTCAATTTCACATTATCTTAGTTGTATCACATTGTATTTTGATACATTTCCATTTTCTTCTACCTAGTATTCATTCTCTTTCAAGGAGAATTATCCCACATGAGATGTAGCTTGGAGAGCCTCCTTGAACTCTATACAAGAAGGGTGTCTTCTTGACTTTGTATTTGGTTAGAAGCCTGGATATCCTACTTCA
>CM035426.1:78864952-79234952 GCA_020310875.1 Ceratopteris richardii
TTGGGATCTTTTAGAGCTAAGTGCATTGCTAGAAGAATTTTTTGCCATGGTGATCTGTATCGATCAGGCCCAAATTCATTTTGATGAGATTCATTTCTTGGTAGGAAGGTGGAAGAACTCTCCAGTACAATTAAAAAGAGATTTTGATGACCTCTACATGTAGTAGAAGAAGTCCACAAGTGTTGAAGATGATAGGCTTGTGAGGCTCCATAAGATTTCTTTGGAGGGAAAGAGAAGCAAATTCTACCCTCTAGTGCACAATATGCCAATAGCAGGGACATCCACATGAAAAGTGTCTGAATAAGATTATTTGTTAATTCTATGGAAAGATGGGCACAAAGCCAGAGGATGTTGCTATCTAAAGGGGATGGCAAAACTGCAACTTCTTGCATATTGGGGACAACCAATTGCGACCTCCTAGAGCTCCTCCTAATAGCGAAGCCCATGGATACTACACAGATCTCATCCTCAATAATGCTCTCAGGGCACCAGTATTTTACTCCTCTCCATCAAACCCTAGCATGTAGAGTGGTCGCGCTGATCAAGTTAGAGGAATGTGAAACCAACCTAGGTGTCCAATCATGTGTTATTGATGTGGTGAGTATGGAAACTTTCAAAGTAGGTGCTCTCTGCCCAAAAATGCACCACCATATGTAAACTTATGAGACCTATGTGATCATTATACACAAGTTTTTTTTTAAGTAAGTTTGCTCAAGTCAAGAAAATAATGCATTTCATGTTTTTGTCAAGTCGGTTCCCACGTGGTGTGCACCACTTCGATTTCCCACCACCAACGTTGTATAATTACATGAGATATCGCATTTAAGAGTGCATACTAGAGCTCAAAGAGCATTGGAGGAGGGAAGTAGAATGGTAGAAACAAGAGAAACTGGACCATGAGAGAAACAAGGACGAAGGGTGGTGGCACCCAACCTGTAGAAGGAAGCTCCAAAAGAAGGAACATGTTAGTGAACTCTAACAAATCATTCTAACCAAGCTGCTAGCTTGTGCAACGAAAAGAGCAAAGATCAAAGTCGAGGTTGAATTATAGATTATGTTTTTAAAACAACCCAAAAAGAGATGGAGAATAGTGCTCAATATCTATCAATTAGCATCGCTAAGACTCCTCTCTCCATCAACGATATACTAAAAAGCACCTACCAATAAGTTAGCCTCTATGATTTATTGAAAATGGATTCCCGATTCCAAAGCAAAATGTTGAGCGACATAAACTCCCTAGGTGTACCAACATCAATACGCAATGCTCATGGTACATGCTTTGTGGGCCAAGAGATTGCTAGAGTTTTCATTGATGGAAGCTCATGTATCAACCTCATGCGTGAAGCAACTATGCAAAAATTAAGTTGTCAACCACCCAATGATGCACAATGCATGGTGACCATGGCATATGAGAGTAAGGTGAAACCCATCAAAATAGTTGAAAGAGTCTTCTTAACTATTCAGGGATCAAAATTTACACAGGACTTTGTAGTCCATTAGGCTTTCTCGCTCACTAGGATCCTTTCTTCTACTCTTGGGGTGGACTTGGCTTCAATATGCCAAGGTGATCCATGACTAGGGGCATAATTTCATGTGGTTTCATGACCAAGACATGCACAAACAGTTGCACATGGAGACTAGGTCTGGCCATGCACGAATAGGCATCGACATCTCATTCGAAGCACCAAAAGAAATAGATGCAAATACCTTGGGTCTAAATGGCATCTATGAAGAAGAAAAATTTCTCAGTTGGATGGGAGTTGAGTCCCCTCCATGTCACACTACCATATGTAGTGCAATTTCCTCATACGAGGACTAGGAGGACTCCATATAGAAGTCTTAGGGCTAGGTGAGTCCATAAACGACAAGCAATGGGGAAAGAAGAATTCATTGTAAGGGGAGCACGAGGGCAATACACAAGGGTAGAACTAGCTGAAAGGTAAGGATTTGGATCAGCTTCCCATTGAAGAGATACCCTCATGTTGGCTTCGAAACAAAATGTGGGATACTAAAATGAGAGAAACTTTCACATATTCCAAAGAATTGTTTGACGATAAAAACTTTAGCAACAAAGACACCAAAGATAACAAGTAAATATGACTAGGGCAAGAAGACAATCTAGCAGAGTCAAATGAAGAAAAATTCATCCTCTTAGCATCTTGGTTATGGCAAGAATCAATCCTTTTATACAAGGTAATTGCTTTTCTATAAAGTTTTAAAGATATTTTTGCATGGAATTACAAGGATTTGATAGACATCCCCATATCCTTAGGACTTCACATGATCCCATTGGTCTTGGATGAAAAATTAGTGTGAGGAATAATTTACAACCATAATCCAATGGAGAGTTTTCACAAGAATTAGGCACATCTCTTCCTTGTTTTCCATAAGTGTAGGGGAACATCTTAAGCTGAATCCTCACAAATGTCACTTCCTAGTAACTCAAGGAACTTTGCTGGGACACATAGTTTTCGTACAAGGCATGGCTCTAGATCTTGAGAAATTTTTAGTGATCCTGCAAATGTCACGATCCATTTGTAGAAAAGATATCCAAGGATTCCTAGGACAAACAGGCTATCACAACTGGTTCATCAAAATCTGTGCAGTTATAGTGAGGCCACTATCCAGACTTATGAGAAAGGAAATTATCTTTCAGTGGAAAGAAAACAAAGAAAAAGTCTTCTTGGACTTGGATTCATGGCTAATCAGTGCACCTATTCTTAGAACATCCAATTGGAACTGACCTCTCCATATCCATATGAACACTAGCCTCCAAGAAGTTGGTGTGATCTTAGTACAAATAAGAGAAGAAGAAAGAGTGGATCACCCTATCCACTATGCAAGTTGCCTATTGTGTAGAGCTTAGCATAATTACAACACAATATAAAGGGAGGCCTTGGACATTGCCTTTTCCTTGTAAAAGTATTGACACTACCTTCTAGGTGTCTCATGGTAATAACTAATCATCAGGCCTTGAAATATTTACTCAACAAATATGGTGATGGCTCTTTCTATTTCAAGAGTTTGGTTTAGAAATAAGGATATGACAAGGACATCATCATGTCTTGGCTGACCACATGTCAGTGCAGTTCCAAGAGTAGCACCCATGTGTGGAATTTCATATGATTTTTCGGATGTCTCACTATTACGGTTAACAGTTCTATCCATTGGTATCAAGAAGTGCACAATATCTTGGTCACAAGTACATTTCCTCTAGAATCCACACCTCTAGAAAAACAACAATTATTACTAAAATGCAGATGTTAAAAACACATAGTTACAAGCAAAGTTAGGATGGAACTCTTTATAGATGCTTGCTCCCTCAAGAAACTTAGTATGCTCTACAAGAAGCCCATGAAGGTGTAGGATCAGGACATCCTTGAGACATATCATGGCACAAAAGATACTTGATTCAGGCCTCTCGTGGTTAATGTCTAGGTTGCATCTATTCGATTGAATAATAAAAAAATATTGAATATGTTAGTTTTATTTGTGGTTATCCGAATAAACACCGAAAAAAACGAACATGGACAAACTTTTGATTGAAAAGCTTTTGATCAAAAAGCAATTCCTAGCAAAATATATATATAATACTACATTTGATCAAAAATTTCATTTTGCACATGCTTGATTGCTACTCTATAGAGCTCTAATCCTACCATTTCTTTCATAAAGAACTTCCTTCACTGTATCATTGAGGTATTGATTTAATTTTTATTTATTGTTTTGTTCATTGTATGATGCATATTGTATGATTCACATATGCGTCTCTTACATATGCCTTATTTTTATTTATATAATTAGCATTTTGTTTTTAATCATCAATTGTATACATGTTCAACTTGTGAAGCATTTCTAACTTGTATACATTGATGAAAAAAAATTAAAAATAAAACACTACTATGATTGTCTGACTCACTACATGGATTCTTACTCTCAGAGTAGTATAGGACTCAGCCATAGATCTATTGAGATTGTTTGAATCGCCACCTTGATTCCTATTCTCTCAATAGTATAGGGAGTGTATAGGGACTATTATGATTGTCTGATTCTTTGACTTTTACTCTCACAATAGTCACTTAGATTTCGATGAGAAAGTTTAGGTCACAAGGTGTATAGAAACTATTGTGATTGTCTGATTCTTTGACTCTTACTATCACAATAGTTATATACAAGCATGTCACAAGATTCATATATAGTATAGTGAATGCATATGAGCTATTATGAATGTCTAATTCTTTGACTCTTACATTCTTAATAGTTATATAGATTCACTTCAAGATTATAACTATTTAATTATAAATATACTTATTTAACCATCCATATGTCTATCATTTGTGTACACATACTATTGATTTATCTATCCATACACTTACTGATGTATCTATTTATATATGTACTAAAAATGTATTTGAGTATCTATCATTTTATTTATGAGACATATTTTTTATTACTATTTTTATGAATTAGATTTGTGTTTAAAGTTTTAATATCTATTCTTATAGTCTGATAGTCTATTTTTTATTTTTTTCACAGATGGTAAGTAAAATAAACAAGCATGAGCAAAGACTTTTGGAAGAATTTGTGTGCTCCTACATGTATAGGATGAGAGAGGATCAAATCACTCTAGCCATGGAAAAATCTAATTACAAAGATTTCATTGTGCAATTATCTAGAACAGCATATATTAGCATTGAAGATAAATTTGGCAGTGTGTCAGGTGGAGCATAGGTATTAGATGAGAAAATATCCAAAGAGCTTACTCGTACCTTTGGACATATCATCAAAGTAGCAGAGTCATTGGCATTGGATACCACCACAATGCCCAGATTCATTGATAAAATTAAATTTATTGATTTACATTATTTGACAATGAAGAGAGGAAAGTGATTAAGATCGGAGATGACTAAACAAAGAGAGAGAGAGACCTTCAGTAGATCCAAATACAAGAGATACATATGTGAATATGGGAGATCAAACATCAAACAATCTTTATTTGCTCCCATATTCCTCTATTCTTTTTGAAGATGAAGCTCTCGTGGAGGAAGGACAACATGGAATGATCCATAAAGTCAAAAAATCCCACCGGAGATTCATCAATGAAGTATTTGTTGCCAACATCCATAAAGTCAAAATATCCCACCGGAGATTCAAATTACATGGTGTTGGCATACAAACATGAGAGAATGAAGCCACAGTTTTATCTATTATGCATAGTGGAATTATTAGTCCACTTGGATTAGCTATGCACCATAGCAAAAGCCCATGCCTTATTTTCAAATTTTGGAATGGTGTTACATTGGACATGTGGCTGGAAAGAATAAAGGAGTACCAAAACGTAACACGAAGCATAGGTATTAAAGACACAGAAGGAGACATAACAATCGTGCAGAGAAACATTTGGAAGCTTATCAATGGATTATTACAAAAAGTATCATTTTTACCCACTTGTAATATATCCCACAACAATGTCCATCCATGCAACATTTTGCTGTATTTTAAAGATCAGCATGCTTATATCGGTTTATACGATTTTGGTAGAGCGACATATTTACCAACAAAAGAATGTTTTCCAAAGCTACCTAATTTAGAAATATCAACTAAAAATTAGTGGATTCCAAAGTACTGGTGGATTGCACTCGAATGTATATCCACTAGTCCTCCACCTTTTAATAAGAGTCAGGAGACATTTACGATTTCGATACTCATGTTACAATTCTTGAAATATATAGATTTCAATAGTTATCCCATTGATAAGAATGGGCTTTATAAGTTCAAATATGCTTTAGAATCAGCTTCTGACAAAGATGTATCAAAAAGAGTAGACACACATGAACTACTTAGAGTATTCTCACATCTAACTCGGTATGGTTTAAAGATATCCATGACCGATGGATTAAGCCCATATTGAAAACAATCTGTATTCATTTGAATTATCTGGATTAAATGATATAGAAAATCATTTTTTTAAGTGGGATAAATATTGTGGATTCAATGTGCTATCACTTGAGTTATGTGGATTAAATGTTGTGGATTCATTTGAATTATGTGGATTAAATGAAGTGGTATCATTTGAGTTCAATGGATTAAATGGTGTGTCCATTTGCAATATATGGATTAAATGATGTGCACTTATTTTAATTATGTGGATTAAATAAAGTGGTATCATTTGAGTTATGTGGATTAAGTGTTGTGGATTGATTTGATTTATGTGGAGTAAATGAAGTGGTATCATTTGAGTTAAGTGGAGTAAATGAAGTGGATTCATTTAAAATATGCGTAATAAATTATATGGATTTATTTGAGTTATGTGGATTAAATGAAGTGGTATCGTTTGAGTTATATGGATAAATTTTATGGATTCATTTGAATTATATGGATTAAATAAAGTGGTAACATTTGAATTATTTGGATTCATTTGAATTATATGGATTAAATGAAGTGGTAACATTTGAATTATTTGGATTCATTTAAATTATGTGAATTAAATATTGTGGATTTATTTGAATTATTGTGGAGTAAATGAAGTGGTATCATTTGAGTTAAGTGGAGTAAATGAAGTGGAGTAATTTATAATATGTTGATTAAATGATGTGAATTTATTTGAATTATGTGGATTAAATGAAGTGGTATCATTTGAATTATGTAGATTAAATGAACTGGTATCATTTGAGTTATATGGATTAAATGTTATGGATTCATTTGAATTATATGGATTAAATGAAGTGGTATCATTTGAATTATGTGGATTAAATGAAGTGGATTCATTCTAGTTATATGGATTAAATGTTATGGATTCTTTTGAGGTAAAATTAGTGTTTTTGTTTTGCAGATTTGAAAGTAAAACATGGTAAGAATGTCATATGTGAATAATGACCTTGATCATGCTGAATCTCAAAGAATTTTGCCTCAGAAGAATGCTCAATTTGTGCAATCGGGATTAGCATTTTTTTATTCCACGAAGATTTAGAGCCAGAGGGATTAGAAGGAGAACCATTATCAATGAAAGAAGTAAAAAAGCTATGTCCAAATCATTTTGTTCGTGATGTTATCTTTCGGGTTACAGGAAGGGCAAAAGAAACGCACCCTTAAAGCTTTCTGACTTACAACATAAAGGATTAGCAGAAAGTCTACTGACACTTTGTGCAAGATGTTGAGAGATCATTACCAAATAATAATAGCACTATATTTCATTCAGAAATTTTTTGTACAAGATATTATTCTTCATCAAAGTATAGATTGAGATGATCGTCCAAAGAATGTTGTATCTGTTTGGGTCGTTCTCAAAATCGAGCAAAATTTTATTATCAAGGAAACGAAGGCCCTCTTCCTCGAAAGCAGTCCTACATTTTTCTACCTGAAGAACATAACCTTATACATGATTTGTTGTCACAAGGAACAGAATTGTACAATGAAGGATTAACAATTCCTACATTACAAAGAACAATAGATGATCAACAAAAGAGGATTGATTATCTAGAAACTCAAGTGAAAATTTTACAAATTTCTGTGGATGCATATGAGAGAAAATATGGAAGACACTCAGAGGCATCATCATCTTTTGATCAATTTATTGTCGCTGAATTATTGAATCAAGAAAACACTGAATAGACAAGCTTTTTTTGTAATCAAAGACATGACTATTGTAAAGCCATCGATTTTTCAATTGAATCTAACAAAACTATTCATAGTACATCATTTTCTTTATTTTGAATATCATCATCTATGATAGGTACCATGTCATCTATTTCTTCCATGTTTTAACCATCATTATGATCTACATCTAATTCATGATCACTCCATGAATCATTTGTTAAACTTTCATGAGTTTGAAATTCTCCAAAAGTTTGTTGTGCTGTTATAGAAGCTATCTTGGTTTGAGCATGTAACAAATGCATATTACAAAACACATATAACAAATCATTATCACGTGATACACTTAAGCAATTTCTTCATTTTGCATGAAGAAAATCATAGGCACTCAAATTACGTTCACAACTATCACTTGAAGCTCCTACTAAAAGTACTCTCATAGATATATGTTGCAACTCCACTGCTTCACCTCCGTACTCTTTCCACCAAATAGGAGGTGGATGCTTTTGAATCGTTTCAATGTGCCATAGATCTCCAAAAGATCCTTCTCGATTTACATAAGCCACTCTTTGGTGGAATGCATCTCGACAATCTATACCTGGAAGTAATAACTGACATGTGGTTTTGAAGCTTGCCATGACTTCTTGGAATTATTGACCATTGTAATTCCAGCACTTCAAAAATTAGAGGCATTATCCATCACTATCGCAGTCAGATTCTTCGGACCACCCATGTGCAATATACCATGTTCATATACCTTTACGAGAAAAGCTGAACTTTTCTCTTTAAGAGAAGTATCAATACCTTCTAAAAACATGCTTCCATTTGGACATATAACCATGACATTAATCAATGGTTTCTTTTAACAAATTGTACATCCATCCAATGCTATTGTACATCCATACATGGGTACATAATCAAGTACTATTCGCTTTAAAGTAGCTTAAATGCTTTTTTTCACTTTATCTACATACTCTGTTCGCATTTTATTATAATCTGGCATGGTGAATCCTTTTCGTGTAGTTGACATCAAAGCATCTTTGAAAATGGGATTATGAATAACATTGAAAGGAATCCCACATGCTAAGAATGCTTGAGTCCATTTAAGATGAAGCTTGAGACAATCTTGGTTTTCAAAAGCTACAGGTATAGTATTTTATGATTTAGTACAAACAAAGCATGGTGACATAGTATTAGAATCACCATTTTTACTACATTTACCAAGTCCACTCTTTTTTGACATAGTTGGAAAAAATGGAGTACATGTATCTTGGTTATTCTCAAAAACAGTTTGAGAGACTTGAGTAGAAATATGCTGACGATCCTCTACTATCTACTCGGTCTTTCTCTACACTTGGGCTACTTTGAAAGTATTGTGAACTACTCATGCTTTTGAATCTTTTTGATGTGATACCTTGAGATTTAGATTTATTTTCATAACTTGCAAAATATGCCAATATATCACTATGTGGATTAGAGCATCCGGCCACATTATTACATGTACTAAAGAGATGCTCTTTTATTCCGAGTTGCATTTCCTACACAACGATGTCCACAACATTTGCATTGTATTGTGGATACTGTTTTACCCTCTTGATGAACAATCATCATATGACCATTCTTTTCCCTTTCCCATAGTGCCTGCAAATTGCTTTATGGAGACTATATCTACACAAAGATAACATAAATCAACATCAAATAAGATATAGAATCAATGTTGAGTCAAACAATTGTGATAGACTTTAATTCTCAATCATACGTCCATATACAATTACAATTACTATTGTGAAGTAAAAATCATTGTTGAGTCAAACAATCACAATAGATTTTAATTCTCAATCATATATGCACATACATTTGCACATACATACACTTACACATACTATTGTGAAATAGGAATCAATGTTGATTCAAACAATCACAATAGATTTTAAATTCCTAATCATATGCACATAGAATTACACATACTATTGTGAAGTAAAAATCAATGTTGAGTCAAACAATCACAATAGATTTTAAATTTCGAATCATATGCACATACACTTACACATACTATTGTGAAGTAAGAAACAATGTTGAGTCAGACAAGCACAATAGATTCTAAATTCCCAATCATATGCACATACATTTACACATACTATTGTGAAGTAAGAATCAATATTGATTCAGACAATCACAATAGATTTTTCATTCGTAATTATACACTCGTATGCATACACATACTATTGGATGAAACTTCGTATATAATATATACTCATACACACACATACATATACTATTGTGAAGTAAGAATCAATGTTTAGTCAAACATAATCTACCTATATCTTTCAATAATAAATTTATGTATCACAATAGATTTTAAATTCTTAATCATATGCACATACACTTGCACATACTATTGTGAAGTAAGAATCAATGTTGATCCAAACAATCACAATAGATTTTAAATTCCCAATTATATACACATACACTTACACATACTATTGTGAAGTAAGAATCAATGTTGAATCAGACAATCACAATAGATTCTAAGTTCCTAATCATATGCACATACATTTACACATACTACGGTGAAGTAAGAATCAATTTGAGAAAGACAATCACAATAGATTTTTCATTCACAATTATACATTCGTATGCATACACATACTATCGGATCAAACTTTGTACATGCTATCTACTCATACACACACATACATATACTATTGTGAAGTAAGAATCAATGTTGATTCAAACGATCATAATAGCTTTTAACTCACAAACAAAAAAAAAATTCTTTATGATTTTAATATTAGATTACTTAATATTTATAATAAGAGTTTATACCTTGTTCTTTCTAAGACACTTTAAGTTCGTAAAGAACAAAGTAGCTCTTATGAAAAATGAGTATAGTTGTATTCTTTTATAAAATATTATTTGATCAAATTTATATCAATCAAAAAAGTATTCGATTGAAAATATTTCGATCGAAAACTTTTTTGATTGAAAGCACGCTCAATTGAAAGCGCGCTCGATCAAAAATTATTGAAATATCGTGCAAAACTGTTCACGTGTGTTCGAATGCGTGTTTGAATAAGCTGATGTGGCACTGATTAATTTGATCAAATAATAAGGGCTTATCGTAAAATTCCGTAATTATTCACGAATAAATGATTTTTTGAATATTGAATAATGCAACCTAGGTCAATGATCTTCAAGGAAGCCAATAACTAATCCAAATGATGTGATGTCTACCAGAGATGTGCACCTCATCCTTCATGGAGGCACCACAACCCTCCTTCCATTTCCACTGGATGGAATCCATTTGAACATTGCAGTATCAATTTCATTGAGCTTATTTATCCCATAGCATGACGTGGGCAAGAGAAGTATTTGTTGGTCTCCATGGATTATTCAACCAAATGGGTTGAGGTTCAGGCTACACTAGGTTGTTCCACATCCAATGTAGCTCAATTCTTTTCTCTAGAGATCAACTCAAATCAAGGCACACACTTCGTTAATACTATTCTACATGAACTTTTTGTTAAATAAAAAATTTTTCACTGAATGTTTTGTGCATACTATCCATGCACTAATGGGCAAGCAGAGATCATGAATAAGACATTAATCCACTTACTATGCAAAGAATGTTTCTTAAGTCCTAAAACATGGGCTTCCATGTATCGAGGCATAGTCTAGGCATATAGAACAACTCATAAGGCCACAACATGAAATACACCCTTTCACTTGGACTAAGGGCTCATACTGCTTGCACCACTAGACATTTTGGTAGGATCCACCAAGATCAACCAATTATGCCCCAAACAGCACAACACCACTTCTCTCATTGCTTCATGTGTTGCTTTGAATAAACTAGAGAAATTTGAGAAGAAGCTCAAGCTATTCTAGAAACAATCCATGACAAATGCAAGGCACAGCATGACAAAATATTATGGCCCTCTAAAGTTTAGGTACGCTCGTTGATGCTACTTTACAACCAGGCCAAGCAAACATAGAACCGAAGCAAGTTTGCTCCAATTTGGGAAGGAACCTACAAGGTCGTTGCTATGTTAAGTCAGGTTGTAGTTCATATTGCTACTTTGTAGAAAGAGCACCTTCTTCTTGTGAATTTTGATAGGCCCAAACTCTATAAAATCTAGACTGTCACTTTATCCTCAATTTTTTATGTCATATTTTGGCCCTCTTTATATTTATGTTCTTGTATAAGTAAAAAGATTTTTTTAGACACTCCCTCCATAACATAATCATTGCAATTCGAGCCAAAGATTGCAACTTCCAAATTCTAGAAAGCCCTCATCAATTTATGCAAGGTGGTGGAGTGAAGTTGTTGCACACGGTGCGAAGGAGTGAAGCTATTGTAGTTAGCACTATGCATTGTCCGTCATCAACACTGATGGAGTGAAGGAGGTTCAACTTCCAAATTCTAGAAAGCCCTCATCAATTTATGCAAGGTGGTGGAGTGAAGTTGTTGCGCACGGTGCGAGGGAGTGCAGCTGTCGTAGTTAACGCTATGCATTGTCCGTCATCAACACTGATGGAGTGAAGGAGGTTCAAAGGAGTGAAAGCTAATGCAAGGAACAAAGGAGAACGTGGCAAACTATAGTACTCTGACGTGCATCAAATAAGATGGTCACTGATGACTCTGGCAACGCCTGTTGAAGGTCTGAAAGTCTATTCATAATTGACACATCCGATTATTGAAAGCCCATTGCGATGATGTGGAGTTGACCCATCGCGACGGCATGGAGTTGGCCCTTTGCGATGGTGTGCTAATCACGACAGCCAGGGCAATCATTGTTGACATCACAATGGGAGGGGAGAGGTATAATCGCGAAAGACAAGACAATGTAGCGATGCACAGGCTAGCTAGCTTTCGGGTTAGTTTCATTTGTCCTCTTGCTTGCACGTAGTCATTTTGTTTGGTTGGAGTGCCATCACAACACTGAGTCTGGTCACCATTGTGATGCTTTGATTGATGGTGTGTCAAGTTTATTTCAAGATAAATCAAAACAAAAAATCAAGAAATAAAGATTGAAGGTGGCTTTGAGTGCAACCTTTCATTCTGTTGTGGGGTTTAATTGATGCGACTTTCATGATCATCATCAATTGATATTCCAAGCTACCATGCTCTATGATTTTCTGCCAAGCCTTCACGATTTCCTACCCACAGACCATCACGATTGTCTAGGTGTTGTCGACCATCACGATTGCCTACCCACTGACCATCACGATTTCCTGGGTGCTATCGACCATCGTGATTCCCTACATGCTGACCATCACAATTTCCTACCTACTAACCATCGTGATTCCCTACCTGCCGGGGCTATCGCGACTCTTCATCCCCGATGAGCATCATCACGGGAGTGTGGTTTTAGTGCCCATTGCTTTTCTCGTGGGTGGAGGCAAGGGCTTCGGTTTTCTTAATTTCTTGGTTTGGTTGCAAAAAGTGGAGGTGTTGCTAAGGGATTCCGAATGGGCGCCAATCAAATGCTTTAGTTCTTTGATTGAAGGTTTTTTGCCTTCGCCCAATTTTATAACAGTTTTTTAATTTTGGCAACGTTAAGAAGTAAAGAGTTTTTAGTTATTATGGGATGCTCGTGGGCTTTTCAAGTGGATTGTTGTGCCTTTTTTTCTCTTGATACTTTTGTTATGCTCTATATAAATCTACATCAAAAATGGAACGATCTACATCATCATGTGGAACCTCTAAATTCTGAGAAATTGCCTCATTTGGACCAACACTTGACTATCCACCTATAAAAAGAGGTAGCAAGGTGTCATACACATCTTTAGAGCTAATTGAGTATCCTTGGTACATGAAAGTAATGGCTAAATTGCATCTTTCACAAGAAAAGTTATCATAGCTAACCAAAATGCATTAATTCTATGGATGATATAGATGATAGCCTTTGCTTTCAAAATTGTACCCAGCAAAAAAACATTTCACTGGTTTATCATTCAATTTCTTTTGTTATTGTTCAGGCACTAATGCATATACCAAACAACCAAAGACACGCAGATGAGAAATAGATGGCTTGCGACCATGCCAAGCCTCATATGGAGTGATGGATTGTAGAGCTTTGGTGGGACACATGTTAAGTACATATGTTGCACACATAATAGCCTCAACCGAGAAGCTATGTGATAAAGCCTAACTTTTTACCATGCACCTCGTCATCTCTATGAGAGACCTATTCTTCCTTTCAGCAAGTCCATTTTATTGAGGTGTCTATGGAACTATACACTGATGTTTTATCCCATGCTCATCCAAAAATGCATTAAAATCAAAAAACATGTATTCCCCCTCTCGATGGGAATGAACGGTGCCCAATTTACATGCTCACAAATTTTCAACCATTACCAAAAACTATTTGAAGCACATAAACACTTCGGACTTTGTTTCCAATGGATACACCCATGCATGCCTAGAGAAATCCTCAATAAAATTCATGAAGTAAAGGTAGTTCCCAAAACAAAGGTGTCTCCATAGGACCACCGACATCACTACGAACAAGCTACAATTTATTAGCTCAAACTGAACCATCTTTTGGAAACAATGAATGTTGCGTTTTGTCCAAAATACATCCATCGCAAACATGTTTACAAGGTGCCTCAAGTTTGGGTAGAGCAGACACCATTTCAGATTTTTGAAGGCATATCAAACTTGCAAAATTCAAATCACCAAATTGTGCATGCCAAAGCTTTGCATCCAAGATAGCTTGAGAATCTTGAACTGCACATGTTGAATCATTTACAGATTTTGCATACAGACGATGACATAAAGCTAGAATCAATAATAACATTGCCATTTGAGAGATAATGAATTGTACATATGTCATCAACAAATTTGACAATCAAGCCAATCTTGGCTAATGCTAAAATTGACAATAATTTTTTCTTGATCCCTAGTACATACAAAGCATCTCACAATGTGAAAGAACTACCATTAGTAGTAGTCAGAATTAGTTTACCAACTCCCATTACATAATAAGAGGAGTTGTTAGCGCATGTGATAGTATTTCCTATAGTGGTAGGCTCAAGTGAATTGAAGAAACTACACTACGAGGTAATAGGTTTGGTTGATCCCACTATTAAAGTACCAAAACATTTGAGTCTACTCTAGACATACACTACTCATGAGAAAATGTTTCATAGCTACATATAGTAGTAAATGCCCATTCTTTATTTTGAACAAGATTAGTAGAATCTAATTTAGGTGTAGAGACCTCTCCAAAAACATCCTAGCCTCTTTCTTCTTTGCCTCTTTTGCAGCCAATTTTGGACTGTTTTTTATGACATGGTCATTTTCCTTACAATATTTGAAAAAAATTTCTGATTTTTTATTTTCTTATCATCTTTGTCTTCCTTCTTGGACTATAGCATTAGCAAATTTCTCCTTACTAGTAGATGAGCTCGATTTACTTTTGCCCTTCTGACTAGCTCGGAAAGCTTAATCTCCAACACACATAATGGACTTATTCTACTTTGATTGATCTTCTTGCAATAAAAAAAAAGACTAACTCCTCAAATGTTAAGGCATTTGGATTGCCTTCCATTATCAATCAAATACTACAAGCAGAACTCTGATATCAATCTAGAAGATTGTTAAGAATGATCCACAATACATATGAAATATATCATTACTTTCAACCATGGCCACTGACAAAATACCCTGATGTAGAAAAATGATTGCGCCTCAAAAAGTTGAATAGAACCACCCTATCTAGCTCTCCTAAACTTGTAGCAAACTTTGAGGCGCTTGTACTGGTGAACCAAAACCTCTACATATGTTTGGCACAAAAGGACAAAATTGCCTACATAGGCATTTTGATCATCTGTTCGGAGGCCAAAATGAGCTCATGTCAAAATTGAAATGCCACATAGTGAAGCTATTTTGAACTCCTAATCACCCCAAGTATGATCAGCAATTTTTGTGCGATTCTAAGACTATGATTGGAGGGGTGTTGACGATGCCCTAGATGAAGTAGTGACCTACTCTGATACCAATTGTTGGAGTTTGAGATCTACTGAAGCACATGAAGAACACAAGGAAGGAGCAGCTTAGAGCACAACACAATACAGAATGTATTACCATGTGAATCTACAAAATAAGTGACATGTTAGGATTATAGGCATGTATACAACCCGGGGAAAAAACCTCCTAAAGAGGGGAAAAAGTGCCCCAGCATTTTGAGATAACAAGCTCAACATGTTATGATTGGGGATGACATGTATCACTTTTTCATTTCTCTAACATGTATAGTAGTCACACCAGTATATATCAGGGATACTTTAGTGAGCTTTACTAGATTTATCTACTGAGATCGATGGAAATTTTGGTTCATGCCAACTCACTCATTTGTGAACATTAGGATTTTCCTTATGTACTATTCTTTATATAATGCACTAGTTATTGTTGGGTGTGTGTAGAAGTGTGAGAGACACACAAGAAGCACACACAAGGAGCACAAACGCAACAAGACACACAGAGAATACGATGGTTGGAATAGCTCTCTCTATTGATGATGAACTGAACTATAGTAAGAGTTGAATAATATCCCTAAGTACAAAGTAACACCACATATGAGAGTATCAAGTATGTGGTAACATGGGGAAAAAATCATAAGCCAGCACTAGAGTAAAAAGTGCCCATGTATAGGGAAAAGCTTCACATCAAAGCTACTCAAGGAACACATAAGTGTAACAAACCCCCCTGGAGTGAATGATGTGAACACATACAGGGAATGATAGATCATCCCCCACAAGGTAATAAGCCTAAAGCTTTGCAAAAAGCTTCAAACTTTTCCCGTGGAAGAGCTTTGATGAATATGTCTGCCACATTATCTTGTGTAGGCACATATACCAAATCAATATCTCCTGCATGAAGGCACTCTCTCACATAGTGATAATGCACCTCAATATGTTTGGTATGTGCATGAAACACTGGGTTTCATGCAACAGCCAAAGCACTCTGACTATCAGTGAGAATATGCATAGCAGCATCAATCTCCATGCAAAGATCCATCAATAGGCGTCTCAGCCATATACACTCCACTATAGCTGTGAAAACTCCCCTGTATTCAGCTTCACAACTCGATGTTGCCACTGTAGGTTGCTTCTTACTCAACCAAGATATGCATGAGTCTCTAAGGAAAAAGAAATTACCACTAGTGGGCACACGAGTATCATAACAACCAGCCCAATCACTATTTGCAAGCATGGAATATCTCTGCCATAAAAGAGACCTAAGCTCAAAGTGCCTCAGAGATATCTAAATACACGTTTCACTGCTTGCCAATGCTTAGTGACAGGGCTATGCATGAATCGACTCAACTGGGAAACTGTAGATTGTATATCCGGCCTTGTGTCACATGCATATATAAGACATCCCATAGATTGTTGATAAAGAGAAGTGTCAAATGCATCACTCGAATCCTCAAGTGAGAACCTGAATCCTATCTCAATTGGTGTGGAAACTGGCTTGCAATTCTTAAAGTCAAAACTCTGAAGTAGTTTTTCAACATACTTTTCTTGATACATAACAATTCCCCCCTCAATGGATACAAATTGGATGCCAAGATAGTAGCTCAAAAGACCAAGATAAGTGACATCAAAAGCATCACATGACCTAGTCAAGAGTATGTCATCAACATAAAGAACAAGCACTATAAGGTCAGCCCCATTCTTAGATACATAGAGTGTGCTTTCGATCGGATTACATGTGAAGTCAAGAGTAATCAAATGCTTATGGATTTTGTCATACCATGCACATGGAGCTTGCTTGAGACCATAAAAGGCTTTATGCAAGCGACAAACCATATGCTCTTTCCTTTTCATAGCAAATCTAGGAGGTTGCTTCACATAAACATCTTCTTGCAAATCACCATTCAAGAAGGTTGTTTTTATGTCCAACTGATGCACTTTCCAACCTCGATGGGCAGCCAATCCAATCACGGTACAAATGGTAGTCATGCGGCCTTCACACTTGGCTAGGCATTGGCGATCAATGCTACCAATAGATTTTCTCTTAATCATATAAACCCACTTTGTACCAATGGCATTCTTTCCTTTTGGCAATTCACATAACTCCCAAGTACCATTCCTATGTATGGAATCCATTTCTGATTGCATAGCACTCATCCATTGTGGATCTTCACATGCATCTTCAAAAGAAAGTGGCTCTTCATTACATGATGTAGCAATAAGAGAATAATCCACAAAATTACTTGATGCATGGTGAGAGCTTGATCTTGTTCTACCAAGTAAAGGTGCACTCAATTTGTTGTCCTGCAAAGTTTGTTTCAGCCACTTTGGCATAGTTTGTGCACTCTTGAAAGACATGTGTTCATCATGTAAAACATCTTCAATATGTACATCATGCGTGGGCTGAATTTCATGCTCATTTTCAGCCATATTTTGACGCAAATGTTCAGCCATATGTGGCTGGAAATTTCCAACAGTTTGATAATTTTTGGCTGAAAATTTTCAGCCATGTTTGGCTGGAAATTCTCTGCATGTTCAGCACTATTTTGCTGGAATTTTTCAGCCCTTTGAACCTCCGTTGGCTGGTCTACATGGCCAGAGTCAACCGCACCATTTTGGAACAAAGGCATGAGTGTATCGAACACATCTTTGTGAGCTAACAGTTGGCTGTTTTTTGCATTCAAGTAGAGGGAAAATTGAATTTTCAGCAAATACCACATCTCGACTCACAATAATTTTGTTCATCAATCGATGATACAAACGATATCCCTTACTTTCAGCACTATAACCAACAAATATACATTTCTTTGCCTTGTAATCAAGTTTGTGACATTGTTGTGATGACACAAGAGTATATGCCAAACAACCAAACATACGCATATGACTAACCATAGGCTTATGATCATTCTAAGCCTCATAAGGAGTTATGACTCTCAATGCTTTTGTAGGGAAGCGATTCAACACATATTTTGCACACATGATCGCTTCCATCCAAAACTTATTAGGAAGATGCTTTCCTTTAACCATACATCATGCCATTTCAAGTAGAGTTGTATTTTTACGCTTGGCAACACCATTTTGCTGAGGTGTATATGGCACCGTACATTGGTGTGAAATACCTCTTTCACAAATAAAAGCATTAAACTCATGTGACATGTATTCACCACCACGATCCGTGTGTAGAGTCAAAAGCTTTTGTGAAGAAAAATTTTCAGCCATAGCCACAATTGCTTTGAAGCAAGAAAATGCCTCATTCTTTACTTTCATAGGATACACCCATGTATGGCGAGTAGCATCATCAATGAAGGTAACAAAATATACATGCTTCCCAAAATATGTAGTCTTGACGGGACCACATACATCACTATGAACAAGCTGCAATTTTCATGTAGTGTGTGTATGACTATCTTTTGGAAAAGAAGCACGATGCATTTTTCCAAGAATGCAACCTTCACATGCATGCTTTTCAATGGACTCAAGTGTAGCCAAGCCAATAACCATGTCCTTCTTTTGCAAATAAAGCAAACTATTGAAGTTTAAGTGACCAAAATGAGCATGGCAAAGCTCCATTTCAGTCATGGAAGAGATAGGAGCAACTAAGGCATTCGAGACAGCCCTCTTGTATGTATCCATGCAATACAAACCATTACATAATGTATCGGACATCATGATAACATCGCCATTGCTAAAAATCATGAACCATACATTTATCATCAACAAAGTGTACATGAAGTCCAGCTTTGGCAATCAACGAAACTAAAATTAAGTTCTTCTTTATACCAGGCACATACAATGCATTTTTCAAGAGCCATGTTAGCTTCATCATTCTATGCATTTGTTGAATTTTCAGCAATAGACATGCCGGATTCCTTGTTCTTTTCATTGCATTTAGCAAGATTTCTACACTCATCAATAGTATGACCAACCTTCCGGCAATATTTGCATCTCTTCTTCTTTTGCAACTCATTGTCGTTAGAGGAATGAGTGGAAGAGGAAGGTTTAGGCATTGGTTTTGATGAACCCAAAGCTAAACCATACTTGCTTTTCCCCTTTTGTGAAATAGCAAGTGCTTGTATTCCCTCAATCAAACCACTCCTGTTCACTCTAGATTTCTCTTCTTGCAAAAGAAGAGACACAACCTCATCAAATGCATACATATTAGGATTCCCTTTTGCAACCAAACAGAGTGTAGTAACAAAGCTTTGAAAAGATTCTAGTAATCCTTTCAACATTGTAGAAATGAGTGATGCATCCGGAATGATCTCATCTATGTTTGCCAATTGCTCTTTCAAGTCCTTGATGCATGTCACATACACATCCACCGACTCATTTTCAGCCATACATACATCCTCAAGTTGCTTCCTCAAGTACGCAACATGTGCTTCATTACGCACGGCATACAAAGAAGCAAGAGTGTCCCATGCTTGTCGTGATGTCGAACATGACCGAATGTGTGGAACTATATGACGCTTCATAGAAAGCACAATCAAAGCATGATCTTGAGCATCTTTTCCATCCCATCTAAGCTGCTCCTATGTAGGTGGAGAAGGACAAACCACTGTACTTGAAGAAGAAGCTCCATCTGTGACAGCGGACTGTGAAGTAGAAGCACTTGCGGGTCTTCGATCTACATCTGTCACTATGTTCCAAAGTTGTTTAGCAACAAGAACATGCTTCATCATGTAAGACCACATTAGATAGTTGGTCCCATCAAGCTTATCTTCAGCTTGAAGCATGCCAAACAAGTCATTGTTGCCCGCCATTTCACAAAAGAACAAAAATGTGATAAAATCTTTACTTTGACAAAAGCTGAAATGAATGTTGAAATTTCCGCTCAAAAACCGTCACTTTGATGGCGATTCTGACTGCACGAATGGCTTCAAAATGGAGGTAAAATTCCAGGGCACCTGATGGGAATGTTTCTTGGCTGCTGAAATTCGTTGTTCTATGCTCCGAAGTCGATTTGCACTGTTGAAAGTGCACGCGCACTGCGACATGAAAAACCGAAACTTGAGAAGGAGCTAAACTTGCTCAGATACCACTATTGTGTGTGTGTAGAAGTGCGAGATACACATAAGAAGCACACTCAAGGAGCACAAATCCAGCAAGACACATGGAGAAGACGATGGCTGGAAAAGCTCTCTCTATTGATGATGAACTGAACTGAAGTAAGAGCTGAATAATATCCCTAAGTACAAAGTACCACCACATATGACAGTATCAAGCATGTGGTAACATGGGGAAAAAACCTCTAGCCAGCACTTGAATAAAAAGTGCCCATGTATAGGGAAAAGGTTCACATCAAAGCTACTCGAGGAACACATAAGTGTAACAGTTGTGTTGTTGTTTTAAGTCATTCTTGTATATTCCTATTATATAATAGAAGAAGAAAAAGAACATCACTCTTCCTTGCCTCGATCTGTGTGTGCTCCTTTTTTAGTGTGAGAGTGTGTGAGTGAGCTCTCTTCCTTATCTCCTTTCTTTTTACATGGTATCAGAGCCAGTGTGGCTCTAGAGAGCTCATGGAGAAGGTTGACAATAAAGAGTACATGAGAAGGCCAACAATGAAGGCCGATAGTTGAGAAAGCGTGCTTCACAAACAATCTCATATCTCTATGAAATTTTATGTGAAGGTAGAAGGTGGAAAAATATTTTTGAGAAGTTATCCCTTGTTGGAGATAGACGTCTGCGGAAGCACGCGAACAGCAAAAGGAAGAAGAAGAAGCTTGGAGCACAAACACACAATATTGAATGTATTACTAGAGAATGTACAAAGATAAGTAGCCCATTAGGGCAATAGGCGTATATACAATCCGGGGGGAAAAAACCTCCTAAAGAGGGAAAAAAGTGCCCCGGCGGTCCTAGAGTGGTCACACACATCACTACCTAAATATATCAACAAATCCCCCCTGGGAGTGATATGGTGAACAAGGAGCTGGCACTCATGTATAAGGAAGTGCAAAGCTATGTGGAAATCACTCCACAAAAGGAAGTAAGCCCAAAGCTTTGCGGAAAGCTTCAAACTTCTCCCTAGGCAGAGCCTTCGTGAAAAGGTCTGCAATGTTCTCCTGCGTGGGCACATATGCCAAGCTGATCTCCCCAGCAGAGAACCTCTCCCTGACATAGTGATAATGCACCTCAATGTGCTTAGTGCGAGTATGGAACACAGGGTTCCTCGCAACTGCCAATGCTCTCTAACTATCAGTGAAGATGGTGGTGGCAGAAGACTGGCCAACACCCAAATCAGCCATAAGGCGTCTGAGCCACACACACTCAACAGTCGCTGTGAAAGCTGCCCTATACTCAGCCTCACAACTGGAAGTGGCCACAGTAGGCTGCTTCTTGGTCAACCAAGATATACATGAGCTACCAAGCATGAAGCAAAAACCACTGGTGGACACACGAGTGTCATAGCAACCAGCCCAATCTGAGTCAGAAAAAGCATGCAAATCTAGCGGTAGTGATTCCCCCTTGGGATAAAACAACCCAAGTAGCCGAGTACCACTCAAGTAGCGAAAGATGCGCTTAACCGCTTTCCAATGCGTGACTCCTGGGCAATGCATAAACCTGCTCATCTGTGAGACAGCAAACTGAATATCTGGCCGAGTAATGCATAAGTAAAGCAAGCATCCAACAGCCTGCTGATAGAGAACAGCATCAAATGCATCTCCAGCATCATGAAGACTCAATCGTAAACCTGTCTCCATAGGAGTGGCAATAGGCTTACAGTCTTCAAGGCCAAAATGCTGCAATAATGTGTTAATATATTTCGTTTGACACAAAGCCATTCAACCATCAACGTGCATAAACTGAATGCCCAAATAGTGATGCAAATGCCCCAAATCAGACATCTCAAATGAGGCATGCAAATCAGCCTTAAAATCAGCAATATGTGTCTCAATAGGACCAGTGAGCAGCATGTCATCAACATAGACAACAATGATCAGAAGCACATCATTAGCACGTTTAACATATAAGGTGCTTTCAGTTGGACTGTTCTCAAAACCATGTGCAATCAGATAGGCATGTATCTTCTCATACCAAGCACGTGGTGCTTGCTTTAAACCATATAATGCCTTCTTTAACCTGCAAACCTGGTTTTCATGCCCTTTCTGCACAAAGCCACGGGGCTGAAAAACATACACTTCTTCATGCAAGTCACCATTTAGAAATGTTGTTTTAATGTCCAACTGATGTACATTCCAACCATGATGGGCTGCAAGTGCACAAATGCTCCGAATAGTAGTCATACGGCATGTAGGTGCAAAGGTCTCATCAAAATCCATGCCTCTTTCCTGTGCATAACCCTTTGCAACAAGCCTAGCCTTATACCTGTCAACTGTACCATCAGGTTTATGCTTCAGCTTGTATACCCACTTAGTGCCAATGGCCTTCTTGCCAAGAGGCAAGTCACATAAAGACCATGTACCATTCTTCATTATAGCATCATATTCAGATTGCATAGCAGCCATCCAATTTTCTGAATTTTGTGCTTCATCAAAAGAAACAGGCTCATTCTCATCACAGAGACTAGATGCAGCCATAGCATAGCAATCTGATGCAAAGGAGGCACTATGAGAGCCTGAACGAGTACGATATGACAAAGGTGCATCTAATTTGTTGTCACGCAAAGTCTGCACCAGCCATTTTGGCATAGTTTTTGCCTGCTCAATATCAGCTCTCTCATCAACAAGTGCATCATGTAAATCTGCATCAGAAATGGAATGATCTGCATCATCATATGAAACCTGCAAAGGCTGAGAAGTTGCCTCATTAGCACCAGCACTAGCCTGTCCACCTGTAAAAAGAGGCATCAAAGTATCATACATATCTTTGGAGCTAACAGATGTCTCCTTAGTACATGAAAGCAATGGTTGAATAGCATCTTCCACAAAGACAACATCACGGCTAACCAGAATGTGTTTAGTCTGTGGATGATACAGACGATAGCCTTTACTTTCAGAATTGTACCCAACAAAAATACATTTTATTGCCTTATCATCCAATTTTCTGTGATGTTGTTCAGGCACTAATGCATATGCCAAACAACCAAAAATACGCAGATGAGCAACAGATGGCTTGCGGTCATGCCAAGCCTCATATGGAGTGATAGACTGCAACGCTTTAGTGGGATACCTATTCAGTACATATGTTGCACACATGACAGCCTCAAGCCAGAAACTATGTGGTAAAGCCTGACTTTTGACCATGCACCTCGCCATCTCCATGAGTGACCTGTTCTTTCGTTCAGCAACTCCATTCTGTTGAGGTGTATATGACACTGTACACTGGTGTTTTATCCCACGTTCAGCCAGAAATGCATTAAAATCTGAAGACATATATTCCCCCCCTCGATCAGAACGAAGGGTGCCCATTTTACATGCTGACAGATTTTCAGCCAAAACCAAAAACTGTTTGAAGCACATGAACACTTCGGACTTTGCTTTGAGTGGATATACCCATGCATGCCTGGAAAAATCATCAATGAAAGTCACGAAGTAAAGGTAATTTCCAAAAGAGGGTGTCTGCATAGGACCACAGACATCACTATGTACAAGCTGCAATTTCTGTGTAGCCCGAACTGAACCATCTTTTGGAAAGGAAGAATGATGCATTTTGCCCAAAATACAGCCTTCACAAACATGTTTTCCAGGTGCCTCAAGTTTGGACAAAGAGGACACCATTTCAGATTTCTGCAGGCGTAACAAACTAGCAAAATTCAGATGACCAAAGCGTGCATGCCAAAGCTTTGCATCTAACATAGCCTGAGAATCATGAACTGCACATGCCAAATCATTCACAGATCTTTCATAGTCTATGAGCTTATACAGCCCACGACATAAAATGCCAGAAGCAATAATCACATCACCATTTGAGAGATCATGGACTGTACACCTGTCATCAAGGAATATCACAACCAAGCCAATCTTGGCTAATGCAGAAACTGATAACAGGTTCTTTTTGATCCCTGGCACAAATAAAGCATCTGACAAAGTGAAAGAACTACCATCAGCAGTAGTCAGAATGATCTTACCAACTCCCATAAAAGGATAAGAGGAGTTATTGGCGCACGTGACAGTATTCCCTATAGGGGCAGGCTCGAGTGAAGAGAAGAAACTGTGCTACGAGGTAATATGTTTGGTCGCCCCACTGTCAAAGTACCAAACATCTGAGTCTACCGCAGACATGCACTGATCATGAGAAGATGGGTCAAAACTGCAGACAGTAGTAAACGCCCATTCTTCTTCCTGCACAAGATTTGCAGACTCTGTTTTTGGTGTAGAGGCCTCTGCAACAACCATTCCAACCTCTTTCTTCTTTGCCTCTTTAGCAGCCAGTTTTGGACAGTTCTTTATAATATGATCATTTCCTTTACAGTACTTGCAGAACAATTTCTGCTTTTCTGATTTCTTCTCATCTTTATCCTGGTTCTTCGATTGTGCAGCATTTGCAGATTTCTGCTTACTAGTAGAAGAGCTCCATTTTCCTTTGCCCTTCTGACTAGCCAGGACTGATCTTCCTGCAACAGAACAGAGACTAATTCCTCAAATGACAAGGCATTCGGATTGCCTTTCATCATCAACCGAAGAGTAGAGGCAAAACTTTGATATGAATCAGGAAGACCATTCAGAACGGTCTGCACAAGTGAGCTATCTGGTATAACCTCATCAGTAGAAATCAATTGTTCCTTCAGGTCTTTGATCTTTGTAAGAAAACTGTCCATAGAATCACCTTCATTCATGTGCTCACTCTCCAACTGTTTTCGGAGGTAAGCAACACGAGCCTCATCCCTAGCCTGGTACAAAGTGGTAGTGTATCCCAAGCATCCTTTACTGTTCTGCAAGAGCGAATGTGAGGAATAATGGCACGTTTGACAGACAAAGCTATCAATGCATGTGCCTGGGCATCTCTGCCATCCCAACGAATCTGCTCTGCAGTAGGTGCAACAGAAACAGCAGCATGAACAGGAATCTGCGGAATATCATCTTCGACACCATCTTCATCAGCTCCAACACCTGTATTTGCAGTACCTGTCGTTACAGGTGTAACAGGACGTCTTTCAACACCCTGCACAATGTTCCACAATCCTTTTGCAACCAGTACATGTCGCATCATATAAGCCCATAATGGGTAGTTGGTACCATCCAACTTATCCTCAACAGCCAACGTATAGAATACATCACTGCTTTCAGCCATGGCCGGTGACTAGAATACCTTGATGCAAAAAATTGACTGTATCTCAAAAAGTTGAACAGAACTGCCCAAACGAGTTCTACTAGACCTGTAGCAGACTTCGAGACGCTTAAATTGGCGAACAGAAACTGGTATATACCTTTGGCACAAAAGGACGAAATAGCCTACACAAGCGCTACGATAGTGCGTTCGGAGGCCGAAACGAGCTCAGATCGCGATTTTGGCACCACCTAGCAAAGCTGTTTTGATCTCGGAAACACCCTGAGTATGCTCACCAAATTTCGTGCAAATCTGAGACTGCAAATAGAGGAGTGTCGACGGCTCTGATACCAATTGTTGGAGATAGACGTCTGCGGAAGCACGCGAACAGCACAAGGAAGAAGAAGAAGCTTGGAGCACAAACACACAATACTGAATGTATTACTAGAGAATGTACAAAGATAAGTAGCCCATTAGGGCAATATGCGTATATACAAGCCGGGGGAAAAAAACCTCCTAAAGAGGGAAAAAAGTGCCCCAGCGGTCCTAGAGTGGTCACACACATCACTACCTAAATATATCAACATCCCTTTAGGGTCACTTGTTTTGCTCATATTTCTGCTTAAGAGCCATCTTGACCTCCCTTTTGAGTCCACAAGGTGGTGCCCACAAAGAAAATAGCTCAATTTGCAAACTTGCAATCCTATTCGATAACACTCAAATATTCGAAATCCAAAATTTCAAGCAATTTTGTGTACTGTGAATACATGAAAAATGTGTTTTTCTGAGATCGAACTATCATGTCACAGTGTGATAATGCTCAAGTAGAGGTACTACTTCTAGCATTTTTGCAGTGTTATGAATTGCGGCAGAAATGGCAAATGCTGATGTAATGAGTCAGCTTATGAGCAACAAGTTGCAAAAGAACAACTTTCATGCTTGGAGATTCAGAGTGAGAAATTTCCTGATGGAAAAGGCTACTATGAAATTGTTGCACAGTTTCCAGAGAGGAATCGGGCTGTATACCAATTAAGAAGATATGAAGAATGGAATCAAGGAGCATGGAAGGTAATGTATTGGTTGTCTGTTAGCATACAAAATAGCATGATTGGGCACATACAGGATGCCAAGACTACGAAAGAGGCTTGAAACAATTTGGTCACATTGTACGAGACCAATACAAAGGCACAAAAATTGCAACTCAAGAACAAGCTGCATACACTAGAGAAAAAGAGCATGTCAGTAAGTGACTACACCTTGAAAATCAAAAGCATATATGAGTCGCTTGCATCTATTGCATGGATGTAGATGATGATGATAAGGTGGCAATGTGCCTTCGTGGTTTAGGAGCTACATATAAGCAATTCAAAACTTCTATTCATACTAGGAAAAATATTTTGAATTTTGCTAATCTAATATCCATGTTGATTATTGAAGAAAAGAATCTTGGTGAGGACTCAAACTCCCAAGGACAAACTAGTTCTGAGCAGGTATTCTACTATGGTAGAGGAAGAGCGAAAGGTAGAGGCTTCAAAGTGGAAGAGGAAGGTCAACAACATAATCATGCAGGAGGTAGAGGACAATTTCGAGGCAAGGGGATCTAAAGTGCAAAAATTTCCAAAGAAATGATTCAGGTAATGATAGTAAAGGATGCTAGAATCGTGGTAAACTTGGTCACTTTGAATGTGATTGCAGGTTGAGGAATCAAAATAATAGAAGGCAACAAAACAACTATGCATCCACAAGTGCAGATGACTTGAAGAAGTTGTTCATGGTCCAACATCACATGATGAATAGAGTGTCTGTTGATGTTTCAAAATCGAATGGTAATTATTGGTATGATGATTCAGGTGCTTCAAATTACATGACCATCCATGCATAATGGTTCAGTATTTTGTAGCAATTGTATGCTCCTAGATTTGTTGAAACATGCAATGTCACATCACATCCTATCAAGCACACATGAAACATAGCACTATCTATGGAGGATGGGAAGGTAAAACATCTTGTTAATGTGCTACATGTTCCAAATATAACAAAGAATCTAGTTTCTATTGGACAAATGGTTGACTAGGGATTACAAGTCAGGTTCAATGTTGATGGTTTATGTGTAGAAGAGTAAAAAGGTTGTTGGTCACCAAAGGGAACAAAGTTGGTAGGATGTTCACCTTGAATGTGAAAATTCTTGAAATGAATGCATCCATGTTTACAAAAGGCATAGCTGTTATTCTTGATATAGAGATTTGACACAAGCAAATTGGACATACAAATTTGAAGAGGTTGAAGTTGATGCAATCAAAGGAGCTTATCAATGGACTACCAAATTTCAAGATTACAGAGATGCAGAAGCTATGTGAAGCATGGTCAATAGTCAAGGGCATCATTTTCACATGACAAGCATGTTAGTGAGAATGTGTTAGAAATAGTACTTATAGATGTTTGAGGTCCTACATAGACCACATCTATGGATGGTTGCAGGTTTTATGTCACCTACATTGATGACCATACATGGAAAGTATGGGTATAGTTTATGAAAGAGAAGAGTGAGGTTTTACTCACTTTTGAATTTTAAGGATATTGTAGAAAAGTAGACGAGAAAGTATATTTAGACATTAAGATCTTATGGAGGATGTGGATACATATCAAATGATTTCAGTAACTTTCTAGAAATTCGTGGAATTCGACGATAGTTTCCATGCAGTGACACACCACAACAGAATGGTGTTGTTGAATGCAAAAACAGATATATTGCAAAAATACCAAGAGCCTTGATCGTTGAGAAGAATATGCCTCATTGTTATTGGGCATAAGGTGTGTGCACTACTGTATGCATCATGAATAGAACTCCAACTATCGTTGTACATCAATTACACCTAAAGAAAAGTTTACAGGTAAAAAGCCAAGCTTATCACATATGAAAGTATTTGGTTGTATTGCATATATACATATTCAAGATGAGTTGAGGATGAAGCTGGATCCAAAGGCAGAAAATTGCATCTTTATTAGGTACTCCCTTGAGCAAAAGGGATATAAATGCCACAAGCCACTCACAAGACAGGTGAAGGTAAGTAGAGATGTGGTGTTTGATGAAAAGTCAAGCTTCTATGCAGATGCCAAAGAAGGACTCAATCTTGACTCAAATTAAAAAGGAAATGTTGAAAAATCAAGTGTAGAATCTCAAGTTTTCAGTGAACCTAACATTTCACCAAGCAATAGTTCCAACCCAAATCCATGGAGTGGAAGATTGCATGGAAATTTCACTCTAGCAAATTCATCTACTACATCCAAGAAAGGTAAAGAAAATCTTTCTTCTAGTAGTAAAACATCTATAGGTTTTCAAGACATTGATGTAGATTTAAGCAGTTTAGAAAATATCCTTGATTAGGAACTTGGATTGCCCTTTCTAAAGACTCCGGAAGTAAGAAAGGCACATGCAAATGATACAAGGAGAAGTGATCCAGGACCAAGAAGATCTTGAAGGATGTGGAATTTAGTGCAATGGTTGATGTATGACAATTACATGGCTCGTCATTGTGCCTACATGACCAAGGTAATACAAGATGTTGAGCCTTCTTGTTTTGAAGATGCAATCAAAAATGCAGATTGGGAGAAAGTTATGGATGAGGAGATGGCTTCACTTTATGGAAATTAAACATGGAAGCTCGTTCCACTACTGCAAGGAAAGAAACCCATAGGATGGAAGTCGTTTAACAAGGTGAAGCACAATGTTTATGGTAGCATAAGCAGGTATAAAGCACGATTGGTAGCAAAAGGATATGCACATACATATGTCATTGATTATGAAGAAACTTTCAGCCCTATAGCTAAAATGGCCACTATCAGATACTTGTTGCATTACCTACAACAAAAGGAGGGATTTTCCATTGGATGGATGTGAAGAATACTTTCCTACATGGTGAGTTACAAGAAGTATACATGGACTAGCCATAAGGATATGAATAGTCAAAGCACCCAAAATATGCTTGCAAGTTGCAAAAGGCTTTGTATGGACTTAAATAAGCCCCTCATGCTTGGCATGCAAGGATCGTTGATTGCTTAACCACCATTGGATTTTGTATGTGTGATGTAGATCGTTCATTATATCCAAGGAATGGTGATGATGGCATCACGATTGTGGCTATTTATGTTGATGAATTGATTGTAAGTGGTGATAATGATGAAAGCATTAAAGAGATTACGCAACTCCTTCTATAGGAATTTGACATGAAATATATTGGTGTATTGCACTATTTTTTGGGCATTGAGTTTATACATACAAAAACATGTATACGGATGTCACAAAGGCAATATGCCTTGAATATGCTGCAAAAGTATGGTATGGCTGATTCTAAGCCAATTTCTATGCCATTAGATCATAATTTGAAGTTGGATACTACATCAGATGAAGCATTGGAAAATGATACTATGTATAGGAAAATTATGGGAAGTTTGATATATCTCACAATTACAAGGCCTAATCTAAGCTACACTATTCGACTTCAAAGTCAATTTATGAAGGCTCCCAAGAGACCACATTTAGATGCTTTGTGATGCACTCTACGATATGTGAGTGCTACTTTGGATTATGCATTGTTTATGAAGCTGATGTGGAATTGAAGGTTCATGGATACATCAATGCAGATTGGGCTGGTAGTATCCTCGATAAGAGATCTACTAGTGCCTTCTATCCTCACTTGGGAGTGCAACTATTACATGGAGCAATAAGAAGCAAACTATTGTTGCTTTGTCAACTACAAAGGCTGGGTATAGAAGCGCTGCAATGATAGCATGTGAAGAATCATGGCTAGAGATATTACCTGTAGATTTAGGTGTGGAAGTGCAAAAGCCTATCATCATTTACTCTTATAATCTTAGTAGCATAAAGTTAGTAGGGAACCTCATTTTTCATGCTAGAACAAACAATATCAATGTACATTACCATTTCATCATAGAAAGGTATTAGCAGGTGATATTGATCTTGCTTATGTGAAAACAGATGAGCAGGTTGCTAATATTTTACCAAAGCACTTGGATCAAAGAAGCTAAAGAAGTTTCAGAAGATGCTTGGATTATAGGGCATGACATTGAGCTTTGGGGGGAGTGTTAAGATATCAAGCTCAACATGTGATTATTGAGGATGGCACATATGACTTTTTCATTTTTGTAACATGTATAGTGTGTCACGAGGAAGGAGATAAACAAGAGAGATCATACACACACTCTCACAATCAAAGAGCACACACACAGATTGAGGCAAGGAAGAATGATCTTCTTCTTCTATTACATAAAAGGAATGTACAAAAATGACATAAAACAACAATATAACAAGTGCAATATATAAAGAAAAGTACATAAGGAAAATCCTAATGTCCGCGAACGAGCAAGCTAGCAAGAAACAAATGTGCCATCACTCTCGATAGATAAATCTAGTAAAGCTCAATGAAGTATCCCTTACATATATCGGCATGACCACTATACATATCAGAGAAATGAAAAAGTGATACGTCTCATCTTGGATCATCACACGTTGAGCTTGAGATCTCAACACTCCCCCCTCAAGCTCAACGTCATGTCCTCTAATCCAAGCATCTTCCGAAACTTCTTCAGCTTCTCTGCTCCAAGTGCTTTGGTGAAAATAGTAGCAACCTGCTCATCTATTCTCACATAAACAAGATCAATATCACTTGCTAATACCTTCTCTCTAATGAAGTGATAATGTACCTCAATATGCTTTGTTCTAGCATGAAAAATAGGGTTCCGTGCTCAGGTATGCTGCTAGATTATCACAATAGATGGTGATAGGATTTTGCACTTCCACACCTCAATCTGCAAGCAACATCTCTAGCCATGATGCCTCACATGTTGCCATTCTAGCACCTATATACTCAGCCTATGTACTTGACAAAGCAATAGTGGTCTGCTTCTTATTGCTCCATGTAATAGATGTACTCCCAAATGAGAAAAGAAAGCCACTAGTAGATCTTCTATCTGGAATGTTAATAGCCCAATCTGCATGAGTGTATCCATGAAGCTACAAATCAATAACAACTTCATAAAATAATGCATAATCTAATGTAGCACTCACATAATGTAGAGTGTGCCTCAGAGCATCTAAATGTGGCTTCCTAAGAGCCTGCATAAATTGACTTTCAGGCCTTGTAATTGTGAGTTATATCAAATTTCCCACAATTTTCATGTACATAGTAGCATTTTCCAATGATTCACATGATGTAGTATCCAACTTCAAATTCTGATCTAATGGCATAGAAATTGGCTTAGAAACAGCCATACCATACTTTTGTAGCATACTCAAGGCATATTGCCTTTGTGACATCCATATACTTGTTTCTGTATGTATAAACTCAATGCCCAAGAATAGCATAGCACACCAAGATCGTTCATGTCAAATTCTTGCATAAGAAGTTGCTTTACTTATTTTCTTCATTATCACCACCTACAATCAAGTCATCAACATAAATAGCCACAAGCATGATGCCATCATTACCCTTCCTTGCATATAGTGAATGATCTACATCACACATAGAAAACCCAATGGTGGTTAAGTAGTCAGTAATCCTTGCATGCTAAGCACGAGGGGTTGCGCATATTCCACCAATGTCTTAATGATAAATGCTTTTTTCTATGACATGATTATTCCTTGTGTTCCTATTATGTTTCTTTCTTATACGGATGAGCTTATGATTTGGTTCATAAGTCAACATCAATACTAATCATTCTACCCAAGTAGGTAATACCTCTAAATTGAACATATAAGCATTTTAGAGTCATGGGAATCCCTCTCGGAGGTTCTTTGTTAGTCAATCTAGGTAAGTGATCAGTTGTTGTGTGTGTGATTCCCTTCTTTATTACCACATTGAAACCACATTCCATAAGTTATAAAAACCACTCCACAAATTTACTAGTGTTGCATGGCATATATAGTAGTATGATGTTCAACAAAAGATTTGAGCTTGTTTACTATATTGTTTACTATATTGTTTACTACATAAGACATGCCTAGTCCTTCTCTCTCAATGGTGGGGTAATTCCTTTCAACATTGTTGAGTTGATAACTTGCATATGTTATTAGTAGGTCTAATTTTCTACCATCTAATGATTGTGCCAAATGGCATGAAACATCCCTCTATCTATGGAGGGAAAATAATTGTTCCTTATCTTTAGTTGAGGTGTCACTACCTATATAAGTATAGTGTTAACTTGCATTTTCTACCATTACAATTGCTTTCTTCATTATAGTAATCTCTCTATTTGGTATGATACACATTCTCTATTTCCTAAACCTCATATTTTCTAAATTTCTTTAGAGTTTCTAAGGCTTCATATTGACTATCCTTCAGAAGTTAGTTCCAATTTATGTATGGGTCATTCCCCCAATGCTTGTGTCTATGTTACATTTGCTTCAACTTTTTCCAAAAATGCTAATTTGTTTGAGAACTCAAGATCCATATTTATAGATTCTTCATTATTATCTTCATGAATATAAGTTGTAATTTCTACTAATAACTCCTCGATCTCTTGTCAGTATACGACCATAAACATTTCTAGATGATCGTAGTCATTGGCATCACAACATTTGGTCATAGTCTTGTTCCGTTGATGTCTATATCTAAAGTGGTTAGAGCCTGAGACCACCTAATTGGTTCATACCCTTTCTCATTAAACAACATTCTCATGTATGCATTATCCTCTACTAGTACATGTACATTTGTATTTACTTTCTCTCTGTCTTTCTTTCTTTAATAAAATTTTGTTTCTAACATATAAAACTCATCTTTGTTTTCTCCGTCATGGTTATCCACATCCTACTGCACTATTTCATTGAGTTGGTGAATATCCCAATGAGGGTGCTTTGCAAAATTGATCCTAGTTTTAATTCCTCAATGTTGTAGATAAAAGGAATTACTTTTCCAATCTAGTATGACTTTCACTTGTCACATAAATTATCCATCTAAGATCATTTATCGATCACTAGGGTATGCTCAAATTTCTTAATTGTTATGATATGCTCAAATCGACTCGATATGTTTTCACTTTGATATCCTCTAGCAACTCAGGTGGTATTTCTATATGTCTAACATTTATTTGCAATTTCAATTTGGTGGGTCTACAGCCTAGTTTTTCTTCTTTTTCTTGTAAATATTTGATAGCAATGCCCATTCTTGTACCAATCTAATATAGCATTACTTTGGTGTATCTAAAGGCAAATTTTCCTAACTCTTCTCATAAAGCTTCAATAGCAATGGCCATTCTTACATCAATCTAATATAGCATTGGCCAATTGTCCACACTATACCACTCTAAAGACTATCATGCGCACTCACTCTACTATCCATCCCAAGGACCTTAGGATATCCTCCGAGATAGGGACCTTGGCTACTTGCCTTGCCCCACACACACACATAATAATGGTCTCTATGGACCGATGTCTAACATCTTCTACCACAAATGTGGTTTTGTATCATGCGCACTCACTCTACTATCCATCCCAAGGACCTTAGGATATCCTCCGAGATAGGGACCTTGGCTACTTGCCTTGCCCCACACACACATAATAATGGTCTCTATGGACCGATGTCTAACATCTTCTACCACAAATGTGGTTTTGTTTTAAGCAATTCCTCCATATTACATTTGCATTGAGCTTTGTCTTTCAAAAACTCATCTACACTACCTTGATTTTAACCTTGTGAGATATTCCTCCATCTTACTAATTGAGCTCTCCTTAATTCCAATTGAATGTCATTTTAATTCATTTAGTTCACAATCTATATGATTCTCATTATCTTGCAAGTTTCCATTTTTCTCCAATTTTATCTCAATAATGGGAGGTTTCTTTTGTGAGCTCTTAGACTACTTATGTACTTCATTCCACAATTCTTGTGGCTACTCATCATTGACATCTAGAATGTTTGACAAAGATTCACCATCTCCTCTTATTTCCTCTTGTTTCGTCTCCATTGGTATGACCATTGTGGGCTTTTCTAGATCTCTTATGAACCTTTGGTAGTCAAATTCTATAAGTCTCATCTCTATAAGTGTGTATTGACCTTCTTAAAAACTATTGTGCTCTATCAGCTTCCTATGTACCACTAGTCTTTCTTATTTTAGCTCATCATAAAGCTGGCAATGTTCGAGTTTCAATCGCACTCGGACCTATTGTGGTTCTAGTTGGATAACCTATCAATCCATATGTAGGTCCATTTGGCATAAATTATGTTTGAACTCAATCAACCTCTCTATTTTTCATTCTCTGTCTCTCATTTGGCTAGCTATTATGTACTAGTTTTGGTTGTTGATTCTTCATTGATGAATGTGGTTCTCGAAATTTACCCCCTGTTGTAGATAACTTCTTTTCTAACTCCTCCATCTTTTTGTTCCATGGTGCATTGCTCTATAAGATGGTTTGTTATAGTAGAACTCACTAGTGGGATGCTTAGTCTACTTTTTTTCTATCATGTAAAATTACACAAGGCCTTCCTTCTATCTACGAGTTTATGGGTTTGCAATTACATAGGTGTGTAGGACACCATCGCAATTTAGGCATCTCCTAACTCATTGATGTCTTTGAGGGTAAGGTTGGTTTCATTGATATTTTCTATGTTCTATGCTCCAATCATTCTAATATCTCATCAATCCAAGTTATAGAAAAGTTCATGAAAGTTAAATTCATTTCTTACATGAGATACTAGTACTTTTTGAGTACGTAGCTAAGTTATCCTTTAAGTCTAGACATCCCTTGGTGCATTCCCTACAAGCATATAATCGGTAGATGTAGAATTAGGAGTTCAACTAGCCATTGGGTAATTCATCTAGGAACAACGAGTTTAACTTTTGCTCATGGTCTTTCTCGAGTGGAACATTTGAGAATTTCTCCATTAACTCTCATCTAAGTTTCTCAAAGATTCTAAAGTCAAAGCAAAGTCAAGGCTAGCATTATCCCCTTAGCATTAATTTGAAAGCTTGGTACATGAAGTCATTAATTTGTTTAAAGCTAAACTTACCTGAATTCTACTACATGATCATAAGAGTATGCAATTCCATCTTGGCAATCCTTCATGCACTTTGCCACTTGCGATGATCAAGTTATCTCCCAAATCGTTGAAGTTGTTGACTTGTCACTTGCATCTCTCTCAAATTTGCCATAGTAACGCAAGCCACAGGTAGGCCAATAGACTTTCTATTTCCGGGGCAATAGAAAGTGGAGGACCAAACTTCTCCAAACAAGATCATCATGTTGGTTCATATGTCTAAGTTGTATTGAGGTAATACTCGTTGGAACTTAGCATTACCCAATAAGTCATATGTTTTATAATTGGATTCATTCATTCCTCAACCTGCCCTTCTTGACTCTTTCATAGATGTGTCTCCCATGGACATTCTTGCCTTTTTTCTTCAAGCAACCAAATCAAGGTTTTTAATGTTCTATGGCATTAAACCAAACATCCACCTAATATGCAATATTTCTAATAGTGATTTGCAAATATTAACTATTTAACCATCACCTCTCTAAAGCACACAACAATGGATTACAAAGTTCCAATATACTTTGGCTCACTCTCTTTTGCTTGAAGGACTGAATCAGTTGTTTGTTCTTCCATATTCTTCAAAGAGTACATAACCCCAAATTTCACTCATACTTTTACCATGTCTTTGGCTTTCCTTGCTTTCATAATCAATTGAACTTTACACTCGACTTTAAGAAGTTATCTAAACTATATTGCATTGATATTAAAATTACCATATGCTATAACAAAGGGAATCTCAAGGGAAATTAGCGAGATGCAGTGTATACAAGCCAAATTTAGGGTACATCCTATAACAAAGGGAATCTCTCAAGGGGAATTGGTGAAATGCAAAGTGTATACAAACCTGACCTCTGAGTACATTAAATGCAACACTTCCTGTCTCACAACCAAAAAGTCACAAATGTAAGCCGTGTAAATATAATCAGTATGAATGCTGTTATAGTCAGAAATTGAATCTTCATAACACTTACTAATAAAACGGCATGACATGTATTCAAAAACTTGAGCTCTGGTAGTCTTGTAAATGTTATACTGGTAATGCTTTCTTAACTTTAAGCTGCATGATTGCAGTCTTTGGCAACCTTCGCAGACTTACATGAGTGTTCATAATGATGCTTTCAGCACAAGACCATGGACTCATGGTTTATTTTTTCCAAAGCAGATATAAAAATCACCCTATGTAACATCAAGGGTACATAGCAAGGTTAAGAACGGTTAAGATTCGAAAGACTTTATGACCACCTACAGCACAAACAGTAAACGTGATCTGTCCCCATTACAACAATCAAACTACAGATCTTTAAATGGAACATCTTAAGCTCAAAACAAATCAAAATAATCAAATGGAAATGTTTCTGTGGCAAGTCAAATTGTTCGGATACATCTTTATTGACCATATCGTATTACAAATAACAATTATGCTCGACAATACAAGCTATGTGAGCCTGCTAAATATGTTGTTTCCGATTGTTGCCCCTATGCCTGCTTTGTTTAAGATCTTGTTTCCCAGGGGGAACTTGAGCCAATCTGAAGCAATAAGGAACTTGATCATGCACTAAATGATAAAATTGCAAAATGCGACATTGAACTGCCCCATTCTATAAAAACATTGGAAGTTCATTCATTAAACCTTTAGGCATCATTTCAACACATTTGGCTTGAAGAAAATTTTGTTAGAACATAGGAAATAGATGAGCTTTTTGACATAAAAAGATCAGCAAACATCCTTAAGATTGTCTTCAAACTTTACTACAAAGTTGAATTGTAAACAGTTGAAAGGATCCATCAATAGTCACCATATGGTTAGTTCAAAGTTCATTTGTGAGCAGTTCAGCAAAAGCATCCACTAGTAGTCAGCATAAGGTTTGATGCCTCATCTTTTCTTTCAGATGTGTGTTATTTTCTCAACTTTATTTTTGTTTTCCATTTTTTTGTGTTTTTTGGGATTTTTTTCTTTTGGAAGGGGGGGAGAGGGGGAAACAGAAGAAGAAGACAGTATATAATACAGAATCCCTTACATTGCTGAAAGAGTATTAAATGACTCCCAATCATTAAAGAATCGGCAGTTCACCTTGGCATAACATTTTGCTAGAGCTAGGAATGTAGATCTCTTTTGAATAAAGTCAGGCTGTCATCCATATATAGACAATAACGTTTTGCTCCCATACAATCATGAAAATAATCCATTTATCTGAACACTTGAAAGTCAGCTAAGGAACACCAGTATGCAAAAGGCATTCAAAACAGGTCCTTTGCCCCTACACATACTTTTGAAAGATCTTCATATTGAACTGCCTCATACTCATGTTCATGTAATACTGCATCTTCCAAGACATTACCTTGAATGCAGTCCTCTGAACGTTCTGAGTCCCTAACGGTTGTAGGAGGCATGGATGCAACATTTGAGTCTCCATCCATAGAGATGATGATGCCTATCCATATAGATTAGAAAACTCCTGTACTAATTAACTTTCCAATAAGGACAAGAAGAAAGCTCAACCCTTGAACAGAGTATCAATACATTCACAGTTTCCATATAGTTTCATGACCTACATTGGAGTATCGATATGTTCGCTGCTTCATATAGCTTCATGGCCTACGTTTCGTTGTGAGGTCTTCCATGCAGACTAGGTCCATAAAAAGATCACCGATGCATTTCCTAAGAAAATCATCCCTTATTTGTTCTCCATGATTTCTGATTTCCATGTTACTGACAAAGAAGACTTCTACCCGACTAACGTTAAATGCTTGCAATGCATAAATAGTCGACTTCTTCTTGTCAGAGCAACATACAACCTTAAAAGTAATTAGTAACACTTGGAACCAAGACCCACCAGTAAAATCACTTGAAAATTAACAAATACCATACATGAGATATTAGCCACTTACACATCTCCTGAAAGCCGTTATGAGGTCATTGTTTCGTGGTATTATGAAAATGCAGGGCAAATTTGACTAACATTTTTCACTCAATTTTTGGAGATCTTTCAAATAGATATTGTTGCTCATGATTCCCCTAAAAAACTGTGAATAAGTGTTCGAAAAGGTGTCCAAACATTAAATGGTTCAGCCTGCATTCATAATCATTGGATTAAACAAGAATAAGGAATTAACATAATTCACCCATCACCTGGAAGAAAAATGTAAGCATATGATATCAGGCTAGTAATTTATTTTCTACTATTAGTGCATAATTGATACACTCAATATTGCTGTTTTACCTGATTTCAGTCATTTCCAAATAGCGAACAAAGAGATGGTGTAGAATGCTTCATGTTGCATTCCCTACATCAACCTGCTCTCCGCCAATGTTATCAACATCCAACACACAATGTAATTGATGAATAGGAGACCCTTTCATACATGAAACATTGGCTGGAAAGTTCTGAAAATTGACTTTTCCCAAATCTATGAATGCATATCCATGACTCAAGTCGGACTACCAAAAGAATCAGAATGATCAGACGTACCTGCATCATATCATAGCATGAGCTTCACAATGAACCCTATCATGCACCTTATGATGATGCACACGTATTCAGCACATAGAAAACTTTCATTCTGCATACCCTTGCCACTCAATAAGAACGGAAAAAGAAAAAATCAAGGCATCCTTCCCATCTCATTCAGATACACAGGGAGGTCACTGTTTGCACATGACCTCAAATCAGAAGTATCTTGACTATAGGACAATTTGTCTCCACCAACCAGATTACCTTATGTGGACACCACATGCACTGCTGAACACCTTGACTACACCTTCATTTCCCAATGAATATGAAGACCTAAGAGCTCGCAGTATCATTTTGATATAGTTGAAAGTTCACATGTGAATATGATTCCCATATCAAGCAGGGCATGCCTTAAGTATACCTGGAGGTCCTGATTAATAGGATTGACATAATCTTTCTGCCACCATGACTAATGAAGTTGCCATTCCCACATGGTGTCATTCCCATTGTCTGATCCATTTCCAATAGCAGATAAAACAGAGTTAGCAAGGACACAAATATCATTGTGGGTCAGTAGCCTGAGCATTTGTTGCCATGGTAATCTTTATCTCCCTTCTACCTTTTGCCATGTCTTCTGTTGCCAGTTCTGAAAATTCTGTGCCATTTTTCAGTTTCTTCTTTCTGTTGGAAGCAGATCGGGCATTTCTAAACCATATATTAACCTGGAACCCACATTTTGAAAAAGATTTATGAGCTGAATTTTCTGTGCAATTTTTTTTTACTTTCTTTTTGTGGGGAGTGTTGTGTGTGGGTTTTGGGTGTTAGTGCCCAGCAGCTTGTAACAAGTCATATTAATCTTACTTCATCATAAGAGACTCCTAACTCTTTGGATAATGCATGCTTGCAAGCCTTCGAAGGCAGCTCGGACCGTTGGAATTCTTCCTGCAATCTCTGCAAAACATAGAGAGCATTCAGCATGTACCAGGTTATTCTGCATCAAAAAACTTACTGACTGGCATGGCATTCGACCCTGAAAGATGATATCCCTGGGTCCAACCATCAAAAACACACATGAATGCTAAGACCATCAAGGCCAAAAATTACAGTGATGAGAGGAACAAATATGAGAAAGACATAACCAGAGGTTTGTTGATACATAGCATGGTGAAGGACAGGGTTTTGTGGGGGATCAGGCCCCCCCGGGGGCCCCCGCAGAAAAAAGGAGGGGGGAGAAAGGGGGGATTCAAAACGGTCCTGTAAAGTATCCTTTCATATGTTCTAATTTACCAAAATTATGAACCAAAGTAAAGAAGACACACAAAGGCCACATTAACCTGTAAGTTCAAAAGTTTAATTACACCATATGTTCAAAAGTTTAATTACACCATAATGAATCTGTTACATTGGTTGGGTAAGACAAAAATAAAAAAAACGAGAGAGACAACTCCTAAGTAAAATGCTAAGAAAGTTACATAAGTCGTCCACGAAGACAAGAGGCAGACAGAAATGAACTGAAATAATATAATGGCAAGTTCTGAAGGCCAAAATGACAATGATGACCAGATTTTTTTTTATCATGGTCAATCAGATGAAATGTCTATATGTAAGTAAAGCATGAGAAAGGAGACGAAATTATAACATCTAATATATTACCTTTTCGAATAAAGCAGATACATAATAGACATACGATGTTGTTAGATCCCTCCAGGATCCATCCTGCAACATGATACAAAGTGCAAGTCATATTCACAAACATAAAGAATCGCACATCAGATTCATATCCCAACCATAGGGTCCAGACTCCACAGTGACAACCCCCCAGCCTGGGAGCCTGCAGCCATACATGGCAGTCACCATCTCAAGGGCATGGTGCCCATAACAGCTATAAGTCCAAACGTGCTACACACATGAATGCATGAAACCAGTCTCAAAAGTCCTATTATCAGACTTGCCCAGCTGTCGCAGTTCACATTGGATGCACACATGCTCATGAATGACTACAGGCACCTATCATATGTTTAATGAGGCTGGAGAGGTAGCACTTCCCCCCATATTCTTGATTGATGTCCTCAGCAATCTCCTCGGTGCTCTACCCACGAGCTATGGACCCAGACTTGCTACATGCATGGATGCATGAAACGAGCCCCAAGAGTCCTATTTATAGGACTTTTGCCCAACTGTCACAGTTCACACTCGACAGACACATGCTCATGAATGACAACAGGCACCCATCACGATGTCCAATGAGGCTGGAGACGTGACACTTCCCCCCTTATTCCTGATTGAAAAATTGAGCAGAAAAAATTATAACATATTTGGAAAGTACGTACTCTTCAAGAATCAAAAGCAATCCAATGATATAAGACACTCTTTATTTGGACAAGTTTTTGAGGTTCAAATTTATGGTCAAATTGTCAAGATCAGTTATAAAAGCACTCTTGACACAAAAAGTAGGTCATATCTCAATAAAAAATTAATAAATTGATATTTTATTTATGAAACTCCAAAATTAAGATTTCCATAATTTTCGGAATAAGGGTTTCTGAAAATTGTGAAAGACTTGAAAAAGATGTTTTAACAAGTCTATATAAAGAAATCTTTGGGCACACTCTTTTCATCACCTTTAACTTCTCAACCTTGAGCTTGGAAACAAGCAATCTCTCTTCAACCTTGAAGGAGCTGGAGTTAGGGTTTTTTTCATCTTCAACAAGGAGGGCAGCAGCTAGGGTTTCTTGTCATTCACCCCCCAAAGTGAAGACATTGACTTGGAGCTTACCTATATATGGAGGAGATCATCTTCATCTCATGGAGATTGTGAAGTTACAAAGAAAGGCAACAGCAAAGGCATTTATGTGCATATTTATATGCTTCTTTGTAGCATTCATGTACTTCATCTTTAGGAATATATGACATATATGTGGGCTTTGCTCCTTCACCTCTCTATGGTCTTGTCTATTCTCTCTCATGTCTCTATTTCATTTTTGTCTCTATTTCATTTTTGTCTCTATATTGATTGTGGACCTTAAAAACAAACACAATCTGCATTGTCTCAAAATCTCAGGGCACCGTACGGAGCATCCACATACCCTCCCTAGCAATCACAAGGCTCTAGTTACTAAAAGCATAAAATGCAACATTTCTTGCATGTCTTGTAGGAAATCAGTTACACATATGGACTCCACTTATCAGTCTTGTGGCCATAGGAAGTCTAGGCTCATAGCCATACATCAACATAAACGGGTTGCACCATGTAATGGAATGCTTAGTTACAAAAATAAAACGAATTCAAAAGCATTTCGATAAACAAACAAAAAAATAGTGACCTTAAAACATGATCGATGCTTTTGCTCTTAGAATTCACAGATGGCTTTATTTCAGTGCTCGCTCATGCTTTTTGCATAGCTTATGAAAGCTATATAAGAACATCATATGGAGGACCTAATCATCACTCAATCAATCTCTTAATCACTTGGTCTCAAGGCAAGGTGGAGGAGGAGGTCTCTAGATACTTGGAGGAGATGAAGACATTGGAGGATTGAAGGAAGGAGGCTCTACACACATGCTTGGAGGAGGCTCTACACTCATAGGGGGGGCACATGAGAGTCTCGCGACCTGAAGTCCGGTCATAAAGGTGGTTTTTGCCAGCATGGACAATGAAGTTGATGATGTGTCCGGTGAGAACTACGGCGACCCGAACGAACTATCACCGTCCTGTTTTTTTACGTTCGGTCACCCGAAGACTTAATAATCTGACGCACACTTGCTCTAACAAAAAATAAAACCTTTCGAATTCATTTCATGCGCTCGAATGCGCATGTATTATGCATATGTATTATATTTCATATTTTCATTGTCAGTATAGTTATACTTATACGTATTATGTTATTGGAAACGTTGCTCTTGGAAAGTCACTTGGAACGTATTATATTTGAAAGGTTGCTCTTGGAAAATCACTTTCATGACCGACATAGAATGATTTTAAGGTTATATACTGTAATTAATAGGATTTAATCTTGTGTCTGGATTACTAATTCTGCCCACAAGAGAGGAGATTGCTTAGGGTATGCATCTTCACATGTAATTCCTACAGCAATCTCAAGCATGCTAATCACTGCCTTCATGGTTGGCCGCCTAGATTCCGCATCTATGCATCTAGAAATGATGTCATGGAGGGCTTCCAAGTGATTGAAGTTCAAGAAGTTTAAATTAGGATCTACCAGCTGGACTCCAGAACCTGTGGCATGCCACGTTAACATAGTTCCAAAATGAGAATATTAAGCATCGTAAATATACCACATAAAAATAATATTTATAGTCAAAATAGAAATATTCCATTGTGAATACAGTGGATTTTTTCGATAATTATCATCGAAAATTTGATCATTGTTATGTGCCTCAACTTTCAAGTCATCAGACATTGGGTGACAAGATGCATGTGCCCGTAATTACAGTGACCGGAGTTCACCAGATCTCTTGCATATGTGCCCCTAATGGTCCGTTCGGTCACCCAAAAAGTGTAAACCGGTCACCTGAGAAAACATCCATGTGCCCTCCCTATCATGCATGGAGGAGGCTCTACACACATGCTTGGAGGAGGATTTTGAAGAACATTATGAACCAACTTTATGATCAATTATGGAGTCGGTAACATGTATTTTTCCATTATTTTCATTACAATTGTATGGACATCTACTATGAATCAATTTTGAATGTTCCCTTATTTTTTCCTTCCAATTCCTAGCACACTTATCTTTTCTAATTCCCATTCATCTCATCTATCTCAGACTTGCCTATCTTTTCTATTCCCATATTTCATATGATTTATGACGAATTCATTAACCCCTTCTATCTTATCTCACCTATTTCCATCTTTAACATGATGATGAATTTCTCTCCAATTTTCACACATCTCTTTTAGTTCCAATCTCTCATATGATGAAATTCACCTATCTCACTTATCTTTTCTATTCTCTCTTATGATGTTAATGAATTGTAATCTCATCTATCTATCTTTGAGTGTCTATATTTGAACTCTACCTCCTAAGTTGCCCCAAGCACCCTGCGTGTATCGTCTATTTGGAACACTGACAGTTGGCCTGATCCACCCAACTCAGCCCTTGACTACAACGCTCCCTGTAAGGAATTGAACTCACAACCTCTTGGTTAGGAATGTGATGGGCTAACCACTTGCCCCAAAAGCCATGGTTGAGGATTACTTCCTAATCCTCTCTCTTAGGGTGTGGTTCAACCATCTCCTACCAGGATTATGTTACATTCTTCCCCCCTTGAACTCCTAGGGAATGTACCCTGACCAGCTATGGGACTGGTAGTCTAGTAGGATGTACCCTGGATGTACCCTGGCAGGATGTACCCTGACCAGCTATGGGACTGGCAGGATGTACTCAATCAAGTTCCATCCAAGGATTCCCAAGGAATTCACACATTGCAAGCTAGCTCATTGGAAAGTTCGTTCCGAGAGCTTTCCAACGGTATATTACACGCCTCAATCCGACCTACGGATTGGGAGATACACCCCAATCATTGTAAGGTCCATCATTGAAATCGACGCGCGCCTCCTACCCTTTCACATGGAGGATGCCCAAGCGCCTTTTTTAGAGGCCATTGGATCATTCCACTTTGCCCAAGCCTACTTCCTAGGCTCTGATACCAATGTAAGGAATTGAACTCACAACCTCTTGGTTAGGAATGTGATGGGCTAACCACTTGCCCCAAAAGCCATGGTTGAGGATTACTTCCTAATCCTCTCTCTTAGGGTGTGGTTCAACCATCTCCTACCAGGATTATGTTACACTCCCCCTCACTCACCACTACATTATCCCCACTTATTATCATGTACACCATCCTTAAGTTGTTTTCAGCCTGCACAGTTTTGTGTAGAAAGTATTTTTTTTTCTTTTTCATTTCTACATAGAGATGACCACAGTTGTACATGGTTTTTGTCTCATAGGCCAAGTTTGGCCTTTGGAAGACGTTAATCTCTCTCTCTCTCTCTCTCTCTCTCTCTCTCTCTCTCTCTCTCTCTCTCTCTCTCTCTCTCTCTCTCTCTCTCTCTCTCTCTCTCTCTCTCTCTCTCTCTCTCTCTCTCTCTCTCTCTCTCTCTCTCTCTCTCTCTCTCTCTCTCTCTCTCTCTCTCTCTCACACACACACACACACACACCACCATTCACTTTAGACATGAGCTAGCACATATCTATAGCTCCCATGTTCAAGAGCGCATCTACTCCCTTGATCCCTCCGCCCCATTGGACACCCTCACCGCCCACTTCTCCTCGATCCTCCACACATCCGCTACTCTGAGCTTCCCATACACCACCCACAGCACCGCACATTCGACACGGTCGGGGCATGCACCCCATAATAGATGATACGATGAGGAGTGTAAACGACTATACCGACATCTCAGAGCACAGAGTATCTTGGGATCCATCATAAAGAGGGAGGCACGACGACAGATGCGAGCCCTCACACACCGGAAGCGACGAGCCTTCGAGGAGTGATAGGAGGCAGAGTTGTTTGACCTTCTCATGAGTAGGGATTGCACCACCACGTGGAGGACCCTACGTGAGCCACACCCACCTACACCCATAGCAGATCCTCAGACTTGGCACACCTACGCCCAGAGGTTATATGACGTCCAAGGACAGCCACCATTGACGATCCCTCCCACACCGTGTCCCGTGATATCCACCCTATTCACGGCAAGCATGGTACGACAGGCCATCCATAGGCTTCAGCATGGCCATTCAGAAGACCACACGGGACTACAAAGCGAGCACTTTATATACGCAGTAGATGTAGTTTCCCACCTGATCACCCATCTCTTCAACCGTGCTTTGGTTGAAGGATTACCTGACTCGTGGACTATGCATACCATTGCGCCTATCCATAAGTCAAGCCATATGATGGACCCAAGGAACTATAGGACTATTATGATAGGCCACATCCTGGCCAAGATCTATGGGGAAGTACTAGAGGCAGAGCTCAGTACACACGATGAGGCAGCGGGGATCAGAGCACCCGGCCAGGCACACTTTCGCCACACTTTCTCCACCATCGACCACATCTTCGTACTTCGTTGCTTGATTGAGAGCGCGAAGGCGAGGAAGGGGAGACTATATTGTTGCTTTGTGGATTTCCGCAAAGCCTTCGACATGGTCCCTCGAAAGACTACTACGGAGACTCCAAGAGTTACAGCTACCATCAGACATGCTATGGGCAATCCATGCTTTGTATGCACGAGTCACAGGCAAGGTGTGCTTCCCCGGAAGCCTATCAAACAACCTTGTTAGCACCATTGGTGTGAAACAAGGTGGCCCTCTCTCACCCACTCTATTCAATCTCTACATCGACGAGATCATGGAGTATATACAACGAGCAAGAGGGCTAGGAGGAGACCTCAGAGGTACGCCAGTACACATCCTATTATATGTTGATGACATTGTCCTTCTTTCAGAGTCAAAGGAGGGGTTGCAGTCACATTTACAGGCGCTCGATACCTTCTGCATGGAGAGAGGACTCGCAGTGAACCTTGGCAAGACCAAGGTCATGATCGTCTATACCTCCAGTACAGTACACCATCGCGCCTCTTTCACCACAGCTCAAGGACAAATAGAGGTAGTGGACTCTTACGTCTACTTAGGTATCACCTTCTCGGGCAGCACATGGGAATTCTCCATGGCACAGGCAATGAGAGATAGATTGATGTGAGGCTATGCGGCACCTGCAGGATTGGAGAGACGCTACTTTCAGGCACATTTTCAGGAGCCTCGGACTAAAGGGTGGCTCTTTGATACTCTAGTGATACCCGCATTGATGTACGCAACGGCTGTATGGGCACCAGGATCACGGAGGCGATGTGGACGCGGATTGAGAGGCCCAAGGTCACCATGATCTCTCGCTTGCTCCACAGCAAGCCCTCCGCTCCACATGACATTGTACGAGCTAAGCTTGGCACACCACCGATGCTAGTGGAGGCCCTCTTTCAATTGGTGACCTTTATTCTCAGAGTGAGAGAGCTCCCCACCAGCAGACTCACCAAGCTTGCATTTGAGAGCCCTAGACATTTGGCAGAGACAAGGCATGAGAGAGTATGGTATGCACAGACCTACCGATGGTTAGCACACCATGGCATGAGCATTACCGATCTCCCCCCTTTTCAGTATGACCTCTCTTCCCCCTACATTACCCTCTCTTGTCCGGAGAGGTACAGGATCATCTGTCAAGACCTACTATTGATACACGTCAGGGAGACATGGATAGCACCATGGGAGCCTCTTCCCACAAAGAGGCAACACTTCAAAGAGCACTACCTGACTGTGACAGCGGATGGTTTCATTCAGAGACCACGATACATGCATACATACATGGCACCAGCAGAGAGAGTGGCCATTGGAAAGCTCAGAGTATCATCACACAAGCTCGAGATTGAGGTTGGGCGAACGACACATACCCCCAGGGGCGAGAGATTATGCAGGATATGCCGAGAGGAGGTGGAGGACGAGGAGCACTACACATGCAGATGCAAGGCATATGAGGACATCGAAGACGGCTACCCACAGCTTTTCAGGGGGCCCAGAGCAAAGTCACCAGGGGACGGGGACGGGGACGGGTCCCGGGAACGATGGTGTCCCCGGGACGGGGACGGGGACGGAGCCTAGGGTGTCCCGGGGACGTTGATTTTCTCAAAAATATCAAGAAGTAATGCAAAATGAATGAGTTAACATATGAAAGGACCAATAAGAACAAAACTATAGAAAGAGTGTGTTTTCAAGTAGAAACATGTATTAAGCACTTTGAAGTTTGAAATTTGAACATTCAAAATTGTCATTTATATCTTATCATCTAAAAAAATAAGATTCTACATCAACATCATCATCATCATGATCGTCATCACCATCATCATATACAAATTTCATATACATAGTATATTATCATGAGCATTGAGAGCAAAAAAATGTAACATCAACTAGTGTAGCCTCCATTTATGGTTTTGCTTTTGGCCCTTAAGAAGGTTCTAAATACCCCTAACATTGGCTTAACACACTCTAAAAGAGAGGCCAAGAAAACTTGAAGTTTTTTGGCAAAAAATCCCTCCAAACAATAGGTCCGTCCCCAAACAGGGTCATGACAAGAATCCGTCCCGGGGACAAGTCCCGGGGACGGTTTGCTGTTTCAGACTGTTGTAAGGGGACGGCTGCCGTCCCGAGGTATAAGCTTGAGGGGACGGCGTCCCTGGGACCCGGGGACGCATCCCCTTGTGACTTTGGCCTAGAGAGATCAGGGCACTATTGGAGACGGAGGATCAGCGCCCTCTAGGTCTTTTCCTAGTAGAGCTCCAGCACCGCTGTGCATCACTTCTCGAGCAACAGATGGAGATACACCTTGCCCCCCAGACTTATATTATAGATTTTTTCAGACCCACATCCACCAGAGGACCAAGCTTGACACGGGGTGTCACATTACAGAGAGCAGAGGAGCTTAGACGGCAGCGTCAACAATCAAGACCCCCACTCCGGAGAGCCAGTCCCCACTAGAGAGAGATTCAGGCAATTCACACACGCCATGACATGGAGATACAGAGACGTCAACAGCGCACCCTGTCGATCTCGATGTATAGAGCATTTTGAGGATCGCCACGATGCCTTACCCACCGATGCATTATATCCTACACCCACTCCAAGCATTTAGAGGGTTATGACACCACCGAGCCTCCCCTCCCTATGCATATCATATTTGTATCTCACCTATTGAGCATATCGAATGCATACCCATAGCACCCGACACCCTTGAAGCCAGCTATTATCCACTCCTTTTATACCCTGTTTTGTACTCACACTTTATTTTCCTTTCAGGATCAGAGTGGATTGGATCATACTGATGTATATGTTTTGTCTCATAAGCCGATTTTGGCCTCTAATAGATGTTAAGTCTCTCTCTCTCTCTCTCTCTCTCTCTCTCTCTCTCTCTCTCTCTCTCTCTCTCTCTCTCTCTCTCTCTCTCTCTCTCTCTCTCTCTCTCTCTCTCTCTCTCTCTCTCTCTGTGTCACACACACACATATGCATACACACATACACACACATACATATATACATACATATATACATACATGATACATGCATGCATACATACATACATACATATACACATACACACATACACACACACACATCATAGTCACCCTGGGAGGCTAACGTGTCTCGGGAATGGTGATGTCGCGAGGTCGAGGACGCGGGGTCGAGGACGAACCTCGACCGTTCTAGGGACTCCAATCAAAGACCGCACTCAAAATGTGCTGATTTTGAGGTAATTTTAAATAAAGTCCAATCATTATTATAATGATAGCTTATAATAACACAAATAAACAAGAATATAGTAAAAACAAGTCTTTTTTGAGTGAATTGTGCATTGTGTCGCGACCTGTTGCACTACATTTAAACATTGAACAATGACTTATAAAATATCATTAATCGAACTCTCACTCATATGGAAGACAACTTTAAAGGACCACATCGATGCAAGATGATCAATGATCAATCATTGCATCATCTTGATTATCACTGCATATCAAAAAAAGTACATATCATGATTAAAATTTAAAACCAAAAACTCAAGAATAGGAGTCATCACAAGCATAAGTCTTGAGGATGGAAGGTTGTATCAAAAAATTTACGGGGACGCAAGCAAGGATGAAAGGTTGTATCAAAAGATTTACGGGGACGCCAACGAGGATGGAAGGTTGTATCAAAAAATTTACGGGATGCCAACCGGGATGGAGGGCTGTATCAAAAAACTTATGGGGACACCAACCTTCCCTACTGCACGTCCCTACATGTATGAAGGGGGGGACGGTGTCCCGACGTCCCTCACTCCTAGGGATGCGTCCTCTTGTGACTACGATGCACACACATACACACATATACGTACACATACACATACACACACATAGACGCACACAAACATACACATACACATACACATACACATACACATATACATATACATATACACACATACATATACATATACATATACATACACACACTCACATATATACATACACACACACACATATATATATATGTGTGTGTGTGTATGTGTGTGTGTATATGTGAGAGTGTGTATGTGTATGTGTATGTGTTATTAATAATTATGTATGAATGCATGTGTGTATGTGTATGCATGTAAAAGGTACGATATTTATTTGTATGTGGTACATGATATGTGAAGAGTTTTTTATTATTCATGACGTGTAATGCATGAGTTTTTATACTATGTATGCTATGTATATGTAATATGTATGAATAAAGTACTTTTAACAAAAATTTCCAAAAATAGAGACAATAATACGAAGTATTGAGATCTATTTTTTTAAATAACAAGACAATTATATTAACCATAATGACAAATTCCATGCCAATATTGATAATGCAAATCTTTTTGCATTACAAGACTACGTACTAGAAATTTTCCCAATTTGGGGTTTTGACCCAACCTTGGTTAACTTACAAAGAGACAAGACCCTTCCTTCCCTGGAGCCATTGTTTCGAATGTACCTTTGATTGATTTGATTTATTTCTTTTATGCCAACCAAGAAAGGAAAAATTAAAAATCTCATATGCTAAAAAGCCACATCCACTTTCACAATAAAGAACATTTTCACAATTTGGAAGTAACTTAACCATTAATCTCGTCTAAATAGGATCCAGTGTCAAGTGTAAAGCCATTTGTTTTGTGGCCTACAAGACTTGTACTCTCACCAATACTTTAAGGACACATGTGACTTGGACTTCATGTGGATCTACACCGTTGAACCTTCCTATGCAATCATGAGATGGTATACCATGGTTAAGTTGATACGAAGGGAAATGGAAAAGGCAAGAGCAAGGGCGGCAATAAAGGTCTAAGGTGGAATGCAGTCTTGAATGAAAAGCCTTGATATTTCAAAGATTTCAAGCATTGAAAAAGCAATGAGTAAAAATTGTGGCCATTAGCAACTTATAGGAAATGTCCAAATTATAAATTGAGATCTACTTTGCTTGTTCGAATTATACAAATGCTCATACCACATAGGTTAATTACATGCCTAGTGGTATGGCCTTTATTTCAGTATAGTGGTTCCAAACATGACCTTGGACAATGGTAAACGATGTGGAGTTGCCCAATGTGGCTAAGCCAACCAATGATATGTAGAATCGACTTGAAGTTGCAGTAAACTCTTTGCATATACTTCAATTAAAGGTGAAACATTTAAATACATCAATAACCACAAATCATATAGTTCACTTATGCTACATGATACATGAGCCCACTTTGTACTCATGAGCCAACTCCAAAGTCAACTCATCTCAGAATAAGTTCTTAATAATATTTAGCAATGTGCTTGCTGAATATGCCTTGATACAAATGTGAAACATTTGTTTCTAAGAAGGAGAGAGAACATACCATGACAACTTCTTCTGATAAGCTGATTGAGCTTTTCCTTCCTCGAGGTCTAACATCCTTTGAATCTTGAGTACTAAGCCTCTTTTGGCTTCTTGAAGCAGTTCTATCTGAGCTGTCAGGTGATCCTTTGAACTGCTTTGCTTTTCCCCAATCTTCATCTTCACTTGATTCGTAATCAGATGCACCAGCTCCATATGCTTCCTAAATTCATACACAAATGAAAAACAAATAAATTTGAGATAGCATCCTCCACCTACGAATTTTAAGTTTTGTAAAGAAGTTCAGTTTCTTAATTGTGACCTCAATAATAATAAACCATACAGGAATCTTGCTACATATACACTTCAGTATGAAATCACACTCTGAATGGCTTGCCAATCGAATAATCGAATGATTGAGTTTGAAACATGCTAATATGTTGGTCTTAGCTTGACATTCCTTTCTTCCTCTAAATTGTCTTATTATTTGAAAAGATGTGGGTATAGAGGCCTTAAATTGAAACAAGTAGAACGTAAAGAAGCTTCAATCTTCAGCAAAAGTACAAGCAAAACAACTCACTAACATCATAGAGCTGCTTATAGTCAACATCTGCTCTCTGTCTTTTTCCTGTTACCACAACTGCATCATCTATTTCTGCTTGCTCCAATGTCATCTCTCCATTTTCGTTATCATCTTCATCATCTTCATAGAAAGAACCCTTTTTTCCTCTTGCTAATCCTGCAAACTCGTCAAAAAATTCAACTTCTGAACCACTGTCACTGGAATCCGAATCAGAATCTGAATCTGCATCTGAATCTGAGACTTCTTCAGCAGCTGAACCATCCTCTTGACCTGGTTCCCCTGTGGAAGGCTTTCGCACCTCAGGTTCATAATCATCATCCTCAGAGTCTTCTGAAGGCCAATCAACTTGGGATCCAGTAAGTTTGTCACAAGCACTTGCATCCTCCACTTCTTCAAACACTTTCTACACAAGAAAAATAATCAAACCATTGCCCAGATAAAGCATGGATGCAGGCCAAGAAATAACCAAACAACAAGACACTCATGTTAAACAGAGACAGAAGAAGAACATTCACTGCCTACATACCTCCCAACTATCTTCTATTTTGAAATCAGTTCCAAAATTGTCATTGATAGCATCTAAACAATCAAACTTCGAGTCACAAACAGGGCAAAGCCACCCATCATCACCAGGAGGGACTACAGGTGGAAGAAGTCTATATTACCAACTCAGAATAAACACTTCTTTGTCTGGAATACAGGGTAATGTTTCTTACTGTCTTCTGTTCTCAAAGGTGGATCTAGGCAATATTGATGAAATGCTCGGTTGCAAGCACCGTCACACAGTATGATATCATTCTCTGGGTGAAGTTCTTTTGATCGACATACGGCGCAAAAGATCTGGAAAGGCGCGAAAAAAGAAAATAGCAACAATAATAATAAAAGATTATGAGAAACAGAAATTCTTCAAGTATTTTGTGAATACATTTTTTCCACAATCAACGCAAATTAAATGAACATTTAAAATTGCATCTGATATGCCTCCAGCACTTACATCATCGAAATAGATTTGCCCATCGGGCTCAAAAGCGTTCTCTTCTATAGAACCTTCCAAACTCAATTTATGAAGTTTCTGTAATTCCTCTCGAATTTTGAATTTGCTCTGCAAAATACGAGTCTCTGCTTTCTTCAACTCTTGCTCGGGCCGAATTTTCTCAAGACTACAGAAGAGAGGTAACTCGTAAGTGTGCAGTTAAAACGAGCTGAAAGTATCCTTCTGGTTATTTTCCAACCTCTCTAATACCTAATTTCTCCCGTCTTCCTAAAAGACTGATAAAATTTGTGGGTAATAGATAGCTTAAAGTTCCATTCACCTTTACCTTCTTCCTTGCCATCCATCAGCAGAATATGCATCTATCAGGCTCTGTTCTCTCTTGATAATGTTGATGAGATACCTTACGCGCATCTTAATTCTTGCAGAATCGTCCTTGGCAGATACATTCTTAGGCTTCAAGCCTTTCTTATGCTTTTGGACTACCGCAGGAGTAGAATTGTTGGCCTCTGGCTCGGGTTGAGCAGATTTCTGCTGAGGATTCTGAGAGCGCAACCACCTTACCAGACCAGTCTCCTTCTCGTTCTGCTTAGGAGTGTTTGACGAGCTCTGAACGGCCTGGTTACGAGCTTTCGCCTCCTTTTTCAAGTTCGACATCGAAGCAGAGATGATTCGGTGCACTTGCTAGCAGCGTCAGTAGTCAAAAACCCGCGTTCCCTGCTTGTCAGATCGTAGTTGTGCCTTCTGAGTTCGCTCCAAATCTTTCCTACGGGTCGTTCAATTCATGCTTCTGCTTGGTGTTCGTTGGACACTGTTTCCACGCTACGCTTCCTTAGAAAAGCAATGAAATATTAATTACAACATTGCATTATATAAATCTTTCGTTTTAGCGTCGTCGCACGGCTGCTGAAAGATTCAAAATTCTAAACCTTTAATATATATACATGCGCATTCTATAAATAAGATAGAGTGGCCTCTCCCCACGAAGAGTAATATCCTTCGCCCCTCCTCATTTGTGGAGCACCCTAAATCTTTATTATTGCTCCCTTGTTTTATCATCACTTTTTGTTCTCTCTCATTCTACCAAACTTTATGCTATAGGTTTTGGTTTTTCCTTGAATTGTGAATCATTACTCTCATAGATAATGGTATCAAAATCTCTTTGATAATACTATGAGGGATAAATTGGAGGTTTTATGTGGAGAGAGAGAGAGAGAGACAGAGAACGATGTATGCATGAACTTAGAGAGGGCTTACACGAGAGTATAGACACACATATCGATGAGAATCCGACCAACCTCCCTCCCTTGCAACACTTCTTATATAAGTTCCTTTAGTTAGTTTAGGACTCATGACCTCCATTCCTTTCCCATCCACCACATGTCCTCAACACTTCATTCTTGCTTTATAAAATTTTCTTCCCCTTATTCCATTTTGTCCTCAAAATGGCATTGGAATGCATATGGAAAGGATTTGATAATGGTTGCTCCCAGTAGCCTCAATGTACTATGTACATATTCATCTATATGTGATGTTTCCCCGTATCCTTCGCCTTAAGAAGACTCTTGGGAAGGCAAAGCAAAAGTGGGAAACCATATCAAAAGTGTCTATTATCTCCTATCATGTACACCTAGCTTCCAAGCTATCACTCCCATAAAATCAGCATCATCCAAGTAACAATGATGTATCTCTGTTAAAAATAAAGTTGCACTCATGCCACTCTAGGTATTCTTAACCTCGAGGATACTCAGAAGCATTCATTTGAACCTAATTATCCTTGTGTCTATGCAAAATACATCATCCTAGCTTGTATATGAGAGGTTCTTGGTAAGAATGAAATCTCTACATCCTACTACCCCATACGTTCTTTATTATTGCTCCCTTGTTTTGTCATCAGTTTTTGTTCTCTCTCATTCTACCAAACTTGCTACTATAGGTTTTGGTTTTTCCTTGAATTGTGAATCATTACTCTCGTAGATAATGGTATCAAAATCTCTTTGATAATACTACGAGGGATAAATTGGAGGTTTTATGTCAAGAGAGAGAGAGAGAGAACGATGTATGCATGAACTTAGAGAGGGCTTACACGAGAGTATAGACACACATATTGATGAGAATCCAACTGACCTTCTTACCTTGGAACATTTCTTATATAAGTTCCTTTAGTTAGTTGAGGACTCATGACCTCCATTCCTTTCCCATCCACCACACCTAATAAAAGGGTGCTTACTATCCCAAGAGTCCTCAACCCTTCATTCTTACTTTATAAAATTTCCTTCCCCTTATTCCATTTTGTCCTCAAAATGGCATTGGAAGGCATATGGAAAGGATTTGATAATGGTTGCTCCTTAAAAAGACTCTTGGGAAGGCAAAGCAAAAGTGGGAAACCATATCAAAAGTGTCTATTATCGCTTATCATATACACCTAGCTTCCAAGCTATCACTCCCATAAAATCAACATCATCCAGGTAACGATGATGTATCTTCTTCTTCTTCTTCTTCTTCTTCTTCTTCTTCTTCTTCTTCTTCTTCTTCTTCTTCTTCTTCTTCTTCTTCTTCTTCTTCTTCTTCTTCTTCTTCTTCTTCTTCTTCTTCTTCTTCTTCTTCTTCTTCTTCTTCTTCTTCTTCTTCTTCTGCTACTTCTACTGCCATTGCCACTGCCATTACCACTGCCACTGCCAATGCCACTACTACTACTGCTACTGCTACTGCTACTGTTATTGCTACTGCTACTGCTACTACTACTGCTACTGCTACTGCTACTGCTACTACTACTACTAATAATAATAATAATACTAATAATGATAATAATAATAATAATAATAATAATACTAATACTAATAATGATAATAATAATAATATTATTATTATTATTATCACCACCACCACTACTACTAAAAAAGAAGGAGCAAGCTTAGAGTATTATTTGGATATTCAAAAATTGAACCAAGGCTTGGATAATGAGAAGTCCATGACTTCTTATCCATTAGAACAGAAAGGAAACACCAAAAGACTCACAAGGGAGCTTGAAGATCAAGAAGAGCTAATTAAAAGTCAAGAGTCAAGCAAAGTGTAAGTGAAGAGTCACACATTCACCTATACATGAAGCAAGGGTGCATTCTTGAGGATATTCATTGAAGTGAAAGCCCTAGCAAGTGCCTAGGGACTAGAGGAGCATCCCCAAGCAGTACCAGCCCTTCTCATCCCTGTAGATAATCTATTTCATAAGATTCATCCAATAGACCCTCTCTCTCTAGTGTATTCTATGAGACATAGTCAACTTGTAACAATCGATGCCAAAAGAATATCAAAAAGTTAATTGATTTTACTCCTAAAACTTTCAAGAAGTGGTTGTTGAAGATTGTTCCTTTACACATTTGAAAGCTTATGGAAGGATCTTTGTCACAAATAGAATCACCAAAATAAGCCTGCCAAAAAGAGTTTGGCATGCATCCAAAGTTTTCAAGGTACTAGGAGGTCACAATCCAAAAACAAGTTTTCGATGGGCCACTTTCTATGCTCCTCAGATTTTGGAGATAGATTGATCAAAATGGATCCATATACCTTATCTACAAACTCCAAAGAACACACTTGAGCCAAAGACAATAAATTTGGATAATTCTAAACACCTTAAGAGAATGGAGAAAATCCCTTCTTTGCCATGTTTAAACTCTTCTCATATGAGTAGTTCTCCAACTTCTTTTCTTCTCTCCTTGAATCTTTTCTTTATCTCCTCCATTGCTCATTCTATTATTCAGTTCCTTTTCCTCACTTCTTCCTTTTAGATATCCTCCTATTCTCCTCTCCTTTTTCTTCATTTTCTCCTTTTTTTCCTTCTCTTTTGTTCTCACTACACAACTCCTTCATGGAGGTTGGGCAAGATGTGTGAAAGCAAATATTTTGATAGTGGGTGCATGCTAAGAGTTTATCCCATCACAAAGAGGAATAGCTGAAAAAGTCATATGAAAAACACTCTTATTGCTAGTTATTCATAAAGGGACAGTGAAGAGGTGAAATTATATCCCTCTTTCCCTCATATGAGTGTGCAAGGGAGGAGGAAGGCTCCATGTGGGCACCTTCCTCGACCATCTGGGCTACAATATGATCATGAGGCATCATCCACACTTTACTAGCATCTTTTTACCTGAAGAGAAAGAGAAAGAGAACAAAGTTTGCATGAACTCATAGAGGACCTGCACAAACATATAGACACATGTATTGGTGAGAATGGAGTTGACATCCTTGCATTTGCAACCCTTTTCATATAAGTTGCTTTCATATTTGAGGATTTATGTCTTCCATCCCTTTCCCATACACCACCCTAATAAAAGGGTGGTTGTTATCCCAAGGGTTTATAGTCTTCATTCTTCCTTTATAACATGAGACCTCAAGGAACTATGTCATACTATATTTTTTTGTTGCAAAATGTACATTGTTTACATCATCTCTTACTTGACAATGTGAAATCTAAGAAGTCTCGATTAAGCTAATCTACATTTAACGTCTTCAAATTCTTATGGCTAGCACTCTTAATTGTTATGAGATTCCAAATACAAGTTTTTATGGCAAGAGAATATATTGATTTGAAATGTTATCATTGACACGGAGATGCAAGCAATAAATGTCAATAAGGATATTAAAAAAGACAAATATAGATTTTCTAAGCACAAAAACCCACATAAAGGTCGGGATGGCATGGGGATGAAGAAAAGAATAGTCATCATCATCATCATCATCATCATCATCCATCATCATCATCATCATCATCATCTTCTTCTTCTTCTTCTTCTTCTTCTTCTTCTTCTTCTTCTTCTTCTTCTTCTTCATCATCATCATCTTTCTCTTCTTCTTCTTCGTATTATTATTATTCTTGTTGTTATTATTATTATCACTATGATTAGTACCATCATTCTTTTTCCTTTTCTTCTTCTTCTTCTTCTTCCTCTACTACTACCACTACTACTACTACTACTACTACTACTACTACTACTACTACTACTACTACTACTACTACTACTACTACTACTACTACTACTACTACTACTACTACTACTACTACTACTACTACTACTACTACTACTACTACTACTACTACTACTACTACTACTACATAATGATCAAAACATGCATGAGAAAGCATCAACAAAAAAGAAATGGAATAGATCTATGGATGAAGAGATCGAAGCACTCAAGGACAGACTTGGGAACTAGTGACTAAGACCCTAGGTATGAAAGTGGTTTAAAACAAATGGATGTATAAGATTAAAAGAAATGCAGATGGTTCACTAGCTAGACATAAAGATAGGTTGGTGACTAAGGGGTTCACATAAACTTTTGGAGTGGACTATGAAGAGACCTTCAACCTTGTGGCTAAAAAAAAACAATAAGTACTTTAATAGTTGTATGTTCAGGTAGAGGATAGCCTATATATCAGCTTGATATAAAGAATGCATTCTTGAATGGTGAGCTAAAGGAAGAGGTATACATGACACAACAAAAGGGTTATAAGGATGTAGCCCATCTTGCTTTTGTTTGTAGGTTGAAGAAGGCCATGTATGGGCTAAAGCAAGTGCCAAAGGGCCTAGAATCAAAGGCTTGTTGACTAGCTTGATAAGTGTGGGTACACACAAAGCAAATCAGATCCCTCACTCTACACAAAGAAGGAAGAGAGTAAGGTAGTATTTGTATGTGAATTATCTTATTATAACTCGTAGTGATCATACATGAATTAAAGACATCAAGAGCAAAATTGGAAAGCAACTCAAAGCATCGAATTTGGGTGTGTTGAAGTACTTAATTAGGTATTGAAATTTTATAAGCAATAGATGGCATATACCTTTTGCAAAGGAAATATCTATTGGATGTACTCTAGAAGTGTGGCATGGTAGAATGTAAGATACTCACTCAGCCTATAAATGCAAATACAAAGATATGTATGATGGATGGTAAAAGGCTTGAAGACTTAACATTGCATAGAATATGAAACAATGACTAGACCTAGCCTATCTTATGTGGTAGGAGTACTTGCCCAATTTATGCTTGCAACCACTCAAGAACACTTAAATGTAGCCAAGAGAGTGCTTAGATATGTGAAATATACAATCAATTATGGATGGTTTTATAGGTATGGAGAAGAGCGAACACTTAGATGATGGAGTGATGCTGATTGGGAAAGTTTATTGATCATAGAAGATCAACTTCAATGGTATGTATTCATGCTAAGAACAAAGACTATCTCATGGATGTCAAAGAAGCAACCCAGAGTTGCATTGTCTTCAATAGAGGCTAAATATAAAGCATTGGCTTTGAACACTTGTGAAGTTATGTGGCTTAAGGATGTACTAATTGACTTGGATGTGTAGGTTGGAACAATCTCCCTTTATGGAGATAACATGTCATCTATACATTTGGCTATCAACCCAATGTATCATGCTAGGAGTAACCATATTGAGGCATATTACCATTTTGTAAGAGAAAAAGTATACAATCATGAAGTGGATGTTCATTTTGTGGCTACAAAGAGCAAGTTGCAGATCTATTCACCAAAGGATTGGATGCAACAAAGCTAAGTAAGTTCAAGAACATGATGAGCTTGATGGACATAAACACTTCCCACCTAAGCTTGAGGGGGAGTGTTGAAAAACAAGGATCAAGCTTACAGGAGTATTTGGATCTTCAAAAAGCAAACCAATGCTTGGAAAATGCAAAATTCATGACTCATTATCCATTAGAAGAGAAAAAAAACACTAAAAGACTCACAAGGGAGCGAAAAGATCAAGAAGAGCTAATGGAAAGTCGAGAGTAAAGCCAAGAGTAGGTGAATATTCACACACTCACCTATACATGAAGGAAGGGTGCATTCTCGAAGATATTCATTGAAGTGAAGGACCTAGCAAGTGCTCTAGGACCAGAGGCGCACCCCAAGTAGTAACAACCCCTTCTCATCTATGTAGATAAGATTTTATCATAAACTTCATGCTCCATACCCTCTCTCTCTCTAATGTATTCTATCAAACATAGTCAACTTGTAACAACTATTCCTCTCTATGTATATATTCTCTTGTATATTACACTCGAATGAAAGCATAGATCTCATAGTTTATGGCTAGTAAATATCTTGGTCTGATCATCCTGCTACTATGAATTTTGTTGAATCTCTATGACCTAAATTTTTGCATAGGTGGACAGACAGGTAGTCTATCATAGAATAGAGAATTTCTTGACAATTGCTCATTCAAATTGAGTGATTCTTCACTCGTTTGAGAGCTAACAGAGTCTACTCGATGTGGGAAAAAATTGAGACCATTGGGTTTCATTAAGGGGATAAAATTGATTGTTCTAGGTCAAATACCTTTTAGGAGTAGGCTAGGAGACCTACTTGGGCTCATTGTGCTTTTGTTGCACACAAAGAGGATTTATTCCTCGCAACTGATACTACCGCTACCATTACCAGTACCACTACCACTACCACTACCACTACCACTACCACTACCACTACCACTAAGACTACCACTACCATTACCACTACTACTACTACTACTACTACTACTACTACTACTACTACTACTACTACTACTACTACTACTACTACTACTACTACTACTACTACTACTACTACTACTCCTAACACTACTACTACTACTGCTACTGCTACTGCTACTGCTACTACTACTACTACTGCTACTGCTACTGCTGCTGCTACTGCTACTGCTGCTGCTACTGCTACTGCTACTACTACTGCTACCGCTATTGCTACTGCTACTGCTACTGCTACTGCTACTGCGACTGCGACTACCACTGCCACTGCCACTGCCATTACCATTACCACTACCACTGCTACTGCCCCTACTACTACTACTACCCCTGCCGCTATTGTTGTTGCTGCTACTGCTACTACTACTACTACCACTACCACTACTACTACTACTACTACTACTACTACTGCTACTACTACTGCTACTGCTACTACTACTGCTACTGCTACTACTGTTGTTGCTACTACTACTACTACTACTACTACTACTACTACTACTACTACTACTACTACTACTACTACTACTACTACTACTACTACTACTACCACCACCACCACCACCACCACTACCACCACCATCACTAGAAGTAATCCTACTACTACTGTTGCTACTACTACTATTGTGACTAAAACTACTACTAATATTGCTACTACTATTCCTATTATTATTGGCCAAAGTTTACTAGGAGAGCTCTTGACACCTTGCACCCACCCTAAGTTCAACTTCAAAAAACCATATCTAGAAATAAAAATAGGATCTATCAAAATAAGGTCAAACGAAGAGAGTGATATTCTTAGCTTAGGTCAATTCATAAACTTGTTTATGTGCTTTTTTTCTTGGGAAATTTGTGTATGATCTCTTTGTTGGCCCCCACTAGATGTCACAACTCTTCTTAGTCAAGAGCTTGTCGAATAATTCACTCAAAAACCTTACTTGCAAAAGATGATATCCTTGGATTTCAATTTTTGAAAATGGGTTTTATGAATATATTTGAGTGCACTTTATAATTCCCATGTTCTTAGGCTATATCCTACATTGATGTGCAAGTCTTTCCCACTTCAATCCTCTCAGTTTAGGTGTGAATTCATTGAACGATGTAAGTAGCTACGAGGGATATTGTTTTGTGCAAATGGTGGAATTTTGAAGTCTCCTCTTGTGATCTATGCTTCTTTTAGATCTCTAATCAAATCTCTTATTTCCCCTAAAAAAATGCATTGGCTATAGAAAACCATGTCTCCAAACAAGCCCTACGTAGGGATGTTATTTTTACAAAGTGTCCCTATTCAATTGTCCTTGAATTTAATCACTTCATGAATTTATCTCCAACTCTTGGCACTTGATTTCCCACTTTTTTCCTCTTCAAAAACCTTGATTTAGATCCAATGACATCTCTACCATGCACTTATGGTAGGGACATCAATGTTTGCATCTACTTGAACTTCCACTTTTTCTTGTGCTTCTTATATGTTAGCTCATTCTTGAACTCTTGTGCTACTAACCAAGTCAAATGGCTAATTATGCAATCATCCACTTCTTTTTAGTATCCTTAGCCTATGCATGCTAGATTTTTCAACTTTATGTTTTTACGCACTTTTTCTATGCAAAAGGCATGTGACAAAATGATATCAAGCCACTTGACTACTCATATGCCCCACTTTAGCACGTGTTGTCAGGATCTTAACTCACGCACACATAGAGGTTACGAATGCAGAAAACACATAGAAAAATAGAGACACTAAGAGACGAGGCAAAACGCAGTATTGGGTGCAATCTCCCCCCATGCACTCTGTTTCGACAGTCCATAGAGTGCATGTATTTATAGGAATTTTTTATTAAATCGAAAATAGTGGTTACATGAGAGCGGCTTCGAAAAGCAAGCATGAAACTAAAAGTTGGTAACTTTTACAGAAAGTCATTGATTTCAATAACCGAAGTCACGATCTACAATGACCCTTATTTTAACCATTACTTTTCTAACTGTTTCTAACAATAGAACCTTCTACACGATTTTATTTACAAACTAAATAAATTATGATTGGGATTATTGATGTCCGCCCTTTCATGCCTTTCATGCTCTTCATGAACCTTCAACTGCTATATCAAAAACATCAAAAACACATTAATACATTAATAATTTAACACTCCAACAATTCCTTGTTCAACATATTCCATAATTCATAACATGCCCCTCAGTTGAAAAAGCAACCGACCTCAGTTGATAAAATAATAAACATGGATAGCCAATCACATGTTCCATCGCTGAACAAAAAAAAGCATGTTCCATGTAAAAACACATGCATGGAAATGTTCATGGAGGAGTTAAATTATTAAGATTATCCATGCGATGCTTGACATAGTCTAGGGTCCATGAGTATGAAGAGAACAAAACCCTCCTTGATATGGACTTTCCTTGCTCTCAACCTTAGCCTCTTGAACCTAATTCTCATCCATGCAAGTTATCTTGGACCCTCAATCTAGTGCTTCCCTCTTGGGATGTACCCTCAGGAAATGTACCCTGTCTAGATGTACCCTAATGTACCCTGCTAGGATGTACCTTGTCTAGATGTACCCTGTCTAGATGTACCCTGGCAAGATTTACCCTATTGTACCCTGTTAGGATGTACTCTGTCTAGATGTACCCTGGCAGGATGTACCCTAATGTACCCTAGTGTACCCTGATAGGATGTACCTGAGACATGCCGTGTCGCGTCGCACCATGCCGCCTTGCCCAACACTTCTTGAAAAAGTAAGAAAAAATTGCAATTTATGTTAAATATAAGAGGAGAGAACCAGAGTGTCAACACCAAGAGAGAATGTAGTGGTAAAGCACTTCCCTTGTGTGGATGAGGTTGTGGGTTCAAATCGTGCCACTTTGGTGAATCTAAAAGTCCTTATTGCCACTTATACATTAAAATTGGCTCGCGTGTAGGTGATGGCTGCCAACGGTTGCTAAGGGAACCTTGGGTGCCAAAGATGCCAAATTCATGCCTTAGTTATGCCTTAAGTTATGCTTAAGGAGTAAACATAGGTGTAAACGTAGGAGCAAACATAGGGGCAAACGTAGGTTATGGTTCTAGAACTAGAACAAAAACAAAAACCAGAAACTGAAACTGAAACAGGAATAGGAATCGGAATCGGAATCGGAAACAAAAACGAAAACTGGAATCAAATCATGAATAGTGAAACAAACCCCTCTGTATTGACGCGTGCAGAGCTATGATACCAAAGGAGTAAACGTAGGAGCAATGTCAAAAGGATAAGCACCTTGGAGGTAACTGCAATCCCTATCCACATGCCCTTATGTTCCATATAGTTGAAATGTATCTTTATCTAGACAACTTTGAGATATGTGTCGAGTAATAGTATGTGTACGAATAACACCATATGTGCTTTATTACCACTTGGGAGTGGATCTATTTGTTAGGATAGATACACAAATAATAGTACATATAAGAGAACATACACACACAGACAAGAGAACAAGTAGATACAATATATGAAATATGGTAAAAAATGTTTATTCTGCAATTAACGAACAAGTATGTTCAAGATAACTACATGATCTAAACATACAACGCAAGAGCACCAAATAGACCAAGTGAAGGGTAATGGAAAAAAAAATATGAAGAGTCTTAGGATAAATAAGAAACTCCAAAGCAACCTCTCATGAGAGTATGAGAGTCCTTCAAAAGTGTATGAGCATACACTACTCCAAGCACTCAAAAACCCCCAAGAGTATGAACACACTCATTCCAACTCCTCCAATATTGAACTCCTCCTCCAAGTGTGTGTGTGTGTGTGTGGGAGAAAGAGAGCACAAACCACTACAAGAAATTTTGTAAGTGTAGCATCCTCAAGGCTTTGACAACTTGAGAATCTATACGCATGTTCTTATATAGAAATGAGGGGCATGTAGCTTTCTTACAAGTAACCAATGAAAAGAACTCCAAATATGTGGAACACTTTTCAAAGATACAAGCTTTTAGACTTGGGTACAAAACTTTTGAGATTCCATTTGCAAATTTTTGTATCCTAATTTTGGCTATAACCCAAATTTATAAGAATTTTAAGTTATTTTGTGTTTTTTTTACTAGAATTTTGTTTTGACTTATATGGTATTTTTTGTAGAATTTTGGAAGGTCTTGTATATGGTTGGATTTCTCTATTTGAGTACTACATGGACATATGATTAATTTCTTATGAACAAACTGACCATTTTTTACTATTTATTTGACTTAAACCTAAAAACTATTTATGATAAAAACAAATTGTTGTTACTGTCCATGTGAAAGGCCAAATGTCATTAGAAACTTTTGCATATGTTCTTTAGTAAAACATATAGTGGCCTGGTGAGCCACATATTGTAAGTTTGATTGCATTTGGAAAACCTAAGAAATCTGTGTTCATGCCCCCTTGTGCATTATCTTCTACATATTTTGCAGCCTCTGTGCAGAGTAATGTGCGTGGAATTTAGAGTTTGGTTTTCTACTTTGAGGGTATCATCATGGAGCTCTCGAGAAGGAGAGTCCACTGTGGTGCATCACCATTGGAATACTTCACTGATATCAGAGCATTTCAAGGGAAAACCTTTGCTTCCTTTGTGCAAGCAAAGTGAGCACCTGCCCACCCAAGGCTTTTGACTAAGGTGGCGACGAAGGTGTAGACCCTGGCATACCTTGTCATCCAAGTCATCAAAGTCACCATTGGCTATGCGTGAGGGAGGACCTCAATGATCAAGGAAGACAAAGGTTCTCAATACTGAGTTTGATGCTGTATTCTCTCAGTTACAGGCTCAAAAAATGGAGATGGATAACGAAATGAAAGCAATCTTGTTGCTATGCACCTTGCCATCATCATGGGATATGTTCTGCACAACTATTGGCAATACTGCACCTGGTGGTGAACTAGTCTATGATGACATATGTGGAGCACTCTTGAGTGAGGAGATTTGTAGGAAATATGTGGTTGGCACTCATAGTAGAGATGCATATAATGTTCATGATTCTTACCAAGGAAAAAATCAGCAATGTGGCAAGAGCAAGAACAAGGAAAAGAATGGTCAACGGAATAAGAGTAGAAGTAAATCAAGGAAGAGGGATATCGAATGCCATTATTTTCATAAGAAAGGACACACATGAAAAAAGACTGCTATGCATTAAAGAATGCTAACATTAAAGGACATAATGTTGATGGGCATGTTAAACAACTACCTACACCATCTACTTGAACTGTGAAGATTGAAGAAATCAATGCTATTTTTGATGATGCTAATGTGTTGACACTTGACAATATTGTGCCTATTCAGGCTCTTATGGTTGATTCTCTTTCCCACATGTGGCTGCTATATTTTGGTGCTTCTTTCGATGTGACACCACATAGAGAATGGTTCTCTACTTATGCAACAAAGTCTCTTGGTATTGTGAGACTTGGTGACTCTTACCAGTGTGACATTGTCGAGATTGGAGATGCGGTTGTGTAATTGATGGTTCAAATTTACTATGCATAATGTATGCCACATACCTTATCACTTAGTTTGATGTCAGTTGGTCAACTTGATTACCTTGGTTACAAGGCGGTGTTCTATGCTCAACCTTTAAAATATCAAAGGGCAATACGATTATTGCAAAAGGAAGCAAAGTTGGCTCACTTTATCCTTTATCTGTATCATAGAAAGAACACTTGTTAGCTATTACTAGACAACCTATGACTTGTATTTGGCATGGTCATTTGGTCCATATATCTCTTGGTGGAATGGAAAATCTTTCTTGTTCTCGCTACTTACCTATGTTGATTTTTCATTTTGTGAGCATTGTCAATATGGAAAGCAAACTAGGAATGTGCATAAGACACACATTGACCCTTCAATTCAGCCTTTAAATCTTGTTCATATAGATGTGTGTGGTCCTATGCCCACAAGGTCATTAGGTGGTTCTCTTTACTTAGACACTTTCATAGATGATGCTACTAGAAAAGTCTAGGTATATCCTATCAAATCGAAGGATGAGGTATTCCCTATTTTTAGAAAATGGCTTGCTTTAGTTGAGACTGAAAAAGGAACCAAGCTTAAGGTTCTATGTTCAAATGATGGGGGTAAGTATACCTCACATGAATTCAACCTTTTCTATCAATCTAGAGGAATTCTTAGAGAGTTTATAGGTCCTCATACCCTAGTACAAAATGGTGTAGTTGAAAGGATGAATAGAACTATTCAAGATAGAGTAGTTTCTATGTTTCATCATGCAAACCTTTCACAAGGCTTTTGGGCATAAGCGTTATTGATTGTAGTTCATGTGATGAACCTTTGACCTAGTACTACTAAAGGTATGAAAGTGACACAAGAAAGGATAGGGAATTCACCATATTATGATCATCTTCGAGTTTTTGGGTGTGAATCATATGTTCATATACCCAAGAATCTTAGACAAAAGTTGGACCATAAGTAAAAGAAATGCATTTTTCTTGGATATGGGAGAGAAGTTCAATTTGGATATTTCTTATGGGATCTTGAAACATGGCGAGTGATTAGAAGCAATGATGTCATTTTCAATGAGTCTAAGATGCATAAACAACTCATTGAAGAGGTTGAAGTGAGAGGAGTGGATAAAATTGTTACACATAGAGATGTTCAAGAGAATGTTTGATCAAATATTCCTGTTCAACAACCATTGAGATGCTTTGCATGTGTCTCACATCCACTTGATACTATTCCTCCAATTAGCATGGATAAAATTGTTACACATAGAGATGTTCAAGAGAATGTTTGATCAGATATTCCTGTTCAACAACCATTGAGATGCTTTGCATGTGTCTCACATCCACTTGATAAATATATTTCAAGTTTGGATTTTGTTATGCTAATAGATGATGGTGAGCCTTCTTGCTACAAAGAGGCTATGTAGACAAAGGATCATGTCAAGTGGAAGCATCCCATGAAGAGTGATTTGGATTCTATTCACAAGAATGGTACTTGGGATTTAGCACCTTTGCCAAAGGGTAGGAAAGCTTTACCATGTAAATGGGTATATAAGTTGAAATTCACATCGGATAGTGCTTCTCCAAAGTATAAATCATGACTTGTTGCAAAGGGTTCTAAGCAACAACATGGTGTTGATTTCGAGGAAATGTTCTCTCTAGTGGTCAAGATGACTACCTTGCCAATGTTGCTTGGATTCATTGCAATGGAGGACTTAGAGCTAGTCCAAATAGATGTGAAAAGTGCTTTCTTGCATGGAGATCTTACAAAAGAGATCTATATGGAACAACCAGAGGGTTATGTAGTTCCTGGCAAAGAAAATCTAGTTTGTAACCTAACAAAGATCTTATATGGACTTAAACAATCCCCTGGACAATGGTACCAAAAGTTTGATGCTTTTATGAAGTTTCAAGGCTATTCTCAAAGCAATGAGGATCATTGTCTCTACACAAAGAGATGCTTTGATGGAAGCTTGATATACTTGATACTTTATGTCAATGATATGTTGATTGTTGGGAAGTCCTCTTATGACTTGTCAATTCTAAAAAAAAAAATTGAGTCAAAAATTTCATATGAAGGTTTTGGGGGATGCCAAACATATTCTTGGTATGTGCATTACTCGTGATAGGAGTAAAACATGCATATACTTGTCTCAAAGTGAGTACATATCCAAAGTGCTTCATAGGTTCAATATGCAGGGTGGAAAGGCATTAAGCACACTTTTACCCACATATGTGAAATTGAGCAAGGATGATTGCCCCGGATCAGATGAGGAAAAGGAATTCATGACATTGGTAGTCTCATGTATATTATGGTAGCTACGAGACCAAACATTACATTTGTAGTGAGATTTGTGAGCAAATATATGTCTAATCTTGGCAAGAAGCATTAGGAAGCGGTCAAGATGATTTTGAGATATCTGAGTGGCACTAAGGACAAGTGTCTATGCTTGGCTAGAGGGAAAGCATCCATTATTAGTTACATAGAATCTGATTATGTTGGTTGTGTAGACAATTAGAAGTCTACATATTTGCTTGAGGTGCTATCTCTTGGAGATCATGTTTTCAAGAATGTACAACTATTTCCACCATGGAAGTAGTGATGGAGAGTATTAATCTCCAAAAGAACAACCTACTCTTGAATTTAGAACACCTCTATATCAAGAGTAAGTCAAAACCTTCACCAATTTAAGCTATCAATGATCAAATATCAATTTCTTGACTAAACTGTGAAGAAGGAATTTCCTCAGAAAGTCTGCTGCATAGATCTTGCTCATTGACTGAGTAAATGTGTAAAGTTTTTTATGAAACTTTGCACAAGGTGTCGCCTAAAGATTGCACACCTTCTCCAAGTCGAATTACTTCAAAAAGTTCAGTAGATCTTGAGAAATCTACTTACCAAGTCAGCTATGTCTAAATCTGCACTTCTGAGAAGTCGATTTGGACACCCCTAGCTTCTTAACTTTAATTCTCTCAGTATAAAACCCGTTTAAGCAAATGCTTTTAGCCACGAGTAGCTTACCTTCCAACTTAAAGATTAAGTGCTTACTTGCACAAAACTTTACACTGTGGAGTGAGAAATGATCAAATCATTAAGATCGAAATTTGCGCCTGTTTCAGGAACCAGTGAGTACTTTCTCACATGTGAATGTTCCTACACACAATTCTCTTAGCCTGATCACAATTAGACTCTCAAACTCTAGCCATAGATTGATTAACTATGGACTTAGATATCTCCAAAAGGAATTCACAAAAGATTTATCACACAGGGAGAAAACACAGAAACATCGGGCGCAATTTTTCCTTCTATTTCTCAAAAATTTACAACTGAGTGAGGATGGAGAGTTCAACTCACTTTTCATGTGTCTAATGACACTTACTACTTGTCAATACACTATTCTCATGATCTCCCATTGTCTTCTCTATTGCCCCGACATTTTTTTTCAAGTATTTATAGGCAAATATGTACAAGTTAATGACTATTCAAAACTCTAAGTGATCTATGTCTTCACTAATGTACATATGTGTACAAAACATTCATCCTGTGAATGTGTCCATCTTCTTTGCTTCAAAACTTGATCTCATCTCCATCCTTTGTCTTTCAAATCTTCAATTGGTGATTGGTCTGCACCAACAGCTCCCCCTCAATCATCAATTGAGGTTTCTCTTATCTTCTTTATACCTGCCATGTCTTTAAACTTTTGTAGCTTTGGTCCATCCAAGCTCTTTGTAAGCATATCAGCTATCTGATCTTTTGTTGAAGTATGTATGACTTCAATCTCCTTATCCATCACCTTCTCTCTTAGAAAGTGATACTGTATCTCAATGTGTTTAGTCCTGGCATGAAAAACAGGATTAGCAGCTAGATATAATGAACTCATGTTATCACCATAAATGATAGGTATGTTCTGTATAGTGTCAAAACTCTTCATTAGAGTTTTAAGCCATATCACTTCTTTTGCAGCTTCAACCATGCCTTTGTACTCTGCTTCTGTAGATGACAAAGCAACTGTATGTTGCTTCTTTGAGCACCAGGAGATTAACTTATCTCCCACATAACACATGTATCCATAAGTTGATCTTCTATCATCTGGATTACCTGCCCAATCTGCATCACTATAGATCTTGATGTTTGTATCTGATGTAAACCCATAATACAAACCTTCTTTGAGTGTACCCTTAATGTACCTCAACACTCTTTGACCTGCAATCCAATGCTCTTTCCTAGGACAATGCATGAATTGAGACAAAACCCCTACTGCATATGATAAATCAGGTCTAGTTAAAGTAGCATAGATAAGACTACCAACCAAACTCTGATATTGTCTCATGTCCTTGAATTCTTCAACTCCAAATTTACTCAATTTGTGATTCACCTCCATTGGTGTAGGTGCTACCCTGCAATCATCCATTTTAAACTTGATTAACAAGTTCTTCAAATACCTTTCTTGGGTCACAAATACTCCATGTTGAGTATATGTAATCTCCATGCCCAAGAAGTATGACAAGTCTCCCAAGTCACTTATTTTGAACTCCTTTTCCATTTGCTTCTTTAGTCTTTGTATTCCTTCCTCATCTGTACCTGTAAGGATTATATCATCAACATATATGCACATGTATGTGAAACCATTATCACTTGCTTTGACAAGCAAGCTACTATCTGCTTTAGACACCTGAAATCCAAGTTCTTTCAAGAACTTTACAAGTCTATAATTCCATGCCCTTGGGGCCTGCTTCAAGCCATACAAAGCTCTCTTAAGCTTGCACACATGATCTGGATACCTTTTATCTCTAAACCCTTGAGGTTGCTCCATGAATACATCATCTGAAATATAACCATTCAAAAAAGCATTTTTCACATCTAATTGACACAATTTCCAACCTTTACATGCAACAATTGCTAAAAGTGTCCTGATGGTTGTCATCTTTGCCACAGGAGTATAAGTCTCATCATAGTCAACACCATATGTCTGAGCAAACCCTTTGACAATAAGTCTAGCTTTGTACCTAGACACACTTCCATCTGCAAATCTTTTTGTCTTATAAACCCACTTACATCCAATGATCTTCTGGCTATTTGGTTTTGGAACCAAATCCCATGTTTGATTCTCCAATAATGCATCATATTCTTCCTGCATAGCTTTCTCCCAATTTTCTTTACCTTTTGCCTCTTCATATGTAGAAGGATCTTCATCTGTTTTAATCATGTAAGCATAATCTTTGGTAGCCAGAAATGAAGTATCATAGCTATACCTTGTAGGTTGCCATTTGTTCCTTGTAGACCTCCTAAGTTCTCCACTTCTTGAGGTTTCTGATTCTTCATATTCAAGATCAAACCTAGGTGTTTCTTCCACTTCAACCTGCACTTCATTATTCTCTTCTTCATCAATTATTTGAATCTTTGACTTACCTTTCCTTTGGCTCACAACCTCTTCATCATCTGTATTAATATTGATAGTACCTGCATACCAAGTACCTTGCTCATCAAATGTAACATCTTTTGATACAAGAAAATGTTTTGTGGATGGATTCCACAACCTGTATCCCATCTGCTTATCATCATAACCAATAAACACATATTTTTCAGCTTTAGGTTCCAATTTGTGCCTTAATTGTGATGGCACATATGCATAGGCCAAACATCCAAATACTTTGCAATGGTCTAGTGTAGGTCTCTTACCCCACCATGCCTCATAAGGTGTCATTCCCTGCAAAGCTTTACATGGTAACCTATTGACCAAATAAGTAGCTGTATTTACAGCCTCAGCCCACAAATAATTAGGGCAATTTTTCTCCTTCATCATGGACCTTGCAAACTCAACAAGAGTTCTATTTCTCCTTTCTGCTACACCATTTTGTTGAGGAGAGTACCTGCAAGTAACTTCCCTTTTTATACCTGCATCCCACAAATAATTACTGAATTCATTAGAGAAATACTCTCCCCCTCCATCTGACCTTAGTCTTTTCAACTTATGTCCTGTAATTCTTTCTGCATATGCATGATAGTGTTTAAATGTATTAAACACTTCTGACTTATCTTTGATCACATAAATAGTGATCCATCTAGTAGCATCATCAACATAAATCACATAATATCTTGACCCATTTATACTGAAATCCTTTGATGGTCCCCACACATCTGTATGTATCAACTCAAGCTTCTCTGAGTACATAAAACCATGCTTGGAGTAGGAAAGCTTATGAGCCTTACCTAATTGACATGCCTCACATCTGTATGTCATATGTTGACCTGCAACATTAGGCAAACCAAGCACTGAACCATTGTTAATCATGTCTTTAATACCTCTTTCATTGAAATGTCCAAGCCTCTTGTGCCAAAGATCTAACTAAGAGATCTTATGTCCTCCATATGTGAACATGGCATGACCAATATTACCTTGAATCTTCAATGTGAACAATCTTCCTTCTTTCTTCCCTGAAACAATTTGTTTATACCCATTGCTAGGGTCTTCCACAAACACTCCTTCATTAGTGAACCTTACTTCATAACCTTTTTCCACAATTTGTCCTACACTTATCAAATTCTTAGGAATTGTAGGAACATACAAGACCTTACTCAATAAGGTGCTACCATCCTTGGCCTTCATTGATCCAATTGACTTCACATTGTGCTTTGTGTTGTCACCTGTTTGAACAACATGATTAGATACCTTATTCTCCAAATCAGTCATCAGTCATCAAGGCTATATTACCACTCAGGTGATTGCTACACCCTGAATCAATATAGAAGACTCTTTGATCTTCACTCTGCCTTTCACAAGTTGCATTCATTATCAATGTTGAATCTTCCTTTTGATCTGAAGCATAATTGTAATAGGTGTTGTTATATTGTTGACTTTGGAAACCTCTACCTGCATTTCTTCCAAAGTAACCCCTACTACCTCTGCCTCTGAAATTACCTCTTTGATTTCTGCCACTTCTTCCTCTTGTATTATAGTTCTGATTATATCCACCATTACTCTGATTATTATGCCAACAATCATTAGCTAAATGATTTGTCTTACCACAAATCCAGCATGCTTTGGCTCCATCTTTGTTGTTCCTGCCTCTTCCTCTACCTTTGCCACCTCCTCTACCTCTTAGGAAGTTGGCTTGACTAGTTGTACCTTCATCTTCACCTGCTTGTTGCTTTCCTTTGTTAGCTTTCTTCTTGTCCTTTGAGTACATTGCATGACCTGTACTTTTGTCACCATCTCCTTTAACATCCTGCTCAAATGTTAGCATATGACCTAGCAACTGATTTAAATCAGGAGTGAAATGATCAAGTGATAATTCTGTAGACAAAATGAATGGCTTCCATTTGTCATCTCCTCTTAAACCTGTAAGGATTTGCCTTACCAATTTATCCTCCTCAATGTCTTCATCCACAGCTCCTAAAGCATCTGCAATATCTTTCATTCTTGTCACATAGTCTGAAATGGATTGAGAAGCCTTCTTCTTAAAGGTGGTAAACTCTGCCCATAAGGATGCCTTCCTTGACTTAGTAGTATTCTGGAAATGCTCCTCCAAAGCATTCCAAATATCAGTTGCACTTTCAAGACCTCGAATATGAGGTAACAAGTAATCATTGACTGCCATATATATAATGCTCCTAGCTTGAGCATCTTTCTTCATCCAATTTTTCAAATCTGCTAACTCTTCCCTAGTTGGAACACTAGGATCTCTGAACTGTGGCTTCTCTTCTTCTCCTGTGATGTAAGCTATTAAATCTTTGCTCATAAGATGAGCTTCCATCCTCATTGACCATGCAGGATAGTTTTCCCTATCCAATTTCTCTATCTGTAGAGAATCTCCCATCTTGTGTCCACCTGTGTATTGAAATCTTCAAGCTTTATGAATAATATATGTACCTTTACTTCAAATTAGAGTCCTTTTGTCTTTCTTGATGTCGTATGGTCTCTTCCTCAAGCTTTGCCTTTAAGCTTTCACCTTTTAGTTCTTCAGTTGTTGAATTTCTTGAATCTGCAGCAGTCGGGATCCTCCTTTCCTTGATTTTGATGTTTCCTGCTCTGATACCACTGATGGAGAGTATTAATCTCCAAAAGAACAACCTACTCTTGAATTTAGAACACCTCTATATCAAGAGTAAGTCAAAACCTTCACCAATCTAAGCTATCAATGATCAAATATCAATTTCTTGACTAAACTGTGAAGAAGGAATTTCCTCAGAAAGTCTGCTGCATAGATCTTGCTCATTGACTGAGTAAATGTGTAAAGTTTTTTATGAAACTTTGCACAAGGTGTCGCCTAAAGATTTCGCACCTTCTCCAAGTCGAATTACTTCAAAATGTTCAGTAGATCTTGAGAAATCTACTTACCAAGTCAGCTATGTCTAAATCTGCACTTCTGAGAAGTCGATTTGGACACCCCTAACTTCTTAACTTTAATTCTCTCAGTATAAAACCCGTTTAAGCAAATGCTTTTAGCCACGAGTAGCTTACCTTCCAACTTAAAGATTAAGTGCTTACTTGCACAAAACTTTACACTGTGGAGTGAGAAATGATCAAATCAAATCATTAAGATCAAAATTTGCGCCTGTTTCAGGAACAAGTGAGTACTTTCTCACATGTGAATGTTCCTACACACAATTCTCTTAGCCTGATCACAATTAGACTCTCAAAATCTAGCCATAGATTGATTAACTATGGACTTAGATATCTCCAAAAGGAATTCACAAAAGATCTATCACACAGGGAGAAAACACAGAAACATCGGGCGCAATTTTTCCTTCTATTTCTCAGAAATTTACAACTGAGTGAGGATGGAGAGTTCAACTCACTTTTCATGTGTCTAATGACACTTACTACTTGTCAATACACTATTCTCATGATCTCCCATTGTCTTCTCTATTGCCCCGACATTTTTTTTCAAGTATTTATAGGCAGATATGTACAAGTTTATGACTATTCAAAACTCTAAGTGATCTATGTCTTCACTAATGTACATATGTGTACAAAACATTCATCCTGTGAATGTGTCCATCTTCTTTGCTTCAAAACTTGATCTCATCTCCATCCTTTGTCTTTCAAATCTTCAATTGGTGATTGGTCTGCACCAACAAGTAGAATATATTGTAGCAAGTGAGGCATGCAAGGAAGCATTGTGGCTTTCTCGTCTTGCTTGTGATATGGGTCTACCTCATCATGTACCTCATTTTCTCAATGATAGTCACAATGCTATTGCTTTGGCTAAGAATCCCGTCTATCATGCAAAGACCAAGCACATTGAGGTGAGGTATCATTTCACTGAAGATTGCTTAACCACTCAGCACATTATTCTTGAGAAGGTTGATACTCGAGATAAGACTACAGATGCTTTGACTAAAGCTCTACCATAGGATAGCTTTTGACATTGTTGTCACTTGCTGGGGGTTACTTGATTCATGATCTTACACAATTACTTGTATATTGTGTAACATGCCCATCAGGTGGGAGGTATAATTTGTCTACTTACAATCATGTATTCTTTATCATTCTTTATTTTTTGTCCCGTAGTCACTTTGGCAATATTGGGCTTTAGTGGGAGATTGTTACCATTAGTGTCCATGTGAAAGGCTAAATGGCCACCGAACACTTTTGTACATGTTCTTTAATAAAACATATAGTGATCGGGTCACCCACAAATTGTAAATTAGGCCTCATTTGGAAAACCTAAGAAATATGTGTTTGTGCCCCCCTATGCACTATGTCTTCTACGTATTCTACAGCCTCTATGCAGAGTACTATGTGTGACATCTAGAGTTTGATTTTCTACTTTGAGGGTATCATCATGGAGCCCCTGAGAAGGAGAGTCGAATTTGGTGCATCATCATTGGAATACTTCACAAACCAATATCCATGATATACAATGATGAAGTAATCCTAACCTACAAATATAAAATTTGAATTTTATCATGGCTTCCTTTTCCTCTTGCATCCTCTTTTGCAAATTCATTCTCTATCTCTTTCCTTAGTTATGCGAGGGGGTCTATATGGTTCCCTCTTCCATTAAATTGAGATCTTGCATCCTCAATGCATGTTGCTATTGATACAAACTCTAGCAAAGCGTGCTTAATCCATATTGTTTCTCAAAGCTTTTGTTGGGAGGAAATAGGTATTACCTTCTCTACCTAGTTCTTGTTCATGAAATCACTTGATTCTTTGAAAACTTTGTATTTGATGTCTTAGCCCTAGTTAAAAGCTAAGAGAAGGACTCATTAGGTTATAACGTGATTGATTGAGATCATGTTCAGAATAGAGTTTTCTTGACAATGCACATGTGAATTTTGTCTTCAAGCCTATCCAAGTGTGAGATTGATCCTCATTGTACAAGGAGTACCACTTGTTGGGGACTCCATCTAAGGTTTTAGAAGGAACACTATGTTCCATGCTCACACAAACTACATTGAGGTGCACTATCATTATGTTAGGGAGAGGTTCTGTGCTGGAGATATTAGTTTGGCATATGTGCCCACATAGTGGAACATTGTAGCCCTTTTCACAAAGGCTTCACATAGTTGAAGCTTTCTCCAAAGCTTTGGGCTTACTTCCTTTTGTGGATTGATCTTTTTCCACATATCTTGTCACTTCCTTATACATGAGTGCGAGCTCTTTGTTCACTGCATCACTCCCAAGGGGGATTTGTTGATATATTTTGGTAGTCATGTGTGTGAACACACTTAGGATCATCGAGGCACTTTTTTCCCTCTTTCGGAATTTTTTCCTTCAACTTGTATATATGCATGTAATGCTAACATGTCACTAATCTTTGTACATTCACTTGGTAATACATTCAATATTATGTGTTGTGCTCCAAGATTCTTCTTCTTCCTTGTGTTGTTTGTGTGCTTCCATAGACCTCAAAATCCAACATGGGTGTTGGATAAATGATGCCTCTCATCACATGACAAGTAGAAAAGACCTTTATAGTTCCTTATAGCCTCTAAAGGAACCCATCATAGTAAAGGTAGGCCATAAAGTAGAATGTCATGTACATGGCAAAGGTATTATTTATTTCATTAATTATAATGCTCATATCATAAGTTTTCAAATGTGTTGTATGCTCCACAAATCAAATGATAACTACTTTTAATAACTTCTATAACTATTGAAGGTATTGAAGCATCTTTCAATAGGAGAGGAGCTAAGATTATGGATAGTAAAAACAAACATTGTTGGTATTGGCATAAGGAGGAACAACTTGTATGAGAGGTCTGCTCTTATAACCACTAATAATGTGAGCAAACATAAGCTATGGCATGAGAGATTCAGCCATATTAGATATCCATACTTAAGGAGATGCATTCTAGAGGTATGGTTGCACAACTACCATCAATTGCATACATGAAGGAACCACGTGAAGCTTGATGATGGGCAAGCAACAAATGAAGGCATTTCCATAAGAAAGCAAGAACAGAGCAAGCTATCCTCTAGAGTTTATGCATGCTCACTTGTTTGGAAAAGTGCCTACACATGCCTTGGGAAGATCTTCTAACTTCATGTTACTCATCGATGACTATAGCAAGAAGGTGTGGGTGTAGTTCCTTTGCAATAAGCCTCAATTTTTTGGTAAGTTTAAAGAATGGCTTCATCTTGTTGAAACTAAAGCGGGGAAGAAGATGAAGAAAGTCAGGACAAACAATGGTAGTGAGTTTACATCAACAAAGTTTGAAGATTTTTTTACAAGTAAAGGAATCAAGCATCAACTCATAGTGGCACCTAGTGCTCACCAAAACTGTATTGCAGAATGTCAGAATCGGACCTTCATGGAGATGGAAAGGTCCATGTTGAAGGTAAAGGATATGCCAAATCAATTTTGGGTAGAGGCCGTCAACATTGTTGTCTATTTCTTGAATCAAAGTTACACCAAGGTTCTTCATGGAAATACTCCAGAAGAGGCCTACACTAATAAAAAGACATCTATTTTCCATTTCAAAGTATGTGGAAGCGAATGTAAGGAGAGAAAGAAAAATGCATTAAATGTATCGTCTTAGAGTACATTGAGGATGAGAAGCTTAGCAACGGAGGAAAAGGTATCTCCCATTTTATCATGAGGCAAAGGGGCAATCCACTATGAATCTAGCCGGAGGTATCTCTTCTACACAAGAGAAGAAAGCATCATCTTCAGCTAATGAGTTTGAAATTCACCAACCTATCATCACCCAAGAGGAAAATCCATTACCACATTGGGTAAATCAACTCTAGGATTTTGTAAATCCCATCCCACAATCACTAGAACAAGTTGCAAATGGACCAAGACAATCACAAAAAATAAAGGAACAAAAACAAGCAAGTGCCCATATTGTAAATACAACCTTGATGTTTGAGCTTATCCAAGAGCAAGAAAAGCAACTAGCATATGTGGAAGAGGCACTCCATGATCCAAATTGGAGGGCTGCCATGTAAATAGGATATGATAATATCATGAAGAATGGAACTTGGGAGCTAGTGAATTGACCCCCTAAATGCAAAGTCATTGGCACCGAGTGGATCTGGAAGCTAAAGTAAAGGGCTGACAGTACTTTCAGAAAGTACAAAGCAAGACTTGTTGCACAAGGATACTCACAAGTTGAAGGGATTGAATTTTGTGAATCATTTGCCTTGACTACAAGGATGACCACTATTCAAGTAGTACTAGTTGTGGTTGTGCATAAACAATGACCAATCTATCACATTGATGTAATATTAGCATTCTTGAATGGTGACCTCAAGGAGGAGGTATATGTGTCTCATCTACCAAGCTTTGAGGCTCCCCATTTAGAGAACAAGATATGTAAATGAAAACAACATTATATGGGCTAAAATAAGCCCCTAAACCATGGTACCAATGGATAGATAAATATCTCTTGGATCTATGTTTCAAAAGTTGTGCTCTAATGCCAACTTCTATGTTCTAAAGAGAGGAGGGAATACAATTTATGAACTTGGGATTATAGGAAATGATGATGCTCTTCTTCAAAAAATGAAAGATGATTTAGTTCAAAATTGGAAATGATAGACTTGGGATTAATGCATTATTGTGTAGACCTTGAAGTTTGGTAGGAATCAAGGAAGATTTTCATCTCTCAAGAAAAGTATGCAAGATAGATTTTGAAGGCATTTGACTTGGAGGATTGCAATGATATTTCTACACCTATGGAATTGAATAAGGGTGTTAGTTGGAAGCCTCATCTACTTATGCAATAGTGAACCATATATCTTCTATGTTGTTGGAGTCATAAGCATGTTCTCTAATAAGCCTGGCCAAACTCATTGGAAGGCAAGCATGTGGATACTCAAGTATGTGAAAGGAACTATTGGTTATGGTATTGTATATGAAAAAAGATAATCTTTTGTTGTATAGTGTGATTCATATTCGCTAGGAGATACTGATATCAGAAAATAAATTTTTAATATTGCTTTTCTTTAGGATCCAATATTTTCTCTTGGATCGATAAGAAGCAACCTATTGTAGCGTTGTCTTCTATTTAAGCTCCATACGAAGTAGCATATGAAGCAATATGGTTGAGTAGGAACCCATTCCACATTAGAATATAAGGATAGGAGGCAAAAAGGTTGAAGTATGACAACAAACTTGCATGGCCATTGCCAGGAAACTTGTTCTTGATGCACGTACCCAAGCACATAGAACTAATAAGTTATTTTCCAATGGAAGAAAATGGAGTAGACATTTTCACCAAGGCTCTTGGCAGAGAGTAACTTCATCGACACTTTCCAAATATTGGCATTGGACTAAGGAGGTAGTTCATGACATGGTGGACATTGAAGAGGGTGTTAGATATACTCAATACTCCACCCTCAAGTTCCCACAAATGATCCATGGTGCTCTAAGTTGTAAGGCCCCCATTATGAGGAGAAGCCATTGTGAGATCCTAAACCTTTGTGTAACCCTAACTTCCGAGTTAGATGAGGTCTATGTATGATCGTTGATGGTAATAGATGATCTTTATGAGCCTAGCCATGAGGTTAAGAAGGGCATAAACTTTTGTGTACTGGGTTTCCATTCAAGGTGAAAATAAAGTTCTTGTTACACCATGTGGTTTCCCCATAGAACCTTAATGGGGGGAGTGAAAAGAAGGGCTTACCCCCTTCTATGGGGTCTAGGGGGCTTATTCCCCCAGCACGCAAAGGGTGAGATGGTAAGAGTTTTGATTGAGGAGACATTGTTAAGTGATAATTTTTGACTGACTATTATTCTAGTGTTTCAGTGTTGAGATGTTCGAGTGTTTTAGTGATATGATGTTCCGATGTTCTAGTCCTCAAATGTTTCGGTGTTCTAGTGTTTCAATGTTCTAGTGTTCTAGTGTTTTGATGTTCAGGAGATTACGACCTTCCAAATATTTGGGTCTTCTAGAGATTGCAAACTCCTAGAGTTTTCATCACCATTTGTGAACCAATAAACCCTTTATCTAGAGGTTATCTAGATTGCCATCTAAGTTCCATATCAAGAGTTCACAGGTGGACAATACCACCTTTGTAGCTGCATTGTTCTTGGCAATTCGAGAATTTGAGTTCTCTATCTCTCAGTCCGTATCTCTTCCTTTTTTGTGTTTTTCAATTATTTTCTTACACATAACATAATAAGCATGGAGAGTTAAAGCTAACCAATAAGAAGATTTAAAAAAAAATTGATATAGTAGGAAACTATTTCTTAGTCAAACCCAATAAGGCTTAGGGCAAAGAAGCCTTCCACATTGCATTCCAAACCTATTGGAGGGTTAGGATCGATAAGTTCCATGACATGATAACTTCATCATTGGAGGAGAAAAAGGCATTAAAGGCAAGAGGAAGCATCCATACTAGCTCCACACAACTCAACTTTTGAAACTTGATGGAAGTGATTTCCTTTTGCACCTATGTACACTTGAAGACCCATGGATGGATTTCGCTTGGGTCATATCTATGTCTAGGTTTTTATATGATCCTCACGTATGCACTTCCTTTTTATAAATATTATGCTTTCGATTGGTTGGTATTGCAAATGAATCATGTTGATGTTTGAGAAGTTAATATAGCTTGAGATTCTCTATTTTTTCATTTCACACTTGCGTATTGCTTAATCTCCAGTCAAAGTTGAACACTTGATCATTGCATATGGCCATAAAAACATGCCTCATTCTAAATCCCTTGTTGTCTAAAATCATTGAATGGAGGTATAGTACATAAAACATGGGCTTCCTTCTCACTTTGTTAGCTAGACTTCAAGTGATGCTCGTAAAGGACCACAATAAATATCACATGAGATATCACATGATAGACAATTTTCTAAGGTTTTGGATCCTTATTTGAGCTGTGACGATTTAAAATGTCAATAAGTGAAGTGGTGATTGTAGAGGTTACGAGGTAAGAATCCCTTACATGCCAAAACTGTTCAGCTAAAAAACTAGATTCCATCTTCATCTTCATCTTCATCTGTATAACTTCCAATGTACTAAGATAACAAAGTAGTGCTTGCATTAACATCATTGAGATAGATTTAGGTCACTATACTAGTGTCTCTATCTTCACGGAAAAACTTAAAAAGAAAAAGAACTCTCATTAAAACTAGTTCTATGTATGGAAAAGCCTTAATGGTGAACTCAAATCAAAGAGAGAGAGAGAGAGAGAGAGAGAGAGAGAGAGTAGGTTCAAAGTGAGAGAAAACCAATTTGCAACTGTTTTAGCTTCCTAGTTGAGAACGATTTTGGACTAGTCAAGGAGGTAAAGGCAAAGCCCTTCTCTATTTTGAATCATTTGATCTAATGCATGTGTGTGTTTAAAATTGTGGATAAGGGCGCCAAGCATGTTTTGCTTCGTAGAGTTCAAGATTTGGAAAAAGTTAAGTTGCAAAAAACAATTACCATAGCAAAGCAATAACAATTAACTTGTATGTGTTTTAGGCCCTCTTGTTAAAATTTTTTTAGAGGTTTAAGGGAAGTATAAAGAGGAGTCTCCAAAGATCAAGATCAAAAGTTACAACCCTTTATTTCTTGGGTGAGGCCTTCATTGAATGCACTAGGAGGAATTTTTAAGGGTTTGATGAAAAGAGAAGCATCATCAAAGTTCAAGGAAGGCATAAGGAGGAATTCCCAAAGTTCAAGGTTAAAAAAACATCAAGATGCAAACCACAACTTCTTTGGTAGAACGATTAAGAATTTCTCACGAAGGATTTTTAGGAATCATGAGATTATTGGAAAGTGATGACAAGTCGAAATCAAGTGGCAAGGTTATGTATCACAAAGAAACTTTTGTGGCAAGGGGGTCACATATTGCATGCATAAGCTTTTTAAGGATTTGGATCAAGTACACAACTTTTTAAGGATTTTTAAGGATCAAGTACACAGAAGCTTTTTAAGGATTTGGATCAACGAGTATATGACCACTTTACGGACCTTAGGCAAAGGAAAGGACTAAGGAATCTTTAAAAAATTGCCGAGGGCCTAAAAGTGACATTTCACCCTAAAAACCACCCTAAAAGGGAGCAAAAGAGTGAGTCCACAAGTAGATTTATTGAAAAAATAAGAAAAATAATAAAAATAATAAAAATTGATCGCATATATTTCTTTCCATGTCTTCCAGAACGCTTCCCTTATGATGGCATTTTACAACACAGAACAACAACCGATGTTTTCATGAAGTAATGCTTGTTTCTAATTGATTTGCCTTTGTAATCTTAAAATTTTAGTGAGAGAGTTCCATATCGAGAAGCTTTTAGGGCACGAGAAGAAGAGATGGCCAAGGTATTATCTCACCCAAACACAATGCTTAGACCAATGAGGGGCCCCATATATTTTATTAGTTTTTTCATTGGTCCATTGTTGACACCATCTCTTATTATTAAGGGAGATATGCTAGTCAAGGTACTCATGGAGCCTAAGAACTTTATCCAATTTATTATCGTTGTCACATTTTGATCATATGAATTGTCCAAGTTTATTACACCTACAAAAGTCTGATATGGTGTCATCATTGCCTAAACTTGAGGCACCATCCATACATGTCTATGAGGGCTTCATTTTGGGTAAGACGTAGTGATCTTCATTTAAAAAAAATGGTACAATAAGAGTTGAATGAAAATTGCAACTTGTTGACAATGATGTGTGTGGTCCTATGCAAACACCATGTTTCAACGATTACCTTTAAAGTTCATGAATTTCATTGATCAATTTTCTAGGCATGCATGGGTGTACTCATTAGAGCCAAAGCCCGAATTATTTATGTAATTCAAATAATTCGTAGTTATGGTTGAAAATCTATTAACATGTAAAAAAAAATGGTGTTGCAAAGAGGAAAAAAATCTCACGAATGGAAATGGCAAGGTTTATGGTCCAAATTCACACTTTGCTACATCTTCTCACCTAAGGATGTAATGTCTATTGCATGTGTACTTAAAGTCATCCTACAAAATCATTACAACCTATAACTCGTTATGAAGATTGGCATGGTTGCAAGCCATCTATTGATAACATACATGTTTTTGGTTGTATGGCATATGCATTAATCCCTATGTAACAATGCAAAAAATTGGATGATAAGGTTCTAAAATGTACTTTTGTTGGATAAAATTTTTAGAGCAAATGTTACCACATATATCACCCACAAATTAAATGCACTTTGGTTAGCCATGATGTAGCTTTTGAGGAGGATGTTGTGCAAACATTAGCTTCATGTATCAAGAAGACACATCAATGAGCTCAAAGGATGTGTATGACGCATTATTACCTTTTTCCACTGGAGGACAATCAAATGTATCTCCTTGTGAAGTGCAAATTTTAAATCAGAACATAGATCATCCACTTTTGATGCAAATATCATGATGGACTTATTGACGACAAATAAGATATTTATGAGAAACTCTATGCTAAAATAGATGGTTTAGATTTTGAGAGTTAGTTATTTAGATGCATATTTGCCTTATCACCCTTTGCATCTGATTATTAAGCAATGGTTGTATCTAGTCTTTGTGATGAGAATGATTCTATTTCCTTTGATGTGGCATGAAATTTACATATTTGGATGGGTATGCATTTGAAATTTGTATATATTAAGAAGGATGGTACTTGTTCTTTATGTGACTTTCCTCCTCAAAAAAAGGCCATTGGCACTAGATAGGTCTATAAGGTGAAACAAAAGCTTGATGCTAGTATTGATAGCTATAATGTGATGATTGTAGCTAAAGATTATGCGCAAGAAAAATCAATTTGACATCAAAATTGCATTCTTGAATGGGGAAATGCATGAATATTTTTTTTTAGTCATGTGTTTGTGCAAAAAGGGTACAAAAGCAAAGTATGTAGGTATAAGAAGGCATTATTGAAGGATAGCTTCCTAGATCCTTGTAGTGTAGCTTATATTTTTTTATCACATCATAACCATGCTTTATACCTCTATGTGTAGACCTACAAAAAACATAAAAATAAAAGAACCAGAGAGCATGAATTTGTTGTATGCATGTTTCACAAATGGTTGGTCTCAATACGGGTCATGGATGAACATGTCACTATATGTTTTATTAAAGCAAACATATACAAAACTATGTGATAGCCATTTGGTCTTTTGCATAAACACTAGTGATTAAAGTCCTTAAGAATCTCCTACTAAAGGTCAATATGGCCAACAAGTTAGAACAATTTCTAAATCTATCATGTGGTAGAGTTTTTCCCAAATCATTTTCTCTATGTTATTGAGTATGAAGTTCTTGAATAAAATTCACACTGTGGCTAAGAAACATGGATAAAATGATACCACACCTCAATATGCTTGGTCTTTCCTATTGGAGTTTGAGGTCTGTGGAAGCACGCAAACAACATGAGGAAGAAGAAGCTTGGAGCACAACAGACAATACTCAATGTATTACCAAGTGAATGTGCAAAGATAAGTGACCCCTTAGGGTTATAGGTATATATACAAGCCAGGGAAAAAACCTCCTAAAGAGGGAAAAAAGTACTCTAGGAGTCCTTAGTGTGTTCACACACATCACTATCGAAATATATCAACAAATCCCCCCTGGGAGTGATGCGATGAATAATAGCGTAACACATGTATAACAAAGTGCCAAGCTATGTGGAATCAATACACAAAGGAAGTAAGCCCAAAGCTTTGTGGAAAGGTTCAAACTCTAGACGGAGCCTTTGTGAAAAGGTCTTCAATGTTCTCCTGTGTGGGCACATAGGCCAAAATGATGTCTCCAGTAGAGAACCTCTCCCTGACATAATGATAGTGCACCTCAATGTGCTTAGTGCGAGCATGGAACACAGGGTTCCTCACAAGTGCCAATGTGCTCTAACTATTAGTGAAGATGGTGGTGGGAGAAGAGTGAGCTACACCTAGATCAACCAAAAGGCATCTGAGCCATACACACTCAACAATCATTGTGAAATCTACCACATATTGAGCCTCACAACTAGAAGTGCCATAGTAGACCACTTCTTTATCAACTAAGATATGCATGAGCTACCAAGCATGAAGCAAAAACCAGAGGTGGACACACGAGTGTCATAACAACCAACCTAATCAGAGTTCGAAAGCATGTAAATCTAGTGGTAGTGATCCCTCCTTGGGATAAAACAATCCAAGTAGTTGGGTACCACTCAAGTAGCAAAAGATGCGCTTAACTGCCTACCAATGCTTGACACCTGGGCAATGCATAAACCTACTCATTTGTGAAACAACAAATTGAATATGAGGCAGAGTTATACATAAGTAAATCAAACATCCAATAGCCTACTGATAGATAACAACATCAAATGCATCTCCAAAATCATGAAGACTCATCCATAAACCTATTTCCATAGGAGTGGCAATAGGTTTGCAATCTTCAAGGCCAAAAGGTTGCAATAATGTGTCAATATATTTTGTTTGACAATAACCTTCTCTGCCATCAACTTGCATAAATTGAATGCCCAAATAATGATGCAAATGGCCCAAATTTGACATCTCAAATGAGGCATGCAAATCAGCCTCAAAATCAACAATATGATTCTCATTAGGATCAATGAGTAGCATGTCATCAACATAGAAAACAATGATTAGAAGCACATCATTCGCATGCTTAACATATAAGGTGCTCTTATCTGGACTGTTCTCAAAACCATGTTCAATCAAGTAGGCATGTATCTTTTCATACCAATCACATGGTGCTTGCTTCAAACCATATAATTACTTTTTCAACTTGCACACTTAGTTTTTATGACCTTTTTGCACAAAACCATGGGGTTGAAATACATACACTTCTTCATGTAGGTCAGCACTGACAAATGTTGTTTAATGTCCAATTGATATACATTCCAACCATGATGAGCTACAAAGTGCACATATGCTACAAATAGTGGTCATTTGGCATGTTGGAGCAAAGGTCTCATCAAAATCAATGCCTCTTTCTTGAGCATAACCTTTTGCAACAAGCCTAGCCTTATACCTACCAAATGTCCCATCATGCTTACACGAGCTTGTATAACTACTTAGTGCCAATGGCCTTCTTGCCATGAGGTAAATCACATAAAGACCAGGCTCATTCTCATCACAAAGAATAGAGATAGCTATAACATAGAAATATGATGCAAAAGAAGCATTATGAGAGCTTGAACGAGTACGATATGACAGAGGTCCATCTAGTTTGCTATCTCACAAAGTTTGCACCAACCATTTTGGCATAGTTTTTTCCTCCTCTATTCAAGCCTCTCATCAACAAGTGCATCATGTAAATCTGCATCAGAAATGGAGAAATCTACATCATCACATGAAACCGGTAGAGGTTGAGGAGTTGCCTCATTTGGAACAACACTTGACTATTCCACCTAGAAAAAGGGGCTACAAAGTGACATACACATCTTTGTAGGTAATTGATATCTCCTTAGTACATGAAAGTAATGGCTAAATTGCATCTTCCACGAAAACAACATCACAACTAACCAAAATGTGTTTAGTTTGTTGTTGGGGGAATTCTTGTGCAAAAAGGTACTTGGGTGTTTGTAGAAGAAGGAAATACAGACACCGGAAGCTTTTGTATATAGATTATAAAGAGAAAAATACAATGATGATGCATAGCTCAAAGCCAAATTCTCTTTGTGCAGAATGCGTAATCCCAAAGAGTACAAAAACACACAAGATTACAAGATAACCAAAGTTCTTTATGCCACCAACCTTCCTTGCACCAGACCTCCGCCTTCTCCAAGAGTTTGCACTTATGCACACCTTGAACTTAAGCTTCCATAGTAGGGTAGGAGGGATGGAAACCTTCTATCGATGCACACATTGCTTCAATGGGACCTTGTGCCACCTTGATTGCTTTGCTTAGCACTCGTTTGCACACACAATGAGTCATACTTCTTGCACACTTTGTCTCACGCTTGCTTCTCTTCATCGCACACACTGACTGAATGTCTCTTGCTCTTCTCTCTCCTAGTGTAGACTATGCTCACCCTACTTAGCCTAACCAAGAATAATGCATGCCTTGAGTTGAGTGTTGATTCACTTACATGCCCCTCCTAACTGATAGAGTATCTTGGTGCTCACTTTGATGTCCCAAGATTGTCTCAAAATGTGTATAGCCAATGACTCCTTGTTTTGTCCTGTAGAGACTTTAGGACAACAACAAAATTTTTAAATGGGGGCCACACTTTCACTTTTACATACCGCTTTCACTTCACATACCTTTACTTTTGCCTTCATTTCTTCAATATGTGTACCTAAGGGAGGGTTCACCTGAATCTTCCAAGCACCTTTAAAAGCCCTTAAAACTTATAGAAAGACAATCTGCAACCTGCATCCACTTTCTACAAAACATAACCATTGTGAACAATTAATTGTGCACTACCTATGCACCTTGACCCCTTGACTTTGATCGCTTTAACTTTGACCATCTTGACTTTGACTAGTTTGACTTTGACCATTTTGAATTTGATTAGATTGACTTTGATAAATTTGACTTTGACCATTTTGACTTTGACCATTTTGACTTTGAATAAATTGACTTTGACCAATATGACTTTGATGGGCTCAACATTTGTGGATGATACAAAAGATAGCCTTTACTTTTAGAACTTACCAAAAAAAAAAATTCACTACTTTATCATCCAATTTTCTGCATTGTTGTTCAAGCACTAATGCATATGTTGGACAACAAAAAAAAAGAAGAGCAATAGATGGCTTGCGACCATGCCAAGCCTCATATGGAGGGATAGACTCAATTCTATAGTGGGACACCTATTAAGTACATATGCTGCACACATTGTCATGAGGAAAGAGATAAGGAAGAGAGCTCACTCACACATTCTCACACTCAAAGAGGAGCACACACATAGATTGAGGCAAGAAAGAATGATATTATTCTTCTTCTATTACATAAAAGGAATGTACAAGAATGACCTAAAACAAAAATACAACAAGTGCAATATATAAAGAATAATACATAAGGAAAATCCTAATGTCTGCGAATGGGTGAGCTGGCAAGAAAACAAATGTGCCATCACTCTTGGTAGATAAATCTAGTAAAGCTCAATGAAGTATCGTTGACATATATCGACATGACCATGATACACGTTAGAGAAATGAAAAAGTGATACGTGTCATCTTGGATCATCACATGTTGAGCTTGATATCTCAACACTCCCCCTCAAGCTCAACATCATGTCTTGTAATCCAAGCATCTTTCGAAGTTCTCCAATTTCTCAGCTCCAAGTTCCTTAGTGAAAATATCAACAACTTGCTCATTTGTGCTCACATAAACAAGGTCAATACACTTGCTAATACCTTTTCCCTGATGAAATAATAAACCTCAATATGCTTTGTTCTAGCATGAAAAACAGGGTCCCCTGCTAACTGTATGCTCCTAAGATTATCACAATAGATGGCGATAGGATTTTGCACTTCCACACCTAAATCTACAAGCAACATCTCTAGCCATGATGCTTCGCATGTTGCCATTTCAGCACCTCTATGCTTAGCCTTTGTATTTGACAAAGCAACAGTGGGTTGTTTCTTACTGCTCCATGTAATAGCTGCACTTCCAAGTGAGAATAGGAAGCCACTAGTAGATCTTCTATTTGGAATACTACCAGCCCAATCTGCATCAGTGTATCCATGAACTTGCAATTCTACACCAGCTTCATAAAATAATGCATAATCCAAATTAGCACTTACATATTGTAGATTGTGTCTCAAAGCACCTAAGTGTGGTTTCCTGGAACCTGCTTAAATTGACTTTCAGGTTCAATAGTGTATCTTAGATCAAGCCTTGTAATTATGAGATATATCAAACTTCCCACAATTTTCCTGTACATAGTAACCTTTTCCAATGCTTCACTTGATTTAGTATCCGACTTCGAATTCTGATCTAATGGCATAGAAATTGGCTTGCAATCAGCCATACCATACTTTTGGACCATATTCAAGGCATATTGCCTTTGTGACATTCATATACCTGTTTTTGTATGTATAAAATCAATGCCCAGGAAATAGTGAAACACACTAAGACCTTTCATGTCAAATTCTTACATGAGGAGTTGCTTTACCTCTTTAATGCTTTGTTCATTATCACCACCTACAATCAAGTCATCAACATAAATAGCCACAATCGTGATTCTATCATCACCCTTCCTTGCATGTAGTGAATGATTTGCATCACATACAGAAAACCTAATGGCGATTAAGTAATCAACAATCCTTGCATGCCAAGCATAAGGGGCTTGTTTAAGCACATACAAAGCCTTTTGCAGCCTGTAAACATATTAAGGATGCTTTGAATCCTCATATCCTTGTGGTTCGTCCATGTATACTTCTTCCTGCAACTCACCATGTAAGAAAGCATTTTTCAAATCTATCTGATGCAAAGTCCATCCTTTTGTTTGTAGCTAATGCAACAAGTGCTCTAACAATAGATATTTTAGCTACAGGGTGGATGTTTCCTCATAATCAATGCCATATGTCTGTGCATATCCTTTTGCTACTAATCATGCTTTATACTTGCTTATGATACCATCAACATTGTGCTTTACCTTATAAACCCACTTGCAACCTATGGTTTCTTTCTTTGCAGTAATGGAAATAGCTTCCATGTTTCATTTCCATAAAGTGCAGCCATCTGGTCATCCATAGTTTTCTCCCAATTTTCATTTCCAATTGCATCTTCAAAACAAGGAGGTTCAGCATCTTGTATTACCTTGGTCATCTAGGCATGATGACGAGCCATGTAACTGTCATACATCAATGGTTGCACTGAATTTTGCATCTTCATAGGTTTTCTTGGTCCTGGGTCACTTCTGCTTGCATCATCTTCCTGTGCCTTTCTTACTCCTAGAGTCTTCACAGAGGGCAATCCAAGTTCCTCATCAAGGCTCTTTTCTAAACGGCTTGAATCTCCATCAAAAACCTATATACGTTTTACTACCAACAGAAAGCTTTTCTTTACCTTTCTTCAATGTAGCTGATGAATTTGTTGGACTAAAATCTCCAAGCAATATTCCACTCCATGGATTTGAGTTGGAACTATTGCTTGGTGATGCATTAGGTCCACTTTAAACTTGAGATTTTTTACTTGATTTTTCAGCATTTCCTTTGTCATTTGAGTCAAGATTAAGTCCTTCTTTGGCATCTCTATAGAAGCTTGATATTTAATCAAACACCACATCTCTGCTTACATTCACCTTGTAGCATTTATATCCTTTTTGCTCAAGGGAGTACCCAATGAAGATACATTTTTTTGCGTTTGGATCAAGCTTCATGTTCAACTCATTTGGAACATGTACATAAGCAATACAACCAAATACTTTCATCTGTGATAAGTTTGGTTTTTTACTTGTAAATTTCTCTTCAAGCGTAACTTGATGTACAACAATAGTTGGAGTTTTGTTCATGATGTATATAACAATGTGCACAGCTTCTTCCCATTAACAATGAGGCATATTCTTCTCAGCCATGAAAGCTCTTTCTATTTCTATAGTATGTCTATTTTTGCATTCAACAACACCAATCTGTTGTGGTGTGTACCTGCATGAAAACTATTGTCAAATTCCATGTCTTTTTAGAAAGCTACTAAACTCATTTGACATGTCTTCACCTCCTCCGTCATATCTAAATCTCTGAATATACATGTCTGGATATACTTCCCTATCTCCTTTTCCACCATAGCCTTAAAGTTCTAGAAGTGATTGAACACCTCACTTTTCTCTTTCATGAGACATACCCATACTTTTCATGTATGGTCATCAATGAACGTAACATAAAACCTACAATCACCCATAGATGTGGTCTTTGCAGGACCCCAGACATCTATATGTACTATTTCTAGCATGTTCTTACTAACATGCTTGCCATGTGGAAATGATGCTCTTGATTGTTTACCACATTGGCATGCTGCATATATCTTTTGCATCTCTATAACCTTGAAAATTTGGTAGTACATTGATAATCTCCTTTGACTCCATCAATTTTAGCCTCTGCAAATTTGCATGTCTGATTCATTTGTGCCATATCTCTATATAAGCAATAACTCTTGCACCTTTTGCAAACATGTTTGCATTCATTTTAGGAATCTTCACATTTAAGGTGAACATCCTACCCCCTTTGTTTCCTTTGCTAATCAATATTCCATCATGCTTGTACTCCTCTACATATAACCCATCAACATTGTGTTGGGTGTGTGTAGAAGTGTGAGAGACACACGAGAAGCAAACATAAAGAGCACAAACACAATAAGACACATGGAGAAGATGGATGGCTGGAATAGTTCTCTCTATTGATGATGAACTGAATTGAATTAAGAGCTGAATAATATCCCCAAGTACAAGGTACCACCACATATGAGTGAAGCATGTATGTGGTAACATGGGGAAAGGACCTCTAGCCAGCACTAGAGTAAAAAGTGCCCATGTTTAGTGAAAAGGTTCACATCAAAGCTACTCAAGGAACACATAAGTGTAACAAACCCCCCTGGGGCAAATGATGTGAACACATATAAGGAGTGATAGATCAGCCCCCACAAGGTAATAGGCATAAAGCTTTGCAAAAGCATCAAACTTTTCCCGTGGAAGAGCTTTGGTGAATATGCCTACCACATTATCTTGTGTAGGCACATATACCAAATCAATATATCCTGCATGGAGGTGCTCTCTCACATAGTGATAATGCACATCAATATGTTTGGTCCGTGCATGGAACATTGGGTTTTTTGCAATAGCCAATGCACTCTAACTATCAGTGAGAATATGCGTAGTAGCATCAATCTCCATGCAAAGATCCATCAATATGTGTCTTAGCCATATACACTCCACTATAGCTATGAAAACTGCCCTCTGCTCAGCTTCACAACTCTATGTTGCCACTGTAGGTTTCTTCTTACTCAACCAAGATATGCATGTCTCCAAGGAAAAATCAATTACCACTATTGAACACGTGAGTTCATAACAACAGGCCCTGTCACTATCTGTAAAAGCATGCAAGCATGGCCAAATATCTCTTCCATAAAAGAGACCTAAGCTCAAAGTGGCTTTGAGATATCTAAACACATGTTTCACCACTAGCCAATGCTTAGTGCCAAGGCTATGCATGAATCGACACAACGGGGAAACTACATACTGTATATCCGGCCTTGTGTTGCATGCATATATAAGACATCCCACAACTTGCTGATAAAGAGAAGTGTCAAATGCATAATTGGAATCCTCAACGGAGAACCTAAATCATGTCTCAACTGGTGTGGAAACTGGCTTGTAATCCTCAAAGTCAAAATGCTAAAGTAGTTTTTCAAGATACTTTGCTTGATGCATAACAATTCCCCCCCTCAATGGATACAAACTGGATGCCAAGAGAGTAGCTCAAAAGACCAAGATAAGTGACATCAAAAGTGTGTTGCAAATCAACCATAAGAATCTCAAGTTTTGCATCACATGACCTAGTCAAGAGTATGTCATCGACATAAAGAACAAGCACTGTAAGATCAGCCCCATCTTTGTGTACATACAGTTTGCTTTCAATTGAACTTACATGTGAAGCCAAAAGCAACCAAGTGCTTATATATTTTGTCATTCCATGCACGTGGAGCTTGCTTGAGACCATACAAAGCTTTATGCAAACAACAAACCATATGCTCTTGCCCTTTCATGGAAAATCCAGGAGGTTGCTTCACATAAACCTCTTCTTGCAAATCACCATTCAAGAAAGTTTGTGTTTATGTCTAACTGAAGTAATTTCCAACCTCGATGGGTAGCCAATGCAATCGCAATACGAATGGTAGTCGTGCTTGAAGTGGGTGCAAAAGTCTCGTCATAGTCAATGCCATATTGTTGCACATATCCTTTGGCAAGTGATCAGTGTTACCATCAGACTTTCTCTTAATCTTGTAAACCCACTTTGTACCAATGGCATTTTTTCCTTTTGGCAATTCACATATCTTCTAAGTTCCATTCCTATGTATGGAATCCATTTCTGATTGCATAGCACTCATCCATTGTGGATCATCACATGCATCTTCAAAAGTAAGTGGCTCTTCATTACATGTTATTGCAATAAGAGAATAATCCACAAAATTACTTGATGCATGGTGAGAGGTTGATCTTGTTCTACCTAAGTAAAGTTACACTCAATTTGCTATCCTGCAAGGTTTGTTTCAACCACTTTGGCATACCTTGTGCGCTCTTGATAGACATGTGTCCATTAGGTAATATATCATCAACATGTATATCATATGTGGGCTGAATTTCATGCTCATTTTCAACCATATTTTAATGCAAATGTTCAGCCATATGTGGTTGGAAATTTCCAGCAGTTCCGACAATTTTTGGCTGAAAAATTTTAGCCATGTTTGGCTGGAAATTCTCTGCATTTTCAGCTCTATTTTGCTAGAATTTTTCAGCCCTTTGAGCCTCAGTTGGGTAGTCTACATGGCCATAGTCAAGCACACCATTTTGGAACAAAGGCATGAGTGTATCGAACACATCTTGTGAGCTAATTGTTGTTTGTTTTTTGCATTCAAGTAAAGGGAAAGCTGAATTTTCAGCAAATACCACATCTCAACTCATAATAATTGTGTTCATCAATGGATGATACAAATGATATCCCTTACTTTCAAGACGATAACCAACAAATATACACTACTTTGCCTTGTCATCTAGTTTGTGACATTGTTGTGATGACACAAGAGCATATGCCAAACAACCAAACACGTGCATATGACTAACCATAGGCTTATGTCCATTCCAAGCTTCATAAGGAGTGATGAGTCATCAATGCTTTTGTAGGGCAGCCATTCAACACATAGTTTGCACACATGATCGCTTCCATCCAAAACTTATCAGGAAGGTGCTTTCTTTAAACCATACATCGTGTGTTGGCAGTAGTCAGAGGCATAGAAGGCGCGGAAGCATGTAAAGACAGAGCAGGGAGTCAGTCGAATCAATTTTTTAAAGACTTATGTTTTATAATTACTTTTCAAAACATTCAAGAGCGATTTTCATCACTTTTGTACTATATGTAACATAGAAAAACCCTTTTTGTAATTCATAGCTCCATTTTGTGCAAGCCGAGGAGTCATCGACCTTGAGGAGCTTAGGTAGAATGAGCGTATCAATTTTGGGTATTTTTAGACACCGTTTACCCTTTCAAATAGCACTTAGGACCTATTTTTTAACTATGCCGGTCACTAGATGTGAAACCGGTCAAAACTAGTCTAGAATCTATAAAAAGAGCTAGAGAGCTCATTTTTGAGGTTGGTTACTGTGAGCTTAGAGCTATTTTGAGCTTGTAAGAGTGTTCTTGAGTAATAGAGTTGATTTCTCACCTTCCATTGTGTCTTGCTTGTCTCTTTGTTGTGTGTGTGTATGTGTGTGTGCATCTCTATGCTTCTCACCTTCACTCTCACTACATCTCACGTTCACGATCTTCATATCACTCCTATCTCTTCCGTAGATTGACATTAAGGAGGTGGAGCTTCTTAACGTGGTTCTCACCATTGTGCTAGAGCAACACCAAATTTGGCGCCGTTGCCGGGGATCGAGTGTAGGACGAATGTGTGATGGTAAGAGTATAGCAAGAAGTGGCATTGGAAGGTAAAAAATTCAGTTTTTGTTGTTGTTTTTAGTTAAATTTTAGTGTTTTTCACCTCCCCCACACTCCATCTTCATCACCGCATCATCATCTTCAACTCCAAAAAAATCAGAAAATTCACCATATCCACCCATTCTCCTCATTTCCCCTCATTTATGCATACGAGAGAGTGAGAGAGAGTTTTTGTGCTTTCATGTGTTATTGTGTTTTTGAGTTTTCTTGCAGGTACAGTACTCCAGAGCATCAGGAAGGCTGCAAAAAGGTAAAATTTCACTTTCTGTCAGAGATCTGTCGTGGGTGTCAGACCATCGCGATGGTCTACCAACTTCGGAATTTTTGGTAAGCGAGTTCACCACGAGATAGGCGACACAAGCGCATACACGAATCCACACTTGCATTTGCAAAATTCATACTTTGGTGGACCATCGCGATTGGCTCAGACCATCGCGATTGGCTCAGACCATCGCGATTGTGTCACACCATCGCGATAGGCTCACGCCATTGCGACGGCTCGACCGGACCATCGCGACGGTCTCACGCCATCGCGACGGTTCACTTGAACCATCGCGACGGTCCTTGACCATCACGACGATCTCGTCAACCCCACGCCATTGAGATTGGCTCATGCCATCGCGTCGACGCTACCACGTGGCAAGCTAGACCATCGGGATTGCTCACTAGTCACGCCATCGTGACTGTCCTAGGTACGCCATCGCGACGACCCAAAATCAGACCATCGCGATTGGCTCATGCCATCGTGCTCGTGACCATCGCGACGGTTCACTTGGACCATCACGACAGCTCGCGTTGACCGTTGACTGATGCCATCGCGACGGTTCATTTTTGGACCATCGCGACTGTTCATTCTAGACCATCGCGATAGTTCACATTCACGCCATCGCGATCATCCACTTTCAGACCATCGTGACTGTTCGCTCCTTCGGACCATCGCGATTGTGCCACACCATCGCGACGGTTCACCTGGACCATCGCGACGGTCCCAATCCATCGCGATTATCTCATACCATCGCGATTGTCCACCCCAAACGCAATTTTTAGGGTTTGATTTTTTGATCAATTTTGGGGCTATTTTTGACAAATTTTTGGGTGATTAGATTCATAGGAGACCCCTTAGCTCATAATTGGAGAAAAACCTGTTTGTCAGTTTTCACCCCTGAGAGCCTGAACGCTCATATCTTTTGCATCCAAAGTCCATTTTTTGAGCTTTATAGCTCGTTAGAAAGCTCTTTAAGAGTACTACGTGACCTCAACTGTTTTTTTCATAAAGAATAAGTTGATTTTTAGATAAACTAAATTGAGGTTGACCTAGTGTGGGACTAGAAAAGCCAGGGGGCAGCACAAAATTTGGGCAAAAGGGAAAGGACCTTTAAGGGTGTAAATACTCAAGTGCTTGATCATCCATTTGTGAAATTGGTTTAATATTGGATTTTTCCAGGTCTAGCAAGGGCAATCAAGGGCAAACAAAGCAAGGCAAAGCAAGGCAGTGAAGGATGCAAGGCTTGGGAAGCGCGGCTTCTTGGGCATCAGAGCAACCACCAAGACTGACGTGAGGTTGGAAGATTACTCAACCCCCTCAGTCAATTACTAGCATAAGCTAAACATTAGCATTGTGGATTAAGGATGATAAGAACGCCTCAAGTGCAAGAGATTTAATTTTTCAAGTCCAAGACTAAAGTAAAGGTGTGTGATACGAAAACCCTAAGGGAAAGAACCTAAGTCTGACGGAATGAGAACTCAAAAGTACCACAGAAAGTCGAATTCCTGATGCATACATCTAGACAAGAATCTAAAGAAACTTAAAAAGAATCAAGAAAGTAAGAACAAACAACCATTGACGATCAGAGAGTGCCGCGAAGTAAATTCATGAACCTTAGATCGGGCAAACATATAGGTAAGTCAGACCGACGAAGCCTTAGATCATCAGAAGCAAGTGTAGGCACTACCACACGATCGTGGGCTCAGCAATTGAATAGCAATCACCCCTACGAGAGCTCAGACACGAGTGAATCAGAAATGGCATTTAGCACAGAAAGACCAGAAGGAGGGTCAAATGTAGCATATTTAGAAAAACCCGAAGGACCCTATAGGACTCAGTTAGAGTTTCTCCGAACCAACCGCTTAGGTGCTCGCATCTATGAGGATGGTTTGCGAAGACAAGTGGTGCAAATGCACAACCCCGATCAACCCATTGGATTGGAACGTCCAGTGGTGAAATTTGAGAGAGACGCATACATAGACAAAGAAGGAACGATGTACATCTTAAGCACTCAGCCAAACAATACAAATGAGTTTGGCGTAATTCAGTTAGAGTCGGAAGATAAATTCCAAGGAAAAGAACCAGTAGGAGAAGAACCTAGGACACCTAGAGGGAGATCTGTACTGACACGAGTACTAGTCCCAAATTGGACCCCTCAGGATAACAGAAGCATAGAGCTGTTTGTAAATAAAGAAACTGACGAAGCATTTTGGAGATACAGAACAGAACAACCTAGTGAGCTAGGCTCCATCATAATCTATGAATTTAAGGACCCAGATACACTTGGAAAGGTTGTATACCTAGATGAAACCTCAGAAAGAGTATTTGTGGTACTAGACCACACAAGAAACACATATACATGGAGAGGGGAATTGGTATTCCCTCCATCACGAGCGAACGTAAACGGGAGTCATCAAGGGGCTGGAACATCCTCCGCCCATGCTAATCAAAGAGAGAAAAATAAAGAGAGACCCGAAGTAAGTTTCAATCATCCCGTAGGGAGAGATAGAACCACCATAGACACGGACAGAGTGGAAAGACAAAGAATACCAGGTGGTAGAGATGATTTTCCTCTACCTAGACCACGTGAACACGCAAGAATATTGAGACCCACTCAATTAGTAAAGTCCATGAAAAATTATTTTGATGGGACAGGAGATCCCTATGACCATGTCGCAGAATTTAAGCAAGTGTTACACAGAGCAAGACGAAGACATGTTCACGCAATATAACGCGTTTGGACTAACGTTAAAGAATACAGCTTTAACTTGGTTCCAACCATTGCAACAAAGGCAATTTAGAGACATCCATCACTTTTTAGAGTCATTCATCACTGAATTCTCTAAAAGTGGAATCAGACATGACACATCTTCGTTGATTCATAGCTTCAAACAGACCCCTCAAGAAACAGTTAGACTGGTAGGACGTAGGTTTAGACAATATGTTGAGAGGTGTCCTATGCAAGAGCTACCCTCACAGGCCAAGCAAGTGTCGTTGTTTCTAGATGGCCTGTTGAGCTTTAAACTACGCTCCTATGTCTACTTGAAGGAACCCAGAACGCTAGAGCAGTGCAAGAATATGTATAGACATTGAGGACAACTTAGGAGACGAGTTGGAACTCTCAAAGGTCTATAAGGACTCGGACTGTTCATATCTAGCATCCACAAAATTGTCTAGCTCAATAGAGGACCTAGCAAAGAAAGTGGCCCAGAAACTAGGAGTTTCTAGTAAACAGATGCCTAGGGTAACAACAAACAAGCGTTGTTACACCTGTGGTGGCGATCACATGGCAAATGTGTGTCCTAATACAACACAACCACAAGCCAACCCTACTGGCAAATATTGTACGATCGAGAGAAGATACACAAATCATACAGCACAAGACTGCCCATACAACAAACAAGCAGTGAGACAGAACTACCCGCAAGCATATGCGCAGCCAGGTAGGTATCAAGGCCAATACAATGCTCAACCTCATTATTATAGGCCTCCTCAAAACTATCCATATCAGGCTCAACAGAGACCTCAACCTGTCTTAGCTCAGCAGCCACCCCCACCAGCGAATGTCATCTCAGTGAAATATGCTGCTAAAAAAGAGAACCTAAGTAGGGCTTTAGTGCCTTCTTCACCTTTGATCACAGAAAGCGACCCGAACTCTAACAGCTTTGACCCTACTCATGTAGATAGTCCACCTGCATATTACACAGAGTCACCAGAAGACGTGGAAACATATCATTATGATAGTCCACGAGTGGAACCTAGTTGGGAGCCCGATTATGCTAACGTGATGTACACAAACCCAAACCCACGGCCCCAACTAAGACAACAAAGACCATAGGGCCCTAGAGGACCATGCTTTAGGTGCCAAGGAGATCATTTCATAAAGGATTGTCCACATCCTCCGATAGCAGAACAATCACAAAACTATAACATACAAGGATTTTGTGCCAATTGTGGTAAAGAGCACATCATAAAAGATTGTCCTAAGAACCTAGTTAACGCTTCAAATGTGACACCGATCAACGTGATACCTGGTATTGTAAACAACGCAGATGGATACAAACCTACATACGTGCCTATCCAAGCTATAACAAGAGCCCAGGCACTCTTACAAAATCAACAGCCTAATGTGGAGAAAGTAGCCGGAACTAGTGAAGTTGTAGAATCTAATAGTAAAAAGACGAAATCTTGGAAAGATTCTAGAGAAAGGATAAAGAGAAAATGGAGTAAAAAAATAACAGAATTGGAAGGAAGTCTCAAGGAATCGAGAGCCAAAATCCTAGAATTGACTTCACAGGAATTGAATCAAGAGAACCTAGCACAAAAATCAGGATCGGTTTTAGCGGAACCCATACCGGAAAACCTAGACATGATGTTTCGTGTGTATCAAGCAAGATTAAAAGAAGGACCCCAAGTAGCAGAAATGAGCAAGAACTACCCTCGAGCAGACTTAGAAATTGAGAGAACTAAACTTTGCATGAAAATTGTAGAATTAGCACAAGCTATGTTCGAAGCCTCTAGATATCTTAATTGGAATAACATGGCAAAACCTGAATTACACTTTCAAGGACTAATGGAGAGGCTAGAATACTTGATTGATAGCAAAGAGAAAAAGGATCGGTATAGGAACCCTACTGCCCCAGAGACACAGGAAAGGAATGCACCATCCCTGTCTCAAGTACCCAATACGGAAGGTGAAGACAACCTGTCTTCCATACATAAATACTCACATGAATTTTTGAGAGAAATACAAGAAAAAAAGTGGAGAAAAGAACAAGGAACCCATCCTCCTATTCAAGAAATAGACGACTTGCAGGAACAATTTCCCCAAGACATCCCCTCTATTACGATGATGTAGAGGAGGAGCAACTGAGTGAACACATAGGTTTTGAATCTAACTCTTTACAAGAATTACCTCAGTTCACAGGAGCTTGGGAAGCAAAGTCTATTAGTATGAGAGCACCCACGATAATAGTGAGGAATGAAGAATCAGTGATCCCTAGAAACACGGAAGTAATCAAGAATACCAAAGTACAATGTAATATCACTCTAGAGGAATTGTTGAAGGTTAAACCAGAATTGTGGAAGCATGTAGCAAATCAATTCCCTGAGCTTGCTACTACTCCCTCGCAGATAGGATCACATAAGAAGGTACCAGAGATACCAGTAGAAAAGATCGGAGATGTAAGTGAAGGAGAGAAAGGTAACACTTATCTTCCAATAACCCATCAGGGCTACACCACGAAAGCCATCTTAGATTCAGGATCCGGAGTAGCCATCGCTACCACCGCTTTATGGAAACGTTGGGGTAAGCCAACATTGAGACCCACCAGGATGAAGCTACAAATGGTTGACGGACACATAGAAAAACCATTAGGCTTACTAGAAGGCATATCTCTCACCACTTGTGGTGTAGAGTTTGAGCATACTTTTGCCATTTTAGTAAAAATCATGCTTATGAGATGATGTTAGGACGACCATTCATGCGTCACTTGCAAATTGTACAAGATTGGGGAACTAATTCTTTGTACTTGCAACATTTAAGAGTGACTACTAAAGTCAATCTTAAAGACTATTCACATCGAGACGTACCCCCAATACAATGGAACACCATCCATAAGACACACGTAGAAATGGAGTCAGTACACTCATTGGAGTCAGACCCCTCATGGTTGCACGAGGACACTCATTTATGGATGTGTAAAGTAGCCAAACAGGAGGAAGAACGGTTAGAGGCTAGGACCTTAGGTGCAGAACAACATCCACGAACCCTTCAGGACCCAGCATACGCACCTGTAGTATTTCCAGACGAAGAATTTGAACCCCATGGCTGGGCAGAAATCCTAGCAACCATGGATGTAGCCATCAATGAAGAACAATGGACACCCCACTGTGACAAAGATGGTTATGACATCTCAGTTTTCATGATAGATCCAATCATGTGTGATTCAATTATTGAAGAATGTGAACCTAGTACTGATGCATTTGAGGATGCGAGCGACTTTGATTTAGAGTCAATTATTATGGACCCACCCTTTGCATCAGAACAAGAATATTTCTACGAAGTAGAGACTTACCCATAGAGGTACAAAGAAATTATGAATGAGGTGAGGTTAGCCACTCAAGTGACTACCAAGAGTGAAGGAAAGAAAAGAAAGAAGAAAGAAACCATGTCAGAAGAAGAAGAATCTTTGTTTGAGGTTCCCGAGAACTTCAAGAAGTATGAAATAGAAGATAGACGAATCATGATACGAATGCCTAATAGAAAGGCTGATGATGGAGAAGTATATGATAATCGAGAGAAAACCAAAAAAATAATAGTTGCCATAGAAGGAGAAGAAGAAAAATGTACATACATTGGGCATGATGTGATGAATGAAGAAGAAGAAGAATTAGTTGCCCTATTGCGCGAATATAGAGATGTGTTCGCTTGGAGTTACAAAGATTTGAAAGGAGTAGATCCGGATATATGTTCTCATAGAATCCCTATGACTCCATATGCAAAACCTACGAAACAGAAACCATACACGTACAATGATAATTACGCTGCAAAGATTAAAGAAGAAATAGATCGTTTGATAGAAGCAGGATTTATTTACGAAATTGAGCATACCGAATGGGTATCCCCCATTGTGGTTGTGCCCAAGAAGAACGGAAAATTGCGTGTGTGTATTAACATTAAAAAAGTTAATGCCGCCACGATTAGAGACAGTTATCCTCTTCCTATCACTGAACATTTATTGGAAAGAGTTGTGGGCAAGGAATTTTACAACTTTCTTGATGGATTCTCAGGCTATAATCAAGTAGCCATTGCTCCAGAAGATCAACACAAGACTGCTTTTGCCACAGAATGGGGCATTTTTGCATTTCGTGTGATGCCTTTTGGCTTAACCGATGCACCCGCCACTTTCCAGCGACTCATGTGGCATGTTTTCAAGGAATTCTTACGTAAGAATTTGGAAGTCTATGTCAATGACTTATGTGCTCATTCGAATATCAGGCAGATACATACCCCAGAATTAAGAAAAGTGTTTGACAAATGTCAAGAATATCAGGTTTGTCTGAACCCAGAAAAGTGTGTTTTCATGGTCAGACAAGGTAAAATTCTAGGACACATTGTGTCAAAGAATGGAATCTCTACGGATGAAGAAAAAGTGAAAGTAATTGCAGATCTACCTAGACCAAATAATGTAAAAGAGGTACAAGCATTTATGGGACATTGTGGTTATTATAGACGATTCATACACATGTATGCAATCATAGCCAAGCCTTTGTACTCTCTTTTGACCAAGTTTGAATGGACAGATGAATGTGAGAATTCATTCAATGAACTTAAACAACGTTTATGCTCAGCACCTATATTGACAACCCCATATTGGAGTAAGGCATTCCATGTACATGTGGATGCTTCCAACTATGCCATAAATGTGTGTTAGCACAACCCACGAATGAAGGTAATATAGATCTCCCCATAGCTTACGCGAGCAGACAGTTGAACGCAATAGAAAGAAATTACACCACTACGAAACGAGAAGGATTAGGAATGATCTACACAGTAAAGAAATTCAGGCATTATTTGTTGGCAAACAAGTTCAAGTTCTTTACAGATCATCAAGCATTGTTGTACTTAGTCAATAAACCATGTAATACGGGAAGATTAATACGTTGGTTTCTATTACTCATGGAGTATGATTTTGAAGTAGTACTCAGGAAAGGAAAGACACATCTCAGAGCTGACCACCTTTCAAGATTAACCTCAGGAGAAGCTCCTCAAGGGATAGCGGATGAATTACCAGATGATGAATTACCAGATGCATATTTGTTTAACCTTGAGATAGCACCAGAATGGGCTAAGCCTATAGTCCCTATTCTCACGTATGGACCCAAGAATCCTAGGATAAGGATCAAAGAAGGAGAGATCACCAAGTCACAGAGATATCAAATCATAGAAGGAAGTATATATAAACAAGATAGTCAAAAGATTCTTACTTGTTGTGTAGATGAATCAGAACAGGCAAACTGGTTGCAATTAGCACACATAGGTGCATTAAAGCAACATCATTCAAAACATCGTACATTGCAGACTCTGCATAGACTAGGAGTATATTGGCCTTCAATGGAAGCAGACGTCTACAAATTGTGTAAAGAATGTCAGGTTTGTTGTGAAAGACCACCAGTAGAACATGCTACATTATATCATGTGTCTCTCACACCAGACTAGAGTGAACCTTTAGTGACATACTTGAGGACGAACACATGCCCTCAAGGAATGACCTTAGCACGACAACGCAGTATAGAGCAGGAAGCTCAAGACTACTCACTTATTGGCGATAACCTATACAAACGAGGACGAGACGGATACCTAAGACAATGTGTTCATGAAAGCGATTATCTGAGCATACTAGAGACTGCACCAAGGTGTTGTAGGAGGTCATTTTGGACCCGATAGGATAATCAAAGCCATCCTCTTTGTAGGATTATTGTGGCCCACTCTTCACATGGATGCACATACTTATGTTAAGAGATGTGATGTGTGCCAAAGAACTCAATTTCCTACTCGCAGAGATGAAATGCCTTTGAAACCCATGATGGGAGGACGTGCATTTCTAAGTGGGGTATAGACTTTGTAGGACCCATTAAATCCCCCTACAAAAGGTACACATGCTGAATACATTATTGTTGCGACAGATTATCTTACCAAATGGGTAGAGGCAAAAGCCACGAAAAAGAATGATGCACACACGACTGGAAAATTCTTATTTGAAAATGTCTTTACAAGATATGGATTGCTTATAGAGTTAGTGAGCGATCGAGGAACTCACTTTCTAAACCAAGTCATTGAATATTTGTTACAGGATTTTATGGTGATTCACAAGAAATCCGCACCATATCATCCTCAGGCCAATGGTCAGGCTGAAAGCACTAACAAGATCCTTTGTAACGTACTGACGAAACTCGTGAACAACAAACGTTCAGATTGGGACAAACAGTTACACCACGCTGTTTGGGCATATCGAGTGGCCTACAAGACCGTACTCAATGCAACTCCCTTTCAAATGGTTTTTGGTCAGACTGCTGTGCTTCCTTTGGACTTCTTGATACCGACCCTTAAGGTTGCACATGAACACCAGTGGACCGGCCATGAATTATCAGCAAGAATAATGGACTTGGAATGATTAGGAGAAACCAGGATGAGAGAAGCAACAGGTATATATGCGGCAAAGAAATGACAGAAAGCCTATTTCGACGCGCATGTGAAAGATAAAGGTTTAAAAGAAGGAGATTTAGTCCTAATATATACGCTGAAGCAACACATACGAAAGTTAGAAAAGCGAGGTTATGGACCTATGATCATTAACAGACTCTCGACAAGTGGAGCAGTACAATTAGCCACCTTAGAAGGAGATATAATGCATAATTACATTAGTGGCTGTAGAGTCAGGCTATACCAAGAAGCTCTTACTGAGGATATGCTTAGATGACTCATGTTGGCAAAGAAGCGTAAGGAGGAAGAAAATAGAATACGAGCTGAAGCTCATGCAGAAGCTATAGAACGCATTAAGCACACGAAGTTAAGAAGACAAGGACTAGGGAGAGAACATTATAACCATCTGGAAACAACACCCAGATACCCCATGGCCACGTGTCAAGCAAAGTCAAGTACACATCCTAGCATAGTGGACAGGAGACCATTCATCACAGTCAGGCTAGAGCACGGCAACCCTTGCCAAGAGCTCAGGGCTTTAATTGATTCAGGTGCTGCGACTAGTACGATTAGATGGTCCCACTATAAGGACTCAAGAATAGAAATGCGGCCAATTGAGGCATACCTTATAGGGCTAGGAGGCATGGAAACCCCTTGCATGGGTGAGGTGGATCTTCCTATCCTCATACATGATGTGACCATGACAGTGAAGCTACTAGTGTGCCATGACGAGGACCTAATAGAACCCCTAATCATTGGTCAAGATTGGCTATACAATCACTCAGTGGACCTAAATCTTAGACAAGGCTCCTTGCAGATTGGAATCTTAGATCAGATGCGAGTGATACCACTTGACTTCCCTAACAACCTTCCGTCTGACATATGTAACCCTAGACCATATGAACAACATGCGAAGGAAGACTGGAAGATCTTTGGTCAGATCAGTCACGTTATGTCTACACCAACCCACGCGGGCTTGGCGATGGACAATTGTCAATCAGAAGGACGTCAGGAGATTTTCCCTTGGGCTTCTTGCAAATTAGAAGGGGCAACCGTCCAACCGCTTGGTCAAATGGACACCATCAGTGGTCAAATGGGGATAAATGCAGGACAGATGGGGACGATCAGCGGTCAAGTGGACTTCATCAGCGTCCACATGGGCAAAACACCCTGCAGTGCCCATCCTTCCACACTTACTGCGGACTGGCCTAGATTAATAGTAAAAAACGGAGCACTTCCTAATGGGTAGGTTTTGCAAGTGTTGGAACTCCCTTCTTTTCCAAAGCAGAGTGTCCATCCGACCTCTCAACCTCAACCACAAAGGAGTCAACCACGACGAAGGAACCCAGACCGACGACAATATCAGCCGACACAAAGAAAGCAGCAGTATCAGTATCACAAAGCAAGCGGCACGAGACAAATATGGGTGCCAAAAGGACAGAGTGCACTACCAGATTTCAACAATGCAGACAACGATAAGAAGAAGTCAAGGCAGAAGCAGAGTCAATATTCAACATCTCCTCGACCTTCTTCCACAAGTTTGCACATTCGGCAAATTTGGATCGCCAAGAAGTACCTAACAAATCGACCCACACCCACGCAAATTTGGGTACCCAAACAGTGTATTATAGCTCAACCCTCAAGCCATGTAATATATACCCCTCAAAAATCTCTTCAACCCTCCATACCACCAAATCCAATATCATCTTTTGTCCCTCAGCAGAAACCTATCACCCGATCACAAACTCTTAGGAAGTGGATACCGAAACGTATCCAGACGCCCTCTACGACTCCCTTATCTAACATAACTCCCACCCCGACTAATCTACAACCTTGTAATAACTCATTCATGACTGAACCTTGTACAAATCCACACACTATAACCCAACATCATTTGTAATAACACCTCATCAAGCAATGTATGCATCATCTGAAGCATGTAGGTGTCTAGAGACCTGCATTAGTTTGCAAGAAATCATTCCATAAACCACATCACGACACTCGGATACACGGGTTACACATCGGTTATGGAAAGGGATTGCGGTCTCACTTTAATGGGATCATAATTAATTTCCATACTAATGTGTTAATCTTATGTAGCAGATCTACTACGCATTCGCATCAATCATCATGCAGGCAGAAGGACCATCAGAAGATGGCCCCAGTGTACCCATGGCCAATATTGGAGAACTACTAGCGGAGCCCCATCCTATGGCTCAACCCCCAGAATTTTAGGGATTTCCAAGAACCATGCCGATTGACGACCCTCCCAGGGGATATACTAAAAAGATTCATCGCAATTCGCACTGGTTCCAAGGATTAGCAAGACCGTTAGCGGATGCAGATTTCATCTTTGAGGCCAATTTGGCGTTTGATCACCGTACTTGGGCCAAGTATCAATTCTTCTCAAGAGAATTCGAAGGACTACAGAACACAGAAGATTTAACGCATGTTTGGGCAAGAGCAGGCTTTACAGAATATTTCAGTGATCCGTTGCCTAAACCCGACTTCTACAGATGCTATTACTTAATCACCACTTTGATAGCTTCAGAGAATAAGGATCTACTAGGAACATTCCTTTTGCCATCATTAGTAACTGATCCGCCATATAAGAGGTTTTACCTTTCTAAAGATTTGATTTGCGCTGCAATCAAGATCCATGGTACGCACACTCCAACAGAACGAGAAAGACTGATTCTAGAGCCTATGAAACGTGGGGATGTTTCTAAGTGGGAAGATATTTCAGCAATCACACCTGAGTTATCTAAGCCATTAAGGATATGCATGCAACATTTTGCTTTCCCCGCTCAGGACAGATTCACCATGCCCCACAAACACATCTGGTTTGGCTTATATTTAGCATGTACTGGACCACAAACAGTTGATCTAGCAAGCTGGATAATTGATCAGTTGTACTTAGCACAACATAGATGGGAAAGAAAGAAAGTAATCAACGGATGTTGCGCTCTCACGCGCATAGTATATATGTGTTTGGCATACGATTTACCTATCGAGCGTGCAATGACAAGTGAGGAGCTGAAAGCATTCAAGGGAACAACAAAGAAAGCTAGGAAGGCTAGCAAAGGAAGAGCAGGAAAGCGAATGAGAGGAACTATCCCCTGCCTTCAGGTGCCAGAATCACCCTCACCACAACCCTCTCCAGAGCAGTCTCCGACAGAAGCCACTCCAATGGTACAACCTATTCGCATACGATTATCAAGACCAGTTGTAACGGAAGGCACTACCAGTGCAGTTATCTCACAGGCAACATCAGTTCAGGAACCTACCACCACTGCAGTAGAAGTTCCCACCACTATTGGTGCGGAAGCTTTTTCTTTTCCAATACCCAACCTAGAAGCAAAGCCACTGGATACAACGTTTGATTTCGAAATGCAAGATGCTTTCTCCAATGAATTTCAGTTTTTAGAAGGCCAGATTTTCTCTCAGGAATATGAGCGGCCAAGCTACCCGACCATGCCCCGAGATCAACCAGAAGGACAAGTAGTGTCTAGTTCCGAGGAAGAAAGAACAGAGACAGATGATGATGAAGGCGATGAAGAAGCCAGCCAGGGCACTCATGAATCCCAAGAACATGTGCAGACAGATGAACAAGGACAGCACACGGACACCCAAGGTGTTACCAGTACGCATGAAGATGAAACCTTTGAAGCAGCAGCTTATACGCTAGCCATCAAAAAATTGTATCGCACCATGGAGAAAGTTTGGGTGCGCAAGAAATTGACTGAGGAGGAGATTCAAGCACTTATAGAACAAGAACTTGTCTCAGCCAGATTCGAAGAAGTATACATCAGAGGCTTCAGAGAACTGGTCAAATCAGTGGGATCCACAGAAGCCTTACGATATTTGCAGAGGAAACCATTACCGTAGTATGACCCTCGCAGAGTCGGTCTACTAACCAAACCTGGTGAATACATTCGGGTACCCACCGGCGGTCAATCTTCAGAACAGGCCAGGGAAGCACGTCTCGTCCCTGAAGGCTCATTGGCAGAAGACACCATTATCATCGAATCCCCACCCCGTACTACTGCTGTACATACCACCACAGTTGTTGAAGTACCTACCACCCCAACCGCTCCGCCTTCAACTCCCATCCATCCAGTCTCCCCCATAGACCCTCCTTCTCCCAGAACATCCACCTCCTTCCACGGTGAAGTAGCAGAAGCCCTTGTAACATCCATTCCTCTCACCATGTCCACACCCACCCAACCTAGTTTTCCCCCTCGGACATCCACTCTTCTATCTAATCCATTTCTCCATCCACCTTTTCCATCCTTTCCTACACCCCCGATACCATTATTCCCATTTCTAACCCCGATGACTTTTTCCCCTGTATCACCTCCCCGACCCACCGTCATTCCTCTTTCCCCTTTCCACCAAGCAACATTAGAGAACCCCTCTGTAAATTACTCTTCACGCCATTATTCACGGTCACCGCACTTGATACCACATCCAATGACATGGATATATCACCACCCACCGCACCACCACTCACTTCATTCACGGCACAACCATATTTAGGCACTTCACTTTTTTCCACAAGAACCACAACATCCACTTTCCCACCCCCGTTCCCCATTCCCTTTGCATCTACACCTACTGCATCTTCACTTAGCACACCATTAATATTATCACCCACTGTAGATAACACATTTCGACAAATGCTCACCTGTATGACTCAAGTAAGAGATGAGTTCACATCTCTTGGAACTAATTATCAGCAGCTGTAGAAGACAACGAATGACTTACAGTCGAAGCTCAATTCACTATCCATCGAGAATGCCTCATTGAATACCCGCTACCAAGAGCTACGAGAGGCATATCATAAATTGGAACTAGAAAGTGAAGCAAAGACAAAAGAGGTTGTCACGGATATCGACAACTTGTTAAGGGCACAGACTATTCGCAATGCAATGCTCACTAGGAACATGGGCTTACTTAGACGACACTTGGCAGCAGCGAAGGAAGAGAACCAGCATTTACAAGAACAAAACAGAGAGAATTTAGAAGCTTCCCTGGATCAACCAGACCAACCATTGAGCCCCAGTTGCTTCAAGGCCGTGCCCTCAGAGTCTATGAAGATGTTGTTAGAAGATCATGTCAGATTGTTAGATGAGTACGACAGCATGAACGATGAATATCAAAAGCTAAAAGAAGATCATAAACTACTGCAACTACGAGCACCAATACAACAAGGACTACCAGCTCCTGCGGACCCATCTCCTGACATCCTAGAGGAACTCAACGCTTTACGGGCCCAGGTATCAACGCTCCAATCACAGATAGCAGTATATGAAGCACCACCAAGGCCAGATTCCCCACCAGAACTACCAGCAGAGGAAGAAACAGTCACTATTCCGGTGGAGGAAACTTTCGAAGAAGCATATGAACCCCAACCCATCCTAGGCAGACGAGTCACGGCTGAAGGCGAGACGACTTTCGAACTTCCAACTCCCGCATGGATGAAGACGATAGAAGAACTGGGAAAAACCCACTCAGCACGGGTAGAAGTGCAGCTTCACGCCATGGCAATGATTGAAGAACGCATTTTACAGTCCCCATACTTTGCTCATTTGGCCCCTCGCAGATACATATCAGGGCATGAGCTACAGTATAAACCATATTTTATGTTAATGGCGGAATATCAGTTGGCCATAGAGAAAGAAACAGGCAAGAAACCCTCTCACGCTACTCAGTTTGAGCTTGACGATTTGCCAACAGACGCACAACAAGGAGAAATCTATCAACCAGATTGGCGCAAGGATCTCTTACAAAATTATCCAGAGATGATGAGTACATGGGCCAAGTCACCACTACACTTAAAATACAGCCCATGTTGGGGACCAGTGCCACGTCGCCGTTCCTGAAAGGCATTTGCGATTAAGGTACAAAACAACAAGCAATGCCAGGATTGGCTAAACTACCCATACTTCACTCCACCCACAGGACCACCTACAGTCGGATACATGATGACAACGATTCGTCACTGGCTCCCTCGCTTAAAACACATGGACGATATAGCAGCGCACATGACTGTCAATATATTTGACATGATGCAGATGGTTTTTAAAGTCTTTAGACGTGTCAAGGCACCGCATGTAAACACCCCGGGCTTCGAGCATGGTAATCTAGATCTCGCATATGATATGAGTACAATGCCATCGCTACGGGTGTGTTATGCCTGGCATTGCAGAATCAAATACCTACCGGCGTGCTACAAGCAAACCTTCGAAGAAATGTTCACAATCGGTTTTTGGGAATACCATTCGGAAGTGTTCATCAGCAGGCCCACACACCTCTTACAATTATTTGCCTGTAAACAGATGGTATATTCCACGCATTATCGACTCCCGCCATCAGATGAACCGCAGCCCATTGATTGGGAGAAACTCGAGGCAGATCTGGCTCGAGGAATTCACATATCAGAACACACCCTCGCTCAGGAACTACTACAGAACTATATCCGACAGACCTCACAACAAGGTTCTGTCATGGACGACAGAAGCGAGAGGGAGGGGGGGTGTTGGCAATAGTCAGAGGCATAGAAGGCACGGAAGCATGTAAAGACAGAGCAGTGAGTCAGTCGAATCATTTTTTAAAGACTTATGTTTTATAATTACTTTTCAAAACATTCAAGAGTGATTTTCATCACTTTTGTACTATATGTAACATAGAAAAACCCTTTTTGTAATTCATAGCTCCATTTTGTGCAAGCCGAGGAGTCCTTGAGCTTGAGGAGCTTAGGTAGAATGAGCGTACCAATTTTGGTTATTTTTAGACACCGTTTACCCTTTCAAATAGCACTAAGGACCTATTTTTTAACTATGTCAGTCACTAGATGTAAAACCGGTTAAAACTAGTCTAGAATCTATAAAAAGAGCTAGAGAGCTCATTTTTGAGGTTGGTTAGTGTGAGCTTAGAGCTATTTTGAGCTTGTAAGAGTGTTCTTGAGTAATAGAGTTGATTTCTCACCTTCCATTGTGTCTTGCTTGTCTCTTTGTTGTGTGTGTGTATGTGTGTGTGCATCTATATGCTTCTCACCTTCACTCTCACTACATCTCACATTCACGATCTTCATATCACTCCTATCTCTTCCGCGGATTGACATTAAGGAGGTGGAGCTTCTTAACGTGGTTCTCACCATTGTGCTAGAGCAACATCGTGCCATTTCAAGAAGTGTTCTATTTTTATGCTCGATAACACCATTTTGTTGAGGTGTATAAGGCACTATACATTAGTGTGAAATACCTCTTTCACGAAGGAAAGCATTAAACTCATGTGACATGTATTCACCACCACGATTCATGCATAGAGTCAAAAGCTTGCTTGAAGAAAAATTTTCACCCATAACAAAAAATGCTTTGAAGCAAGAAAATACCTCATTCTTTGATTTCATAGGATACACCTATGTATGACGAGTAGCATCATCAATGAAAGTAACAAAATATACATGCTTCCCAAAAAATGGAGTCTCGATGGGACCACATACATCACTATGAACAAGCTACAATTTTCTTGTAGTGTGTGTATGAGTATCTTTTGGGAAAGAAGCACGATGTATGACTCAAGTGTTGGCAAACCAATAACATGTCCTTCTTTTGCACGATGACTCAAGTGTTGGAAAACCAAGAACCGGACATCATGATAATATCACCATTGTTGAAATCATGAACCGTACACTTATCATTAACAAAGTGTACATGAAGTCTAGATTTGGCAATCAACGAAACAAAAATTAAGTTCTTCTTGATATCAGGCACATACAATGCATTTTTCAAGAGAATCACACCTCCATTTGTAGTCGTAAGCTCAATTTCTCCTACTCCAATGATAGGACAAGAGGCATTGTTTGCACACACCACATGTCCTCCTATGGATGCATCTTTCAAAGATGAAAAAAATCTTTTGCATGAAGTTATGTGCTTTGAAGCACCACTATCAAAGAACCAATCCGAATAAGCCCCACTCACAACCATACATTTAGAATGCAAAGATGCATCATAATGACATGTAACAACACATGCCCAAAAATCTTGAGCCATGTTAGCTTCATCATTCTTTGCATTTGTTGAATTTTCAGGAATAGAAATTCCAGATTCCTTCTTCTTTTTCAGTGCACTTAGTAAGCTCTCTACACTCATCCATATCATGACCAACCTTTCAACAATATTTGCATCTCTTCTTCTTTTGCAAATCAGCATCATTAGAGGAATGAGTGGAAGAGGAAGCTTGAGGCTTTGGTTTTGATGAACCCAAAGTTGAACCATACTTGCTTTTCCCCTTTTGTGAGATAGCAAGTGCTTGTGTTCCTTCAATCAAACCACTCCTATTCACTCTAGATTGCACTTCTTGCAAAAGAATAGACACAACCTCATCAAATGCATACGTATTGGGATTCCCTTTTGCAACCAAATGGAGTGTAGTGGCAAAGCTTTGAAAATATTCTGGCAATCCTTTCAACAATGTAGAGATGAGTGATGCATCGAGAATAATCTCATTTATGTTTGCCAATTGCTCTTTTAAATCTTTGATGCGTGTCACATACACATCCACAGACTCATTTTTAGCCATACATACATCCTTAAGTTGCTTCCTCAAGTATACAACACATGATTCATTATGCATGGCATACAAAGAAGCAAGAGTGTCCCATGCCTGTCTTGATGTAGAACATGACCGAATGCATGGAACTATATGACACCATAGAAAGCGCAATCAATGCATGAGCTTGAGCATCTTTTCCATCCCATCTAAGATACCCCTGTATAAATGGAGAAGGAGAAACCACTATACTTGAAGAAGAAGCTCCATCTATGACAGTAGACTGTGAAGTAGAAGAACCTGTGGGTCTTCGATCTACATATGCCACTATGTTCCAAAGTTGTTTTGCAAGAAGAACATGCTTCATCATGTAAGACCACATTGTATAGTTGGTCCCATCAAGCTTATCTTCAGTTTGAAGCATGCCAAACAAGTCATTGTTGATCGTCATTTCACTGAAGAACAAGAATGTGACAAAATCTTTACTTCGATGAAAGCTGAAATTTTAGCTCACAAACTATCACCCTGATAGTGATTCTAACTACAGGAATGGCTTCAAAATGGGGTTAAAACTTCAATGCAACTGGGAAGTGTTTCTTGGCTACTGAAATTCATTGTTCTATGCTCCGAAGTCAATTTGCATTGTTAAAAGTGCAAGTGTGCCGTGACATGAAAAATCAAAACTTGAGAAGGAGTTGAACCTACTATGATATCACTATTTGGTGTGTGTACAAGTGTTGGAGACACACGAGAAGCACACACAAGGCAAGACACACGGAGAAGATGGATGGCTGGAATAGCTCTCTCTATTGATGATGAACTGAACTCAAGTAAGAGCTGAATAATATCCCTAAGTACAAAGTACCACCACATATGAGTGAATCATGTATGTGGTATCATGGGGAAAAAACCTCTAGGTAGCACTAGAGTAAATAGTGCCCATGTATAGGGAAAGGTTCACATCAAAGCTACTTGAGGAACACATAAGTGTAACACATTGAACCTGACTTGTAATCCTTTGTCAACCATTGTCCAACAGAAACCAGATTCTTTGTTATATTCGGAACATGCAACACATTAGCAAGATGTTTTGAGTTCCTGTCCTCCCTAGGTAGTGATATGATTCGTGTATCCTTGGTAGGATGTGATGTGTCATCACCTGTTTCAACATATCTAGGAATTGGTAATTTCTACAAACTACTAAACCATTCTACATGATTGGTCATGTGATTTGAAGCACCTGAATCAACATACCAAACATTACCATTTGATTTTGAAACATCAATAGACATCGTAATCATCATATGATGTTGAACGATGAACAACTTCTTAGAATCATCTGCACTTATGGATAAATAGTTGTTTTGTTACCTTCTATTATTTTGATTCTTCAACCTACAATCACGTTCAAAGTATCCAAGTTTACCACAATTCTAACATCCTTTATTTTCATTACCTGAATCATTTCTTTGGAAATTTCTACAGCCTCTTTGGATCCCCCTACCTCAAAATTATCATCTACCTCCTTCATGATTCTAATGTTGACATTGGTCTTGGTTACTGTTTCCTCTTCCACTTTAGAAGCCTCTACCTCTACCTCTTCCTTAGTAAGAGTAGAATACCTTCTTAGAACTAGGTTTTCCTTGGTCCTCACAAAGATTCTTTTCTTTAATAATGAGCATGGACACCAAATCAAAAAAATTTAGAATATTTTCCCTCGTCTATATAGAAGTTTTGAACTGCTTATATGTAGCTCCTAAACCACGAAGGCACACTTCCACCTTATCATCATCATATACATTCCTTCCAATAGATGCAAGGGACTCACATATGCTTTTGATTTTCAAGGAGTAGTCACTTACTGACATGGCCTTTTTCTCTAGTGTATGTAGCTCGTTCTTGAGTTGCAATTTTGATGCCTTTGTATTGGTCCCATACAATGTGACCAAACCGTTCCAAGCCTCTTTCGAAGTCTTGGCATCCTGTATGTGCCCAATTATGCTATCTTGTATGCTAACATATAGCCAATACATTACCTTTTGTGCTCCTTGATTCCATTCTTCGTATGCTCTTAACTTGTCTATAGTCTGATTCCTCGCTAGTAACTGCACATTGTTTTTCTTCTCTCCTTCAATGTACTTCCAGTAGCCTTTTCCCATTAGGAAATATTTCATTCTGAATCTCCAAGCATGGAAGTTGTTCTTGTCCAACTTATGTCTCATAAGTTGACTCATTCCATCCGCATTTGTTATTTCTACAACAATTCACAACACTGCAAAAACACTACAAGAATTACTTCTACTTGAACACTATTGTAATATGACATGATAGTTCGATCTTGGAAAAACATAGTTTTTGTGTATCAATAGTACATGAAATCACTTGAAATTTTGGATCTGAAATGTTTGAGTGTTGCCAAATAGGAAACAAGTTATAGTTTTGCAAAATGACCTAGTTTTTCTATGGGCTCCACCTTACGGGCTTGAAATGGAGGTCGAGATGGCTCTGAAACAAAAATTTGACAAAAACAAGTGATCCTAAAGGGCCAAATCTCAAAAATATTTTGATGCTTTGTACCTTCATGCCAATTTTCAAAGCAATCTGAGGTCGTTTGTGAATTGGGCTTTCTCCATTCGTTCTTGTCTACTCTTCACCATTGGCCTTCACCATGAGCTCTCTACGGCCACACTAGCTCTGATACCATGTCATGAGGAAGGAGATAAGGAAGAGTGCTCACTCAGACACTCTCACACTCAAAGACGAGCACACACAGATTGAGGCAAGAAAGAATGATCTTCTTCTTCTTCTATTACATAAAAGGAATGTACAAGAATGACCTAAAACAACAATACAACAAGTGCAATATATAAAGAATAGTACATAAGAAAAACCCTAATGTCGACGAATGAGTGAGCGGGCAAGAAAACAAATGTGCCATCACTCTCAGTAGATAAATCTAGTAAAAACTCAATGAAGTATCCCTGACATATATTGGTGTGACCACTATGCATGTCATAGAAATGAAAAAGTGATACATGTCATCCTGGATCATCACATGTAGAGCTTGATATCTCAACACACATAACAACCTCAAGGCAGAAGCTATGTGGTAAGGCCTGAGTTTTTACCATACACCTCACCATCTCCATGAGTGACATGTTCTTCCTTTCAGAAACTCCATTATGTTGAGGTGTATATGGCACTATAAATTGATGTTTTATCCCATGTTCAACCACAAATGCACTAAAATAAGAAGACATGTATTCCCCTCCTCAATCAGAACGGAGGGTGCCCATTTTACATGTTGACAGATTTTTAGCCAAAACAAGAAACTATTTGAAGCACATAAACACTTGGGACTTTTCTTTCAATGGATACACCCATGCATGCCTGGAAAAATCATCAATAAAATTCACAAAGTAAAGGTAGTTCTGAAAAGAGGGTGTCCGCATAGGACCACAAACATCACTATGAACAAGTTTCAATTTTTGAGTAGCTCAAACTAAACCATCTCTTAGGAAGATAGAATGCTATATTTTGGCTAGCCTTCACAAACATGTTTACAAGGTGTCTCAAGTTTGGGCAGACTTCCATGATAGGATAAGAGGAGTTGTTGGCACATGTGACAGTATTCCCTATAGGGGTAGGCTCAAGTGAACTGAAGAAAATACACTGCGAGGTTATATGTTTGGTTGCACCAATATCAAAGTATCAAACAACTAAGTCTACTATAGACATACACTCCTCATGAGAAGATGGGTCATAACTACAAACAGTCGTAAATGCCCATTCTTCATTCTGCACAAGATTACTAGACTCTAGTTTAGCTGTAGAGGCCTCGACAACAACCATTCGAGCCTCTTTTTTCTTTGCCTCTTTTGAAGCCACTTTTGGAAAACTCTTTATGACATCATCATTTCCTTTACAATATTTGCAAAACAATTTTTGGTTTTCTACTTTCTTCTTGTCTTTCTCTTCCTTTTTCAACTGTGCAAAATTAGCAGATTTTTGCTTATTAGTAGATGAGATCCATTTACCTTTGCCCTTAACTCTGATATAAATATGGAAGACCATTCAAAACATTCTACACAAGTGAATTGTCCAGCAAGACATCATCAACAGAAATCAATTGCTCCTTCAAATCTTTGATCTTCATAAAAAAATTATCCATAGAATCTCCTTCATTCATATGCTCACTCTCCAACTATTTTCAGAGGTAAGCAACATGAGCCTCATTCCTTGCCTGATATAAAGTGGTAAGTGTATCCCAAGCATCCTTTACTATTTTACAAGATCAATGTGAGGGATAATTGCATGATTGACAAACAAAGTTATCGATGCATGTGCATGAACATCTCTGCCATCCCAATGAAGTTGCTCTATAGTATGTGAAGCACGAATCGCAACACGAACAAGAATTTGAATATTTTCATTTTCAATGCCACTTGTATCACCTTCAATATCTATATTTGTGTTGATATATTTTGGTACTGATGTATATGAACACATTAGGACCATCAAAGCACTTTTTTCCTTCTTTAGGAGGTTTTTTTCCCTCGGCTTGTATATACATCCATAACTGTAATGGGTCACTTATCTTTGTACATTAAGGTACCTTGGGATATTAAAGGAAGCTTCAGGGTATCCAAGGAAGGATAGTACAACAGAATTCTTTAGAAGGTCAAACTACAACATCCTGAGGTCCCAGAGAGAAATCATTGAGAGTTGAGGAGTTTAGATGTGAAGTCCAAGGCCATAGAGCACTTAAGAGGGAGCACAATACATCTAAAGTCCCATTTCAAGTGAGAATCTTTGAGAGAGGAATATATCTTACTCAAAATTCAAACAACAATTTCCCTCTCTCTCAAGGAAATTGTTCCTTTTGTTTTGGTCATTTGGGGATTAATTTCTTCAAACTTAAGTGCTTGGGTACATATTCATGCCATTGGGAAGTTGTGAGAGCTAGATGCACACGTCATATTAAAACTCTAATATGTCCTTAAGAGTTATGTTTACTTGTTTTGATCCCAAAGAGGTCGATTTCACATAAATTTCTACCCAAAGTCCATTTTTTGAGTCGTAGGTCCTATTTAGAATCTAAATTTGAAGTTGAACCCGAGACGAGAGTGGGTGTGAAAGGAAGTTCTAGTGAACTCTAGCTGGCATAAGGTGGTTGAAAATCCATAAGGGGGGGGGGGGTTGTTTCAACCACCTTGAAGTCTTGAATGTTCTTAAGCTAGCCCAAATGTATTGAAACCTTAATCAATCTCCCTACTTGCTAGGCTCTTAGTGCTAAGACTTATCCCATGAGAGGGATTAAAGAGGGTGCTCAAGACTTTAAAAACACCAATTTAACCCAAACGAATACCATGGAACAACCCCAAGAATGCATGCAGAAGCTTGAACATGACCTTGAATACATGACCCATGTGGTGGGCGAGTATTCCATTACACATACCTACTCACATATATACATTTTTGGTGCCCTTTTCTTCATTGATGATTGAGGTAACCAAGCAACTTGTCAAATACTCTATTTACCTTCTATTGTTGTCAACCAAAGCAAATTAGTACTATGAGGACAAGCTTGAACATTTCTATCAAGTACTCCTGTGTGATGCAGATCACTCATTATATGCAAGGAAGGCCGATGATGGCATCACTATTATGGCTATTTATGTTGATGGCCTGATTGTAGGTGGCAATAATGAAGGAAGCATCAAAGAGGTAAAGCAACTTCTTATGCAGGAAGTTGACATGAAAGATCTTGGTGTGCTGCACTATTTCTTGGGCATTGAGTTTATACATACAGAAACAGGTATATGGATGTCGCAAAGGCAATATGCCTTGAATATGCTGCAAAGTATGGTATGGCTGATTGTAAGCCAATTTCTATGCCATTATATCAGAATTTGAAATTGGATACTACATCAGGTGAAGCATTGGAAAATGCTACTATGTATAAGAAAATTGTGGGAAGTCTTATATATCTCACAAATACAAGGCCTGATCTAAGTTATACTGTTGGACTTAAAAGTCAGTTTATGCAGGTTCCCAGGAAGCCACATCTGGATGCTCTGAGGCACACTCTATGTTATGTGAGTGCTACTTTGGATTATGCATTGTTTTATGAGGCTGGTGTAGATTTGCAGGTTTATGGATACACCGATGCAGATTGGGTTGGTAGCATTCAAAATAGAAGATCTACTAGTGGTTTTCTATTCTCACTTGGGAGTGCAACTATTACATGGATCAAAAAGAAGCAACCCATAGTTGCTTTGTCGAGTACAGAGGCTAAGTATAGAGGTGCTACAGTGGCAGCATGTGAGGCATCATGGCTAGAAATGCTACTTGCAAATTTAGGTGTGGAAGTGGGAAAGCCTATCACTATTTATTGTGATAATCTTAGCAGCATACAATTAGCACGGAATCTTGTTTTCCATGCTAGAACAAAGCATATTGAGGTGCGTTATCACTTCATCAGACAGAAGGTATTAGCAAGTGATATTGATCAGCAGGTTACTGATATTTTCACCAAAGCACTTGGAGCTGAGAAGTTGAAGAAGTTTCGGGAGATGCTTGGATTATAGGATATGGCATTGAGCTTGAGGGGGAGTGTTGAGATATCAAGCTCAACATGTGATGATCCATGATGACATGTACTAGTTTTTTGTTTCTTTGACATGTATAGTGGTCACGCCAATATATGTCAGGGAAACTTCATTGAGCTTTATTAGATTTATCTACCGAGAGTGATGGCACATTTGTTCCTTGCCAGCTCACTCATTCGCGAACATTAGGTTTTTCCTTATGTACTGATCTTTATATATTGCACTTGTTGTATTCTTGTTTTTAGGTCATTCTTGTACATTCCTTTTTATGGAATAGAAGAAGAAGAAGATCATTCTTCCTTTCCTTAATTTGTGTGTGTGATTCTCCTTGAGAGTGAGAGTGTGTGTGTGAGCTCTCTTCCTTATCTCCTTCCTCGTGACAAAAGACCATTTTGAGATCCAAAAATTTGATGCAACAAACTTTGCTTTATGGAAGAATTAGATTAAAGATGTGCCGCTTCAAAGGAGGCAATGGAAGCTAGTAAATGGAATCTTAAAGAAGCCTGCTGACATGGATGAAGATGATTGGGATGATGTTGACAGTGCAACCGGTAGTGGCCACAGGCATCGGTGTTGTCGAAGTATGTGAAAGGGGAATGCAATAAGTTGAGGGGGACCATACATGTTGATTTTGCAAGACATATGTTTTACAATACTTTATTCAAAACTTCAAGTAGTGATTTTCATCACTCTTATAACATATGTACCATAGAATACCCAATTTTGTATAAAATAGCTCCATTTTGTGTAAGCCGAGGATTCCTCAAACCTGAGGAGCTTAGATAGAATGCTCATACCAATTTTGGTAATTTTTAGACATCATTTGGATCTCCAAATGACCCCTAGAACCTAATTTTTAATTATGTCGGACACTAGGTTCGAAACCGGCCAAAACTAGTATGGAAACTATAAGAAGAGCTAGAGAGCTCATTTTTGAGGTTAGCTTGTAGCTTGTTTGAGAGAACTATTGTAAGTGAGATTGTATTCTTGAGTAATAGAGCTTATTCTTCACCTTCCATTACTTCTCCCTTGTCTTTACCATATTTGTGTTTGTGTATGTGTCTGTGCATTTCATGCTTCTCACCTTCACCATCACTCATTCATGATCTTCATATCACCCTATCTCTTTTGCAGATTGATATTTAAGGAGGTGGAGCTTTTTGACATGATACCTACCCTTGTTTAGAACAACACCAAATTTAATGCCATTGTCGAGGACGAGCTCTAGAAAGAACGTGTGATGGTAAGAGTATAGCAAGAATTGTCATTGGAAGGTAATTCATTTCAGTTTTGTTATTGTTTTGTGTTGTTTTTAGTGTTTTTCACCTTCCTTGCACTCGTCTTTCATCCTTGCATCATCTTCTTGTATCCCCAAAAAAACAAAAAATTCACCATATTCACCCACTCACCTCATTTTCCTCATTTGCAAGAGTGTGTGTGAGAGAGAGCTTGTGAGCAAGTGCATGTGCATGTGTTTTTGAGTTCTTCTTGCAGGAAAGTGCTCCAGTGCGAAAGGATAGCTTTGGAAAGGTAAAAATTTTGATTCTCTACCATATCTACCAAAGGCCTCATACCATTGTGATGGTCTAAGAAATTCAACTTTTTCTAATTGCATTATAAGCACAGTGTAGGGCACACTAGTGCCTTTAGGAATCTTTTGGTGCATTTGCAAAATTTGCATTTTGGTGAGCCATCATGATGGTGTATCACCATCACGACAAGGCATCACCATCGCGATTGGCTCATGCCATTGTGAGGAGACCAAACCATCGTGATGGGCTCATGCCATTGTGAAGAGACCAAACCATCGTGATGGGCTCATGCCATCATGACGATTCATGACTATCGCAATGGGACAAGGCCATTGCGATGATTTGCAATCACCATCATGAAGATCATACAACCTACACCATCACGATTGGTTCATAGCATCACAACATTTCAAGACCATCACACTTGGACCATCGCATCGGCTCCATAGAAGACCATCGTAACGAACACATTTTTTAGGTTTCTATTTTTTGCCATTTTTAGGCTTATTTTGAGTGAGTTTGCAAGCAAAGTGTGTGTATTGAAGGCCCTAGTACATCTTTAAAGAAGGACCAATTTCATTGCTCATCAACAAAAGTTCTATATAATCTTGATTTTTTACAAGCTATTTAGAGCATTCGAGGCAAAGCAAAGCGCAAGGTGAGGCAAAGCTTGGGAAGCACGTCTTCTTGGGCAAACGATCAACCAACAAGGCATCGGACTTGAGGTTGGAAGAATTCTCAACCCCCTCAGTTGATTGCTAGCTCAGGCTAAGTGTGAGTAGTGTTATTGATTGAATTAGGGTTGTGATAGGAATGATTCAAGTACAAGAAACACTTATCATTCAAGTTCAAGTCTAAGTTAAGACATTGCAACAAGGAAAGACAGAAGGCCAAAAGGAGTAGAATAGACCAAAGGATTGAGAAAAAAGAAGTAGAAGTGATGACAACTCACATTGAGTGTTAGAGGGAGGTAAAATACATGAACCTTAGATTAGAAAAGCACATAGGAAAGGAAGATCGATGAAGCCTTAGGTCATCAGAAGCAAGTGTGAGAACTACAACATGTTCTTGGGCTCAATAACTAAGTAGTTACCCTTATGATTTGAGCTTAGAGACAAGCGAATCAGAAATGGCTTATAGTATGAAGAGACCAGAGGGAGGATCAAGTGTAGCCTATTTAGAAAGACCTGAAGGGCCTTACAGGACCCAGTTAGAATATGTCCAAACCAACCACCTAGGTGCTTGCATCTATCAGGATGGTTTGAGAAACTGGGTTGTTCGATTGTAAAATCCGGACCCAACCATTGAATTGGAACATCCAGTGGTTAAATTCGAGGGAGATGCATACATAGACAAGGAAGGAACAATGTACATCAGTACTAATCAGCCTAACAAGACTAATGAATTTGGGGTAGTCATTCCGAGGCGGAAGTAGGGACCCAAGGACAAGAACCATTAGGAGATGAACCTAGGATATCAAGAGGGAAATTAGTGTTGACAAGGATGTTATACCCATAATGGATCCCTCAAGATAACAGAAGTATTGAATTATTTCTCAATAATTACACTGATGAAGCATTTTGGAGGTATAGGATGGAATTGCCAAGTGAAATAGGATCAATCACAATCTATGAATTCAAGGACCTTGAAATGCTTGGAAAGGTAGCATACTTAGACAACACATCAGAAAGAGTGTTTGAAGTGTCCAATCACGAAAGACATGTTTATACATGGAGGGGAAAATTGGTATCCCTCCCACCACGTGCTAATGTAACCTTTAACCACCAAGGATCAGGGACATCCATGGCTCATGGTTCCCAAAGAGAGAAAGGAAAGGAGAAACTAGAAGTGAGTTTTGCTCACACCATTGGAAGAGACCGATTAACAGTGGAAACTGATAGAATGGAGAGACTGAGAGAACCAAGATTACAAGGTGCTAGAGATGACTTTCCTCTACCTAGACCTCAAGAGCACCCAAGAATATTGAGGCCTACCTAGTTAGTGAAGTCGATGAAAAATTATTTTGACGGTACCTATGAAGCAGTAAGGGATGCATTTTTGCAAAGATTCAGGCTAAAGAAGAATCCAACCGAAATTTTCAATTACGTGCAAAACAATAGACAGAAGATAAATCAAATAGTGCAGGAATATGCCACTCTATTCAGAACCCATTTGAGGCAATTACCACCAGCACATGCCAACCTACCGGATGACGTTATCACTCAATGGTTTATCAATGGATTGACTCCGCAACTTAAACAGATTATGATCATACGCTGTGTAGGAGCTATGACGCTAGATGCAGTGATTGCAATGGCTTTGCAGCTGGAAAACAAGGTTGGAGGATTTATAGAAGACTTGGAATGGTTAAAGGCAAATAAAAATGTTGTAGAAGACTCGACCAGACAAATGTTCTGCACCACATGCAAGAATTCAGGGCACACTAGTGCCACTTGTGCACTTAATCAGTTGTTTTGCGCTATCTGCAACATGACCGGACATACTACTGAAAACTGTGCATACAACGCCAAAGTGCAGGGAACTGCAACTATCAATGCTATTATACAGGAACCAGGACAGCCAGCCAATCATTATGTACCTCCGCAAATGAGAAACAACCAGCAACAAGGCTATCGAAATTATAGAGGATAGAGAAATAATAACTACAATGCAAATCGCTGGCAGGCCGGACCAGCACAGGAAAATCCCAATTTTCCACCACCGCGCTGCCATTTTTGTGGTGAATTTGGTCACATTAGAAGATTTTGTAAGGATGCAGCTGAGTATGATCAGAGGAAGAAAGAATGACAAAACCCAATGACTAATATGGTACAAATCACACCCGTAGAAACGCAAGCTGCAGTAATTCAGACCCGATCCGGTAAGCAACTGCAACCAGCAGCAGAAGTATTTGAACCAGGCATACGTGAACAACAAAGGATGTATGATAAGGCCAGTCAATGGACCACCGTCGAACCTCCAGTGTTTCTAGATCCTATTCCGGTGACCCAGGCTCCGCTAACCAAGGAAGGAACACAAAAACAAGATTCTAATTCAGTAGCAGGCACATCATCTTCAGCAGATACATCCTCTTCAGCCGGCGCATCATCTTCAGAATCCGTGGAAAGCACAATTCAATCACATAAGGCCTGGGAGATTTTATCTAAAGCGTCCATTACTCTTCCTCTTGGCCAATTACTTGCACTAGTACTAGGAGTTCGACAACAATTCCAACAACAGTTCAGTCCTGTACCTTCTTGCATTCCAGCAACAGCGACAGTGCAACCGGAACCTGATTCTACGGTCGATCATTCGGTTCTTTTGATTACGATATGGTATAAAAATCATAAAATTACACAGGTACTAATTGATGGAGGATCTGGATTCAACATTGCTACTGCTGCACTGTGTAAGAAGTTAGGATGGACTGAAATCGAACTAGTTCAGTTCTTTGTCAGAATGGCTGACCAGTCAAGAGTCCATCCAGTAGGACTTGTACAGAATGTACCAATAACTTTGCAGGGTGCCACATTTAAGATGACCTTTGTCATCCTAGAATTACCAGAATCCACCCTTGATTATAATCTTCTTTTTGGCCGTCCTTGGCTGAAGCAAGCTAAGGTCATACAAGATTGGTCTGCACAGGAACTCACTTTCAAAGATAATAATCGTAAATATATTGTAAAACTAGATGCTATACAGCTTTGCGAATTGCATGCTAGACCGTATTTTGCAGAACCAGTTCATATATTAGATGGGTTGTCAGATGATGAAGAAGAAGAGTTTTTAAAGAACAACATTGACTTAATCTCCCTAGGAACTTTTGATCTACAATCTGTTGTAGATAATTGGAATCCCGCAGTTTGTATGATGATGCCGGTAATAGAAGAAGATAAGAAGGAAGATACTACTGCTATAGATGACGCTCAACTGCAATAACTTTTTAAGCCAGCTGACGATACAGAGAAGCCCCGACAATTTTATGTTCCAGAGGATCAGTTGATCACTTATAATTTAGGAGATGAAGACCATCCGCGTCCTGTCAAGATAAAAGAAAACTTACCGGAAACATTTCAAGCAGACCTAATCCAGCTACTCTGAGAGTTCTCCGAGGTCTTTGCATGGGATTACAAAGATATGAAGGGTTTGGACCCACGCATTTATCAATACAGGGTCATGCTGAAGCCGGAAGCAAAACCAATCAAACAACCAAGCTACCGGATGAATCCGAACTATGCATCACAGGTAAAGGCAGAACTTGATAGGCTACTCAAAGTCGGATTCATTGTACCAGTAGAGCATGCTGAATGGATCTCACCAATTGTTATTGTGCCTAAAAAGAATAAGCAGCTTTGAATATGTGTAGATTACTGGAAACTGAACGCAGCTACGGTGCCTGATCCATTTCCGCTACCTTTTCTTGACACAATGCTTGATAGAGTAGAAGGACATGAAATGTATTCATTCCTAGATGGATACAGTGGGTATAATCAAGTTACAATGGTTGGACAGGATATACCAAAGACCGCTTTCATCACCAATTGGGGCGTTTTTGCTTCTACCGTAATGTGGGTTGGATTAAGAAATGCCCCAAGTACTTTTCAGAGGTGTATGCAGGAAATATTCTCCCCTTACCTTACCTCGTTTATGCAAGTTTATCTTGATGATTTTTCGTTATTTGGCAAGATAGTAGCACACTTGTTCCATTTACGGTGTTGCTTTGAAAAATGCAGAGAATACAGACTCTGTTTGAACCCAAACAAATCTGTGTTTGCAGTTTCATGTGGAAGGCTACTTGGCCACATCGTATCTGCACAAGGTATACAGGTGGATCCAGATAAAATTACAGCTGTGTTAGAAGCACCTGTGCCCACTACACCTAAGGAAGTGATGCGCTTCATGGGCCAAGTAAGATGGCATGGTCGGCACTTACGATGGCTTGCTCATTTGGCAATACCACTGAACAGATTAATCACCAAGACTCCTCGACAATTTGAGTGGACTCAGGAATGTCAGATAGCATTTGATCGTTTAAAGTGTTTATTAACACAAGTTCCCATCTTACAGCCTCCCGACTGGGATCACCCCTTTCATGTATTTGTTGATGCCTCAGATATAGCAATTGGAAGCGTATTAATGCAACAAACGAATAAGTGGTTCAGACCAGTATACTATGCAAGTTGAAGGCTTGCCCCTGCGGAAAAGAATTACTCTGTAACTGAAAGGGAATGTCTGGGTTTAGTATACTCTGTCAAGAAGTTCATGCATTATTTACTTGGCCGCAAATTTACTTTTCATGTAGATCATGCTGCACTTGTCTATCTGGTTCGGCAACAGCACTTAGGTGGCCGATTAGCGTGATGGGTTCTGCTTTTACAAGAATTTGATTACGAAGTTATTCATCGCCCTGGCAGTTCACATGCCTTAGCATATTTCCTTTCTTGCTTAGATTCTGGTGAAGCTCCGATCGGTGTAGATGACACAACACCGGTAATTTATGTTTTTGAACCAACTAATGATGAAATTGGAGACCCACCTATGCCATCTACATACTATGATCAGATATTGACCTTTCTTACTGATGGATGCCTCCCTTCTCAGACTTCTACTGCAATACGCAAGAAAATTGCAGTTTTCAGTCGCCGATTTCGGTTGATTGCTGGGGAATTATACTATATGGATCACACTAGAGTTTTACTTCGTTGTATTCAACCACATGAAGTTAACTCAATCATTACTTTGGCTCACTCAATTCCTTCCGATGGCCATTTTGCAACAGATTTAACGCACCGAAAAATTTTGCAAAGCGGACTTTGGTGGCCTACTATATATAAGGATGTATCACAGTTTGTCAAACAATGTGATAGTTGTCAGAGATCTGGACAGCCCCTGCAATGTCATCTTTTCCCTCTACAACCTGTCTTGCCATTAGAGCCTTTTCAAAAGTGGGGTCTAGACTTTATCGGACCTATTACACCGCCAGCAATACTCAGCAATAATCTTTATATTCTAACCTGTACAGACTATGCAACCAGATGGGCAGAAGCATGGGCTTTAAAATCTGCCACAGCTGTTTCGGTGGCAAATTGCCTAATGAAAGATATCTTTCCGCACTTTGGATTACCTCTGGAGCTTGTTACAGATCAGGGCACTCATTTTGTTAACAATCTAATGAAAGTACTCACACATTCTTTTCAGATCACGCATAAATTCAGTTCACCATATTATCCTCGTGCAAATGGTTTGGCTGAGAGTACAAACAAGACCCTGCTGAATATGCTTCAAAAACTCATTTTGGAAGCACCGGAAAGATGGGACCAATTGTTACCTGTAGTCCTATGGGCATACCGAACTACCTATAAGGTAGCAACAGGTCTAACACCCTTCAAACTAGCTTATGGATTGGAAGCCATAGCACCCATGGAAATTATTGTGCCAAGCTTACGTGTTGCTCTCACTCAGAAATTAATACCAGAAGATTCTTTACCATTTCGGCTAGATACACTCAGAAAACTGGATGAGCACCGATGGCAAAGTTTTCTAACTATGCAAGAAGTACAGCTAAGACAAGCTCGAACACATGATCGCTATCTAAAGACCCCAGTTTTTACGGTGGGACAACTTGTACTATTTTACAATGCAAAATCAAATCGCTCTGCTGGCAAATTCAAGTTACGATGGTTTGGCCCCTACCGGATTTTTGAACATGTGGGCCCAACAACTTTTCGGTTGACTACTTTGACCGGAATTCCTCTTCCGAAAGTCATCAACGGTTCGAAGCTGCAGCCGTATCAACAAACATCTAACCCGCAATGAAACGTTTCGCGGTTGGCCGCATCTTTTGGCGTTCTCTTTTCTTTCCTTTTCTCTTCTTTTCTTTTCTTTTATTTTTTGCGTGCTTAATAAAATAAGTCTGTAAATATCCGCGTTTTGATACCTAATTATGTCAACAGCCGCCCTGCCCTTTCCAGCTACTCATGCATGCACACCGAAGTTAAGAAGTTATCATCTCAACGACGAACGATTATTAGTGATTTTGATTGCTCCCCACTGTCGAACATCTACTTAACCTTCTCCGTTTCGCCAAAAATCGCTACTGTGCTTGCGTGATTTGTGTGACTCTGTATACCCTGTGTGTTTTTGTTTTGTGCTTGCTGTCATCGTTTGCACCATGGAAGCTCTGGCAAACTATGCCGCTTTCCGTGACGGACTCCCTACCGAGGTAGGAGAGTTTCTGCGCACGCGTGGGTTATCCAATTTCGCTGAACTGCCGTGGCATTCACTGGAATCCCACCCGTTTTTTGCTCAGATCATCGCCGCTATCGCTAAAACACCTGCCAACGAGCAAAGTTGGGGTATCACATCCCTACCCTCCCGAACCGTAATCACCTTCCAAACTTTCGCTGAGTCATTTTGACTCCCTTCGCAAGGTCGAGAGAATGGCCCGAATCTGCCATTAGCCACCATGAATCAATTATTCCCTACGCATTCATCCAACGAATACGCGATCCTATGTCGACCGGAACCTGAGAGATCCGCCCTTCAGTTCTTAGTAGCTATCCTGAACCTACATAAACGTACTTATGGAATATCGCATCCATTCTACTCCGCCATTGATTTAGCTGCTAGAGAACCAATAAATTTTGCATCCTACTTCTTCCACCGCATTCACAAGGCATGCGTTTCAATAATTAAACAGGTAAACAAAGGAGGAATGCCAAGGTCCAGATTGCCGCACATGATTTCTTTCCTTTTTCTGGCCATTCTTGTAGCACAACCACCACCCAGAGGCCCGGTCCTGCGCCATGAAGATTCTGTGCAATTATTCGAGGACGATGAAGAAGACGAAGAAGAACTCAATCAACTCTTCCGTCGGAAAAGAATTAGAATGAGTTCCTCTGAAAGTGAAGCCCAGGATTCAGCCGAAAAAAACAAAGAAGATGACAAGGAAGAAGAAAAATAGGACGAAGAAACCTTCCATGACACCGCAACATCTATGCAGCACGAATCATAAGCACAATCTTCATCAGAAGGACAACAAGAACAGGAGAATCACACTGAATCCAACACAAGCTCGTCACAAGAGACATCACAGCAACAATCAGAGCAGGAAAACCAAAGAAATGAAGAACAGATCGTTAAAGAAGTTTTCGACGAACTTCTGAAAGCAGTTGAGTCCACAGCTGCCGACACTGCACAACAAACAACAGAACAGGTAACAGAACCTAACCCTGTCCTGCCCACTCCACCACTGGAACCTCCGCTCAACCCCATCCTTCCTATTCCACCCAATGAACCCGACGAACTCGCAGCTTCTTCATCTTCATCGCCTAACTACTCTCCACTGAACTCCCAGCAACTCCTCACCACATCCTCTTCCCAACCTCGTCCCCCTCCTCCACTCACGTCCATCCCCGTATTCTCTAAGTTAGCGTCAATGGGTCCAACATAAAGTAGATCTACTGGAGGCCGACATTAGCCCCCTACAAGAAGAATTACTAGTAGCCAAAGCCGAAAACCAATCTCTACAAGAACAGCTGAAGGAATGACAGGCCAGAATCACCAAACAGGAAATGGTTACCAGACAGAGAGATGCGACGGTGGCTGAGATCACAAAGAAAGAAGAATCATTACAGAATGCAAATGCCGAAATCAGTAAAATGAAGTAAGAGTTACAGGACAAAGAAGATGCAAGAATCGCATTAGGAAATCTGCTCAAAGAAACCAGAGTTCAACTAGACGAAGTGGTACAAAAAGGCCAAGAACAGTATGATCTGGCGATGAAAACAACCGAAGAACTCCAGAAATATAAGATAGAATTCGACGAGGTAAACAACATTCTACGGCAAAAACTGACATTAGAAGCACAATTACAAAAAGTAATAACAGATCTCCGAAGAGAAAGGGATGCATATTCCAGAACCATACAGTTTCAGAATCAAGAGATCGAAAGAAGGGAGAATCAGCTGGACAATCAAAAAGAAAGAGTAAGCAAGATGGAGAAACAAGTGGCAGAAATGAAAGTTTCTAGAGATGCGGCTCTATCGAACGATTTCTACCTACAAGAAGCCTTTTTGCAGACGCAAGCATAAATTTTGCTAACCAAAGCTATAGCTTTAAGTTCTGTAAGAGTAGATGCACAACTAGTAGAACCGGATACTCCCAAACAGCTGTTGGAAACTTTAAAGAAGAAAATCACTGAAACCTTTAGATTAGCCAGAAACATGTATTTAGACGGAATTATAGAAGAACAGTAATTTTGTAAAACATGCGGGTTCGAGTCCACCGTGCGTGCCAGAGTGTTAGTCGACCGCCGGATTGGAAGTTGTAAAACTGAATCTTTTGTTCGCACGCGTGAAAAGTTGTTACACTAAGAGTTGTAATCTTTTATATAAAGCAATGAAAAGAGATGCTCAGTGACGATTCGTGGAATCACCAGACTGTCCGTCTGGGTGATTGTCTGAACGTTGCTGTAGCGTTGTTTGTCTAATTTCTGAGTACTTTGAGTATACTGTGCATATCCGTGTTTGTTGTCTATCGATCTCTGTTGCGATTGTGAGTTTCATTTACATACGGTAGATCGTTGTACTGTTGTCTGAGTAAGTCGTTTGCGAGTCTCTATTGGGATTGTTGTGTCAGTTCGCATATCGTGTTGTTATTCTTTCTTGAAATGGTCTACCAATGTTTGGTGGAGTCTGTGTAGCTATGGTAGCTTTTCTGGTATTCGGGTTTGTATTGTGTTGTCTTCAATATTGAGGTCTATGTTCGTACGGCAAAGATTAAGCTACGGTAAGAGCCGTCCTAAGTTGCGTACTGAATCTTCAAGCACTGTGTGTCTGTAACTGTTGAGTCCTTCTGTGTCTTCGGTTGAGTTTGACTATGAGCACTGTTCGGTGAAGGTTGAACTACTGCTATTGTTCCTAATGTTACTGCAATGTGTATTCGGAAAAGGGTCCGAGGTAACTCGGTATCATGATACTAATCATCTGGTACAGTGTGTTCGGCGAACCTTGGAAGAATTAGAATAACGAACCGTAAAGATTGAGAAGGGTATACCAATTCATGATAGAAGTCTTGAATATTAATATATTGTGGTGTGAAGTCATTTTGGGAAACAAGCATAGGGCCTCTGTTTTTACAGACCCCTTCCACTCCCAAGAACCCAACAACGTTTAACAGAGACATGAGAAAGCTTTCAAATGTGTTGTATGTTCCACAAATAAAACGAAATCTAATTTCAATAGCTTCTATAACTGATCAAGGTCATCAAGTATCTTTCAGTAAGACAGGAGCTAAGATTATGGATGGTAACAACAAGATTGTTGGGATTGTCATAAGGAGGAACAACCTGCATGAGTTGTGTGCTCTTACAGCCACTACAAAGGTGGGCACAAGTAAGCTATGGCATGAGAGATTCAGCCACATTGGATACCCTGTACTGAAGGAGATGCATCGCAGGGGTATGGTTGCACACCTACCATCGATTGCAGAAATGAAGGAACCATGTGAAGCTTGCATGATGGGCAAGCAACAGAGGAAGGCGTTTCCACAAGAAAGCAAGAACATGGCAAGCTATCCTCTAGAGTTGGTACATGCTAACTTGTGTGGAAAAATGCCTACACAGGCCTTGGGTGGATCTTCCTGCTTCATGTTACTTGTCGACGACTATAGCAGGAAGATGTGGGTGTACTTCCTTCATGATAAGGCTCAAGCTTTTGGTAAGTTTAAAGAATGGCTTCAACTTGTTGAAATTGAAACATGGAAGAAGATGAAGAAATTTAGGACAGAGGATGGTGGTGAGTTCACATCAGCAGAGTTTGAAGATTTCTGCAAGAGTAAGGGAATCAAGCATCAACTCACAATGGCACATAGTCCTAAATAGAACAGTGTTGCAAAATGTCGCAATCAAACCATCATGGAGATGGCAAGGTGCATGTTGAAAGGAAAGGGTTTGCCTAATCAATTTTGGGTAGAGATTGTCAACATTGCTATCTACATCTTGAATCGAGGCTACACCAAGGCACTTGATGAAAAGAATCCACAAGAAGCCTACACTAGTAAAAAGCCTTCTGTTTCCCATTTCAAAGTATTTGGAAGTGAATGTTATGTACATGTTCCAGATAGGGAGAGAAACAAGCTTCAACCAAAAAGCATCAAATGTATCTTCCTAGGGTACAATGAAGATAAGAAGGCTTATAAGCTTTATGACCCTGAGGCTAAGAAGATCATGGCGAGTCATGATGTGGTGTTTAAGGAGGAGCAACCACATGCAGTGGAGGAGGAAAAGAGAGCTTCCACTTTATCATCAGGCGAAGGGGCAATCCACTATGAACCTGGCCCAAGAGCTATCCCTTCTACACAAGAGAAGGAAGCATCATCTTCAGATGATGAGTCTGAAAGTCACCAACCTGCCGACACCCAAGTGGAAAAGCCATTGCCATGTTGGGTGAGGCAGCTCTATGATTCTGCAAACCCCATCCAAGAGTCACTAGAACAGGTTGGAGATGGACCGAGGTGATCATAGAGAATAGAGGAACAGAGACGGGCAAGCACCCATATTGTAAACACAGCCTTGATGGATGATCTCATTCAAGAAGAAGCAAAGGAACCAACCAATGTGGAAGAGGCACTCCATGATCCGAATTGGAGGGCTACCATGCAAACAGAATACAACAATATCATGAAGAATGGAACTTGGGAGCTAGTGGATCGACCCCCTAAGCATAAAGCCATTGGCACCAAGTGGGTCTGGAAGCTAAAGTACAAGGCTGATGGTACTCTAGAAAAGTATAAAGCAAGACTTGTTCCACATGGCTACTCACAAGTTGAAGGCATTGACTTTTGTGAATAATTTGCCCTGACTGCAAGAATGACTACTATCCGAGTTGTACTAGTTGTGGCTGCACATAAGCGTTGGCCAGTCTATCACATGGATGTCAAATCAATGTTCTTGAATGGAGACCTCAAGGAGGAGGTATATGTGTCTCAACCACCAGGGTTTGAGGCTCCCCATTCAGAGAACAAGGTATGTAAGCTAAAGAAGGCATTATATGGGCTAAAACAAGCCCCTAGAGCATGGTACCAATAGACAGACAAGTATCTCTTGGATCTAGGTTTCAAAAGATGTGCTTCTGATGCTAACTTGTATGTTCTAAAGAGAGGAGGGAAGAAATTGTGCTTGTACTCTATGTAGATGACCTTGTGATTACATGAAATGATGATGCTCTTCTTCAACAAACAAAAGATGCCCTGAGTTCAGAATTTGAAATGATAGACTTAGGCTTAATGCATTATTGCTTAGGTCTTGAAGTTTGGCACGAACCAGGGAAGATTTTCATCTCTCAACAAAAGTATGCAAGGCAGATATTGAAGGCATTCAACATGGAGGATTCAAGGAAATTTCTACACCTATGGAGGTCAACACAAAATTATCTATTGAAGATACTTCCCCTCCAGTTGATATTGGAAGATACAGGAAATTAGTTGGAAGTCTCATCTACTTGTGCAATAGCAGACCAGACATCTCTTATGTTATTGGAGTAGTAAGCAAGTTCTCTAATAAGCCTTGCCAAACTCATTGGAAGGCAAGCATGCGGATACTCAGGTATGTGAAAGGAACCACTGATTATGGTATTCTATATGAAGAAGGATCATCTCTAGTCGAATACTGTGACTCAGATTGGGTAGGAGATATTGATACCAGAAAATCAATTTTTGGATATTGCTTTTCTTTAGGATTAGGGATTTTCTCTTTAATTAAAACTAGATCTTGGAAGGATTCACGAGAAAAAATGAAGAGGAAATGGAGCAAGAAAATAAGTGATTTGGAAGGAAGTTTAAAGAAGACTAGATCTAAAATCTTAGAATTGACTTTGCAAGAGTCAAATCAGGAGACCCCAAACCAGAGGCCAAGATTGGTTTTAGCCGAACCCATACCTAAAAATTTAGACATGATGTTTTGAGCATACCAGGGAGATTAAAAGAAGGACCCCAAGTAGCACAATTAAGCACAAATTATCCAAGGGCAGACCTAGAAATCGAGAGGACTAAGCTCTACATGAAGATGGTAAAATTGGCTCAAACTATGTTTGGAGCCTCTTGATATGTCAATTGGAGTAACAAAGGAAAACTAGAACTACACTTTCAAGGACTATTAGAGAGGCTAGAACACTTGATTTATAGAAATGAAAGAAACAGATCAAAGACAACCCCTATTGTTCCCATGGCACAGGAAGGTGATACACCATCTCTGTCTCAAGTGTCGAATATTGTGGATTGGGAGAACCTTTCTTCCATACACAAGTATTCACAAGGATTTCTGAGGGAAATCCAAGAAGAGAAATGGAGACTAGAGAGAGAAACCCACCCCCCATTCAAGAGATAGATGATTCACACGAACAATTTCCCCAAGACATACCCTCTATATATGACGAACTATAGGAAGAGCAACTTAGTGAACAAACAAATTTTGAATCTAATTCTTTACAAGAATTACCTCAGTTCATTGGACCTTGGGAAGCTAAGTCTATCAGTATGAGAGCACCCACCATAATAGTTAGAAATGAAGAGTCCGTAATTCCTAGAGACACAGACGTAATAAAGAACACGAAAGTGTAGTGTCATCTCACTTTAGAAGAATTATGGAAGATTAAACCAAAGTTGTGGAAGCATGTAGCAAACTAGTTCCCAGAGATAGCTACTACCCACTCTCAGGGAGGATCACATGAGAGGGTTCCAGAAATACCCGTGGAAAGGATTGGATATATGAGTGAGGGAGAGGACAACAATACATATCTTCCATTATGATAATGAAGTTGCAAATGGTTGATGGTCATATTGAGAAACCATTAGGTTTACTCAAAGGAATATCTCTCACCACTTGTGTAGAATTCGAGCACACCTTCACCATTTGTGAGTTTGGAAAAACATCATGCTTACGAGATGATTTTGGGATGACCATTCATGTGACAGTTGCAACTTGTACAAGATTGGGGAACTAACTCTTTGTACCTGCAACATTTAGGAGTGACCACCAAAGTCAACCTCCATGACTATTCAAATCACGATGTACCCCCACTACAGTCGAATACCATCCATAGGATGCCTGAAGAAATAGAGTCGATGCAATCTCTAGAATCAGACCCTTCATGGTTGCACGAGGACACTCATCCATGGATGTGTAAGGTAGCTAAACAAGAAGATAAATGATTGAAAGCCGAAACTTTAGGCTGTGAATGACATTCGCAAACCCTTCAAGATCTTGCTTACACACTTATAGTGTTTCAAGACAAGGAATTTGAGCCTCACGATTGGGGAGAGATCTTAGCCACCATGGGCATAGTAGTAAAAGAAGAACAATGGACCCCTCATTGTGATGAGGATATATATGAAATTTCCATCTTTATGATAGAACCCTTAGAGGAAGAGCCTATTCTAGAAGAATGTATGGATTTGACTCAAGAACCAGGTACAAGTGATGAGGACCTAGAGTCCATTATCATGGAACCCTTTTGCTCATCACAAGAGGAGTATCTTTACTTTGTAGAAGCCATCACCCCTGAGGTAGGAAAGGAAAATCAAACTGAATAACCCAAGTCACTCACAGAAAGCAGGGAGAGTAAGCACAAGGGAAAGAAAGAAGTCACCTAAGACAGAAGAAGAAGAACCCCTCATGGAAGTGCCGGAGAACTTTAAAAAATATGGAATAGAAGATAGAAGTATCATGATACAAATGCCTAAATGAGAAGCAAACATAGGAGAAGCATATGATAATCGAGCAAAAACCAAAAAGATAGTGTTCACGATTGAAGAAGGAGAAGAGAAATGCACTTATATAGGGAATGATTTGACAGAAGAAGAGGAATAAGAGTTAACTACCTTATTGCGAGAACATAGAGATGTATTTTCATGGAGCTACAAGGATTTGAAAGGAGTGGATCCAGATATATGCTCCCATAGAATTCCCATGACTCTAGAAGCCAAGCCTTCTAAACAAAAACCATACACCTATAATGACAATTATGCTACCAAGATTATAGAGGAGATAGATCATTTAATAGTAGCTGGATTTATTTACAAGTCTGAGCATACCAAATGGGTATCCCCCATTGTGGTTGTTCTCAAGAACAACAAAAAATTGTGTGTGTGTATTAACCTTAAAAAAGTTAATGCTACTACAATTAGAGATAGTTATCTGCTTCCTGTCATGGAGCATTTATTAAAACGAGTTGCGAGCAAGGAATTCTACAACTTCCTTGATGGATTCTCAGGCTACAATTAGGTAGCCATTGCTCTTGAAGATCAACACAAGATGGCTTTTGCCATAGAGTGGGGCATGTTTGCATTTCATGTTATGCCATTTGGGTTGACAAACACACCCACCACTTTTCAATGGCTAATGTTTCATGTTTTTAGGGAATTCTTATGAAAGAACTTGGAAGTTTATGTGGACGATTTATGTGTATATTCTAACATGAGACAAACCCACATTCCTAAATTGAAGCAAGTCTTGGACAAATGTCGAGAGTATCAGGTCTGCTTGAACCCAAAAAAATGTGTTTTCATGGTTAGGAAAGGCAAGATTCTAGGACAAATCGTGTCAAAGAATGGAATCTATATGGATGAAGAAAAGGTTAGTGTAATTGCCGATCTACCTAGGCCAAAAAATGTGAAGGACGTACAGGCTTTCATGGGGCATTGTGGTTATTATTGACAATTCATACACATGTATGTGATCATCGCAAATCCTCTGTACTCCTTTTTGACTAAATTTGAATGGACGGATGAATGTGAGAAATCATTTAATGAACTTAAACAATGCTTGTGTTCATCACCTATATTAATAACACTAGATTAGAGTGAGCCATTCCATGTGCACGTGGATGCATCCAACTACACTATAGGGTGTATGCTAGCACAACCTACAAGCGAGAGCAATATAGATCTTCCCATAGCTTACACAAGTAGACACCTAAATGTAGCAGAAGAAATTACACCACCATAGAGCGGGAAGGATTAGGAATGATTTATCCGGTAAAAAAAATCAGGCATTACTTATTGGCCAATAAGTTCAAGTTCTTCAGAGACCATCAATCATTGTTGTACTTAGTCAATAAGCTGTGTAGCACAAGACGATTGATACATTGGTTTCTACTATTAATGGAGTACGATTTTCAAGTACTAGTCATGATAGGGAAGACCGACCTTAGAGCAGATTATCTTTCACAACTAACTACTAGAGAAGCTCCTCAAGGGATAACAGATGAACTACTAGATGCATACTTGTTTAATCTTGAGGTAGTAATGAATGGGCCAAGCCTATTGTCCCTATTCTCACATTTGGACCAAAGGATCCTAGGATTAAGATCAGAGAAGGAGAGATCACCAAGTCACAAAGATAGCAGATACTAGTAGGAAGCATGCATAAACAAGATAATCAGAGAATTCTTGCTTGTTGCATAGAAGGATCCTAGGATTAAGATCAGAGAAGGAGAGATCACCAAGTCACAAAGATAGCAGATACTAGTAGGAAGCATGCATAAACAAGATAAACAGAGAATTCTTGCTTGTTGCATAGATGAATCAAAATACAAGAAATGGTTGCAATTAGCACATGTAGGCGTATTAAAGCAACACCATTAGAGACAACGTACACTACAGACTCTGCATAGATTAGGAGTGTATTGACCTTCTATGGAAGGAGATGTCTATAGACTATGCAAGGAATGCCTAGTTTGTTGTGAAAGACCACTCGTGGAGCATGCCACTTTATATCATGTGTCTCTTACACCAGAATGGAGTGACCCAATAGTAACCTACTTGAGGACGAGCACATTCCCTCAAGGAATGACTTTAGCAAGACAAAAAAGTCTAGAGCAGGAAGCTCAAGACTAGACACTCATTGGCAATAACATGTACAAAAAGGGAGCGATGGATATCTAAGATAGTGTGTTCATGAGATTGATTATTTAAGCATATTAGAGATTGCACACCAAGGTGTTGCAAGAGCTCATTTTGGCCCCGATAGAATAATCAAAGCCATACTATTTGTAGGATTATGGTGGGCCACTCTTCACATGGATGCATTGATGAAACTCGTAAACAAAAAATGTTTAGATTGGGACAAACAGTTACATCACACTGTTTGGGCATATCGAGTGCCCTACAAAACCGTACTCAATGCAACTCCCTTTTAGATGGTTTTTTGTCAAAATGCAGTGCTTCCTTGGATTTTTTGATACCTAACCTTAAGGTTGCACAAGAGCATCAATGGACTGGCCACAAGTTATCTTCAAGGATAATGGACTTGGAACGATTAGGAGAAACCAAATTGAAAGCGGCAACAGGCATATATGCAGCCAAGAAGCGACAGAAAGCTTATTTTGATGCACTGATGAAAGATAAAGGCTTAAAAGAAGGCAACTTAGTGCTAGTGTATATGTTGAAACAACACGCACGAAAAGTAGAGAAACATGGTTATGGACCTATGATTATAAACCGAGTTTCGACAAGTGGAGCGGTATAGTTAGCCACACTAGAAGGAGAGATAATGCCTAATTACATTAGTGGATGTAGAGTCAAGCTTTATCAGGATCCTCTTACTGAGAATATGCTTAGATGACTCACGTTGGCAAAGAAATGCAAGGAGGAGAAGAGAATATGAGAGGAAGCTTAGGCAGAGGCCTTAGAATGCATTAAACGTATGAAATTAAGAAGACAAGGACTAGCGAGAGAACGTTGTAACCATTTCAAAGGCTCTAAAATAAACACTAATATCGATGAAGAAGCCCCCAAATATCCTATGGCCATGTGCCAAACAAAGTCAACTGCTCGTCCTAGCATAGTGGATAGGAGACCATTCATTACACTGGTGCTAAGGCAAGGCAATACATGCCAAGAGCTTAGGGCTTTGATTGATTCAAGTGCCGCAACTAGTGTGATTAGGTGGTCTCATTGTCAAGACATGGGATTATAAATGTGGCTGATTCAGGCATACCTTATAGGGCTAGGGGGCATGGAAACCCTTTGCATGGGTGAGGTGGACCTTCCTTTTCTCATACGCGATGTAACTTTGATTGTGAAACTTCTAGTGTGCCATGATGAGGACCTAATAGAACCATTAATTCTTGGCCAAGATTGGTTATATGATCACTTAGTGGACTTAAATCTTAGAAAATGCTTCCTGTAGCTCATGATCTTAGACCATGAGCAAGTGATACTACTTGACTTCCGTAATGATACCCCCTGAGGAACATGACCTCAGCCCATATGAGATGCATGCTAAGGAGGATCGAAAGATTTTTGGACAAATGCTTCCATTGATAACAACCCTCGTGGGGCAAGCTATGAATAACCTTTGCCTTAAGAGATGTCAAGAGATTTTCCCCTCCTCCTTCCTTGGACAAATGGGGATCATGAGCAGTTGGGTGGGCCAGATGGGTTACATCAGTAGCCAAATGGGCACCATAGTCTCTTCAAGCCCATCCTCCTCACTTCCTGCATACCTACCTAGATCTGTTGTACAGAATACCTCACTTCTTGATTTGCATGTCATGCAAGTGTTGGACCTCCCTTCTTTTCCAAAGTAGAGTACCGGCGTGGCCTCCCAACCACCACCACCACCACAAAAAATTCAACCATGACTTAGGAACCCAAACCAATGGCAACCCCAGATGACCCCATGATGGATGCACCATGAGCATGCCAAGTATGGGTACAAAAAGGTCAGAAAGCACTGGCCATCTCCAACAATGTAGGCCATGATGGGAAGAAGCCAAAGTAGAGTCAGACTCAGTGTTCGACATCCCTTCGGCTTTCTTCTCCACCAATGAGAACTTGACAAATTAGAGTACCTAAGAAGTACCTGACCATCAAGACCAATCCCACTCATTTTTGGGTGCCCAAAGCCTGTCTTATAGCTCAACAACCAAGCCTTGTAATAACCATCCCTTTGAAATCACACCACTCATTGATGCTATCACTGCCATATTCATCCCTTGTACCTCATCAAAAGAAGCATACCCACACATCAACTCTTAGAAAGTGGGTGCCGAAATGCATCTAGAAACTTCCAAACACCCTTTTGTACAATATAACATCTCTCACAGCTAACCTTTATCCTTGTAATAAGTCATTGACATCAAAGCCTTGTGTAAATCCACCCTCACTAACCCACTATCACTTGTAATGACATCTCACAAAAAGCAATTTTTGCATTATTCAGAGCATTTAGCATGTCTAGAGACCTGCATTAGCTACTTGGAGAGCATTACATCAATCACCTCACAACACACAGTTACATGGGTTATGCATCGGTTATGTAAATGGATTGCGATCTCACTTTATTGGGATCATAATTAATTTCCATACTAATGTGTTATCCTTTTGTAGCATATCATTTATACACATGTTCGGATCACCATGCAAACCAAAGGAACCTTCGAGGCTCGCACCAACATGCCAATAATGAATTTTGAGAACTTATTGGCCGAAGCCCATCTGACAATGAAACCACTCGAATTCCAAGATTTCATGGGGCCAATGCCAATTGATGATCCTCCTATCAGAAGGATCGAGAGGGTACATAATAAATTCCACTTGTTTCAAGGCTTAGCATGACCATTGGCATACACATAACACATTTATGATGCAATGTTATGCTTCAGTGGTGATACTTGGGGAAGATATCAACTCTTTTCACGGAACTTTGAGGCCCTTTAGTATTCATAAGAGTTACGACCAATTTGGGCAATAGCAGGGTTTATAGATACTTTAGCACTCCCCTGCCCAAACTAGACTTCTATCAATATTTTTATTTGGTTAGCACTCTACAGCCCCCTTACAGAAAAGAGAACTCCCAGGCATGTTCATTTTGCCCTCACTAGTTGCAGATCCCCCTTTCAAGAAGTTTTATCTCTCGACAAATCTCATCAGGGTCGCACTCAAGATCCATGGCACGCATACACTGACAAAAAAGGAAAGGCTCATCCGGAGCCAATGAAAAAAGGTGACGTGCTCAAAGGGTAGATATTTCAGCTATAACACCTGAGCTATCAAAACCACTACGAGTTTTTATGCAACACTTTGCCTTCCCGACCAAGGATCGTTTTACATTGCCATGGAAATGTATTTGGTTTGGCTTGTACTTGGCAAATATAGGGCCCCAGACTATCGACCTCGCTAGTTGGATTCAGGAACAATTATATTTGGCATAACAAAGATGGGCACGAAAAAGGGTCATTCACGACTGTTGTGCCATTACCAAGATTGTATACTTGTGTTTAGCACATGATATACCGGTAGAGCACACTTTGACTAGTGAAGAGTTCAGGTGATTTAAAGGAACTTCCAAGAAAGCCTGTAAGTCAACCAAGGCAAGGGCAGGAAAGCATATGAGAGGTATGATCCCATGCTTACAGGTCCCAAAATCTCCTTCACCTCAACCTTCCCCACAACAGTCTCCAATGGAACCACCGATGGTACCTCCCATCCGAATTCGCCTATCGCGTCCTATGACAAGTGAAGGTACTACCAGTGCAGTAATAACCTCAGAAGCTACCTTTGCCACTACCACTCATGCCACCACTACTAATGTAAGAGAAGATCCCACCACCATTGGTGTAGAGGCTTTCACATTCCCAATACCCAATCTAGAGGCAGAACCTCTTAATGCCACCTTCGATTTTGAGATGCAAGATGCATTTTTGAGTGAGTTCCAGTTCTCAAACACACAATTATTCTCTCATGAATATGAATGACTGAGCTACCCAAACTCCCCACCTGAACAAGGACATGATCAAGTAGTCTCAAGCTTTGAGGAGGAAGATCAAACAATGACTAATGACGAAGAGCAAGATGATGAGAGCTAACACACTCAAGACTCACAAGATGAAGACCAATGTGATCAGGAGGAACAACAAGCTAAAACATAAGGTGACACTAGTATACGAGAAGAGGACACATTAGATGCAGCCGCCTACACGATCACCATTCAAAAATTGTATTGCAATATGCAGACTATATGGGCGAACAGACGAGTTTCAGAACAAAAGAGTAAGGAGATTTTACAACAAGAATTGGTGAGTGGAGGGTTTGATGTTAGATTTATTTAGACCTCCATGGTCTAGCATTGGTCCACCTGTATTTGGTCGAGGACCCTAGCCGGGTCAAGGACCAGAGCTTGGGGGAGCCTAGGCTCTAGCACGAATCTTTGAGGTTATTCCATCTCCTCAAAGTGGCCATATGAGGACTATTTGGACTTTAGAGAAGGTTCTAGATGTGCCAAGGCCAAGGGCTATTTAAGGTTGGGAGGAGAGTGGCAGGTAGCTCATTGGGATCTTTCATTTGAAGCTTCCTTTGTGAATGCTTTCAAAGAATCAATTCAATCAGTGGGTACAGTAGAAGCACTTCATTTCTTAAAGAGAAAACCACTGCCATAATTTGACCCTAGATGCATCTGCCTGATGTGGAAGCCAGGAGAATACATCCGCATCCCAAAAATCGATGCTCAGTCCTCCCGTCACCATGAAGAAGCACCACTAGTTGCAGAGTCACCACCCGAAGGAGAAACTATTGTCATCGACTCTCCTGCTCGACCCTCGACATCCATACCCACCACAACCGTGGAAATAGCCTCTACCTCTAAAGGAACCCTCCCATCACCAATACATACTTCCCAAGAACACCCTAACCCATCTAATTTAGCTCAACCCATCTCGAGTGCTATAGCAAAAGCCTTAGTACATCCCATTTCCACTTCTCTCACTAAAATCTCTACACCCATTCCCACGATGATCATTCCCCCAATTCCCCCTAATCCTTTCCTCACCCCTTCCATTTCTTCCATTCCCTTTCCCCAACAACCCTTCTTCCCATTACAACACCCCATGAATTTTTCACCCGTGTCACCTCATATTCCTAGTATGTTACCACCATCTTCTCCTCTACACCAATCAGTCCATGAAACCCTCCATGTAATATATTTGTTCACATTTGAACATCTTGTCTTTACACCCATGCACCCACCCACATTCACGCCACTCTTCACCATTAGCTCACTTGATCACACCTTGTGACATGGACCTCTCACCATCCACAACACCAGCACTCACATCCACCACCCTATGCCCCCTCATGACAACACATTTTGAAACTATCACCACAACATTCACAATCTCGACCCCATATCCCTTTCCCCCTGCATCAACCACTACACAACCTTCATTATCTAGCACTACATCATTACTGTCATCATCCATTGTAGATAATGCACTTCAACAAATGTTTGCTTGCATGCACCAAGTTCGGGAAGAATTCACAGCACTCAGTTGTAACTACCAGGCATTGTAGTAGACAACAATGCAACTTTAGGCCCACTTAAATTTGCTAACTATTGAGAATGCCTCTCTAAATGCACGACATCAAGAGCTCCATGATGCATATCACTCCATGGAGTTGGAGTTCGAGTAGAAGACAAAAGAGGCTATCACAAAAGCAGAAGAGCATCTATGAGTTCAAATTGTTAGGAATGCCACGTTAACACAAAATATGGAACTCTTACGATGACATCTTGCAGTGGCAAAAGAAGAAAATCAATGTCTGCAGGAACAAAATAGAGAGAATTTCAAAGCAGCCATGGACAAACCAGATGAATTGCTAAGTCCAAGTAGATTCAAGGTTGTGTCATCAGAAACAATGCAACCATTGCTAGAAGATCACACACGATTACTAGAAGATTATGATAGATTAAATGAGGAATATCAACTACTCAAAAGTGACAACGCCACCTTATGCCTACAAGCACATGTGCAACAACCTATCATTCAAGAAGTCACACCTCCGAAGATAATGGAAGAATTGACCACATTACAAGCACATGTTGGAGCTCCAAGCTCAAGCTCCATATCATTCAGAGAATCCCAAGCCTAATTCCCCACCTGAAGTCTCGACAGATGAAGAAACCATTCCCATCTTGGTGGAGGCAATGTTCAAAGATGAATATGAACCCCAACCTATCCCTGGTGGATGCGTGATTGAAAGATGACCAGGATACATTTGAGCTCCCCACCCCAGCATGGATGAAACCAGTAGAGGAGCTTGGCAAAACTCATTCAGCGAGGGACAATGCCAGGACTGGTTAACCTACCCATACTTCACACCACCATGTAGTATCCACACCTTGGAACAGTTTGGTCACTTTGTATGAGACTAATACAAAGGCACAAAAATTGCAACTCAAGAACGAGCTGCATACATTGGAAAAGAAGAGCATGTCGGTAAGTGACTACACTCTAAAAATCAAAAGCATATGTGAGTCACTTGCATCTATTGGTGTGAATGTAGATGATGATGATAAGGTGGAACTGTGCCTTTGTGGTTTAGGAGCTGCATATAAGCAGTTCAGAACTTCCATACAGACCAAGGAAAATATTCCGAATTTTGCTCATCTGGTATCTATGCTGATTATTGAAGAAAAGAATCTTGGTGAGGATTTAAACTCCCAAGGAAAGCCCAGTTCTGAGCAGGTATTCTACTCTGGTAGAGGAAGAGGCAGAGGTAGAGGTTTTGGAAGTGGAAGAGGAAACAGTAACCAAGACCAAGGTCAACAATAGAATCATGCAGGAGGAAGAGGACAGTTTCGAGGCAGGGGGAGCAAAAGAGGTCGCAAAAATTTCCAAAGAAATGATTCAGGTAATGATAGTAAAGGATGCTGGAATTGTGGTAAACCTGGACACTTTGAGCGTGATTGCAGGTTGAAGAATCAAAATAATAGAAGGCAGCAAAACAACTATGCATCCACCAGTGCAGATGATTCTGAGAACCTGTTTATGGTTCAACATCACATGATGAATACGATGTCTGCTGGTGTTTCAAAATCGAATGATAATGTCTTGTATGTTGATTCAAGTGCTTCAAATCACATGACCAGTCATGCAGAATGGTTTAGTAGTTTGCAGAAAATGTCAGTTCCTGGATATGTTGAAATAGGTGATGATACATCGCATCCTATTGAGCATATAGGAAACATAGTAGTGTCTATGGAGGACGGGAAGGTAAAACATCTTGCTGATGTGTTGCATGTTCCAAATATAACAAAGAATCTGGTTTCTGTTGGACAAATGGTTGACCAGGGATTACAAGTCAGGTTCAATGCTGATGGGTTATATGTAGAAGAGTACAAGCAGGATGGACGATTGGTTGCCAAAGGAAACAAAGTGGGTAGGATGTTCACCTTAAATGTGAAGATTCCTGAAATGAATGAAGCCATGTTTGCAAAAGGTGCAGGAGTTATTGCAGATATACAGATATGGCACAAACAGATTGGACATGCAAACTTGCAAAGGCTAAAACTGATGAAGTCAATGGAGATTGTCCATGGACTACCAAATTTCAAAGTTGCAAAAATGTAAAAGGTATGTGGAGCATGTCAATTTGGTAAACAGTCAAGAGCATCATTTCCACATGATAAGCATGTTAGTGAGAATGTACTAGAAGTGGTACAGATGTTTGGGGTCCAACAAAGACCACATCTATGGGTGGTTGCAGGTTTTATGTTACTTTCATTGATGACCATACATGCAAAGTATGGGTATATTTCATGAAAGAGAAGAGCGAGGTGTTCACTCACTTCCAGAATTTTAATGTTATGGTGGAAAAGCAGACAGGGAAGTACATTCAGACATTAAGATCTGATGGAGGAGGTGATACGAATGGCGTTGCAGAACGCAAAAATAGACATATTGCAGAAATAGCAAGAGCCTTAATGGCTGAGAAGAATATGCCTCATGTTATTGGGCAAAAGTTGTGCATACTGCTGTATACATCATGAACAAAACTCCGACTGTTGTTGTACATCAAGTTACACCTGAAGAGAAGTTTACAGGTAAAAAGCCAAACTTATCACATCTGAAAGTTTTTGGCTGTATTGCATATGTACATGTCCCAGATGAATTGAGGATGAAGCTTGATCCAAAAGCAGAAAATTGTGTCTTCATTGGATACTCCCTTGAGCAAAAGGGATATAAATGTTATAACCCACTCACACAACAGGTAAAGGTGAGCAGAGATGTGGTATTTGATGAAATGTCAAGCTTCTATGCAGATGCCAAAGAAGGACTGAGTCTTGAACCAAATGACAAAGAAAATGCTGAAAACTCAAGTGCAGAATCTCAGGTTTTGAGTGGACCGGATGCATAACCAAGCAATAGTTCGAACTCAAATCCATGGAGTGGAAGATTACGGGGAAATTTCAGTCCAGAAAATTCATCAAATACATCCAAGAAAGGTAAAGAAAAGCTTTCTGCTGGTCATAAAACATGTGCAGGTTTTGAAGACGTTGATGGAGATTCAGGCGGTTCAGAAAAGAGTCTTGATGAGGAACTTGGATTGCCTTCTGTGAAGACTCCAGGAGTAAGAAGGGCACATGCAAATGATAAGGAGAAGTGACCCAGGACCAAGAAGATATGGGAGGATGAGGAATTCAGTGCAACGATTGACATATGATAGTTACATGGCTCATCATTATGCCTACATGACAAAGGTAATACAAGATGTTGAACCTTCTTGCTTTGAAGATGCAATTGGAATTGCAGATTGGGAAAAAGCTATGGATGAGGAGATGGCTGCACTTTATGGAAAATCATACATGGAAGCTGGTTCCATTGCCGCAAGGAAAGAAACCCATAGGCTGTAAATGGATTTACAAGGTAAAGCATAATGTTGATGGTAGCAAAAGCAGGTATAAAGCATGATTGGTAGCTAAAGGATATGCACAGACATATGTCATTGATTATGAGGAAACATTCAGCCCTGTAGCTAAAATGTCTACTGTTAGGACACTTGTTGCATTAGCTACAGCAAAAGGATGGACTTTGCATCAGATGGATGTGAAGAATGCTTTCCTACATGGTGAGTTACAGGAAGAAGTATACATGGACTAGCCACAAGGATATGAAGATTCAAAGCATCCAGAATATGTTTGCAGGTTGCAGGGCTTTGTATGGGCTGAAGCAAGCTCCACGTGCATGGCATGCAAGGATTGCTGATTACTTAACTAGCATTGGGTTTTCTATGTGTGATGCAAATCATTCACTATATGCAAGGAAGGCTGATGATGGCATCACGATTGTGGCCATTTATGTTGATGACTTGATTGTAGGTGACGATAATGAAGAAAGCATCAAAGAGGTAAAGCAACTTCTTATGTAGGAATTTGACATAAAAGATCTTGGTGTGCTGCGTTATTTCTTGGGCATTGAGTTTATACATACAGAAACAGGTATATGGCTATTGCAAAGGCAATATGCCTTGAATATGCTGCAAAAGTATGGTATGGCTGGTTGTAAGCCAATTTCTATGCCATTAGATCAGAATTTGAAGTTGGATACTACATCAGGTGAAGCACTGGAAAATGCTACTATGTACAGGAAAATTGTGGGAAGTCTTATATATCGTACAATTACAAGGCCTGATTTAAGCTATATTGTTGGACTTGAAAGTCAGTTTATGCAGGTTCCCAAGAAGCCACATTTGGATGCTCTGAGGTGCACTCTGCGTTATGTGAGTGCTACTTTGGATTATGCATTGTTTTACGAAGCTGGTGTAGATTTGTAGGTTCATGGATACAGCGATGCAGACTGGGCTAGTAGTACTCTAGATAGAAGATCTACCAGTGGCCTTCTTTTCTCACTTGGAGGTGCAACTATTACATGGAGCAGTAAGAAGCAACCCACTATTGCTTTGTCGAGTACAGAGGCTGAGTATAGAGGTGCTGCAATGGAAGCATGTGAGGCATCATGGCTGGAGATGTTACTTGCAGATTTAGGTGTGGAAGTGCAAAAGCCTATCACTATCTATTGTGATAATCTTAGCAGCATACAGTTAGCACGGAAGCCTCTTTTCCATGCTAGAACAAATCATATCGAGGTACATTATCACTTCATTAGAGAGAAGGTATTAGCAGGTGATATTGATCTTGTTTATGTGAGAACAGATGAGCAGGTTGCTGATATTTTCACCAAAGCACTTAGAGTTGAGAAGTTGAAGAAGTTTTGGGAGATGCTTGGATTGCAGGATATGGCGTTGAGCTTGAGGAGGAGTGTTGAGATATCAAGCTCAACATGTGATGATCCAGGATGACACGTACCAGTTTTTCGTTTCTCTGACATGTATAGTGGTCACACCGGTATATGTCAGGGATACTTCATTGAGCTTTATTAGATTTATCTACCGAAAGTGATGGCACATTTGTTTCTTGCCAGCTCACTCATTTAGGTTTTTCCTTATGTACTGATCTTTATAAATTGCACTTGTTGTATTCTTGTTTTTAGGTCATTCTTGTACATTCCTTTTATGTAATAGAAGAAGAAGAAGAAGATCATTCTTCCTTGCCTCAATCTGTGTGTGTGCTTCTCCTTGAGAGTGAGAGTGTGTGTGTGAGCTCTCTTCCTTATCTCCTTCCTCGTGACAATGAAGATATTTGACCTCATGCAAGTGGTATTCAAAACATTCAAGAATGTGGCACCTCCTGTGTCCACCCCAGATTCGAGCATGGAAATTTAGATTTGGCCTATGACTTGAGCATGACACCATCAATAAAGATCATCTATGCCTCAGTTTGCAAGGTGAAGTATCTCCCCACCTGTTACAAGCAAAGATTTGAAGATATCTTCACAACAAACTTCTGGAAATACCACTCTAAGGTGTTCATCTCCGAATCAACACATCTTGTGCAACCCTTTTCTTATGAGAAGGCCATCTACTCAATGCATCATAGATTACCTCAGCCAGATGTCCCAGGCATTGTTGACTAGTAATGACTTGAAGCTCATCTAGAAAGGGGACTTTGTCTCAAAGAACATGAACTTGCCACCAATATCCTTTAGTACTATTTTGATCACCCCACATCACAAGGGTCAGGCGGGGATGACAAACTCGAGACGGGGGAGTGTTAGTGGCAAAAAAGACCAAGAAGGCTTGATCCGACAAGGAAGCTTGAGGGAAGGAATTCAAAGAGTGGGACAAGGCACATGCAAAGGCCTAAGCAAAAAAGGAAGCTAGAGAAGGAGAGAAGGACAATAAAGCCTCCAAATTTTTCAAAAACTTTACATTAATAAAAAGTGATATTCATGACTACATCGTATTGCAAATAATCATTTTTGCGAATTCCATCTCATCATATCATCCTCACATCTTTGTAGATTGATATTTATGAGGTGGATCTTCACCACAGTGGTACTTCCATTGTGCTAGTGTGACAGAGGTGTTCATGGGGTTAAGGCTTGCTCACAAGGAGCCCTTGTGCAAATCTTTTGATAATCCATGTAAAAATGCAACATTAAATGATCAAGATCAACTAATCATGCAAGTTCTCAATCAAAAATAATATTAATGATGATGGAATTAGAAGTTTTACCTTGAATACTTCAATTCAAACTCACAATCAATGGTTGTGGTTGTAAAAACTTTTTTGTTGAATCCACAAAATTTGTTGAAGAAGATCATATTACATCAATATGAATTCACCATCATCATGAACCCTCAAAAACAATGTCACTTTTGCTCAAAGATGAAGGTTATATTACTAATCAAAGTTTAACATAGAATTTGGCGGATCAAAAAGTATCCAAATTTGAATATGTTTGTTGCTCCTTGCTCCTATTCTTCATCTCATCATTTGACTATAGTTGAACCATTGGAATTACGTTAATAACCCTTCCTTTGCTTTGAAAACATCATCTCCTTCATCTTTTCTTTTCTTCACTTGATGTAGACCAATGTTTGAGAACTCCATATAAAGCTTTGAAAACTTCATCTTCATGTGTTAGTGAGTGTGCATGGCCACAATCACTACCACAATGCATAAGATTAAACAAGCTCTTCAAAGCTTCACATGTCAATTGCATCAAATAAAAAACAAACTTAGTAGCAAAATGAAAGGAGGCGGTAGAGGTCAAACCAACAAGCTTATAAGAGGTTTAAAAATGATGAAAATAGTCACTCTCAACTATCAAATTTCACTTCAAGCATGATGTTCTTTACCTTATCTCCTAGTATAGGAAGTTTCATTAGCAGCATACCCTTGAGCCTTTTGTTGAAGATTCATCGTCTACACCATAATGTTTTATTTGCATTCCAAAGTAAGCATGCATAGGGTTATGTTACAAAGTTGTGGACAAGGCACCTACTTTTATTTCACCAGTGCACTTGCACCACATATGCTACATTGAATTTTGAAGGCAAGATGAAAACACATGAATATGGATGAAGTTGAAGACAAGAAGAAGGTGCATAAAAATCAACAAAAGTCAGCAAAGAAAAGAATAAGTCTCATGGAACAAGAAATAGCCTCTACATTGATATAAACACTTGAAAATATCTAAATCAAAAATGGAAATGGTCTTTAGTATTATGACCTCTCAAAACAACCCACCTAAACTATGCAAACAACTTTGTAAAGGACAACAAGGTCTAGGAGGCGGCAATGTTACACTATGCAACCCCATAAAACTTTTCAAGTTATTTAATGTTTTTTGCACACTTTGTATATAGAAGAGGTGTATATAGAAGTGGCATTTATATTTTCTGAACCTTGTAACATAGGAAGAGTCTTTCCTCAAAAAATCCACAAAAGAAGAGCAATTTTAAGTAAGGTCATTTTCATTTTGAGAGTTTTCAAAATAAAAAAGGAGTGGTTATGAGGAAGCTACTATAGAAAACACTAAAATCCTCATTATAAGGACTTCTCACTTGTGTGAGCAAGAGAGCTGTTTTTCTCAAAAAATTCATGCACAAGCTTTCATGGCTTCTTGATTACTTATTTTTTTACTGATTCTTTATTTGTGACACTTGCTACTTGCTTCCATGTGTGTCTAATATTATTCTCCTAAGTGTTTTTTGTCTCTCCTTGTTGAACATTCTTTCTACTAGCTACCTCCTTTTGACTCCCTTTGTGAGCCTAACTTTGAAGATGAAGATGATGATGAAGATGATGATGAAGATGAACTTTTTATCATGATTTTCTTGATCAAAACTTTTTATCCCCATGATCAAAGATACTTATTGTGATTGCATAAATCAAAGATTTTTATCGTGATTGCCATGATCGAAAAATTTTATCACTTGGATCAAAACTTTTTATCGTTGTGATCATATATATATGGTGACTGCATAGATCTAAATCTTTTATCATGGTTGAATTTATCGTGCTGACTATTTTTCAATTAGTTTTGGGTCTCATATTTGGATGATTAGGGAGGTTGATGATTGAATACAATGAAGTTGGTGAGACATATATCCATCTCGTCTACTTCACCTCTGACTGCAATTAAGTAGAGGTCTACTCTTCACCGATTTGATAATGTAAAGGTGTATGAGCATATGGCTTTGTCAAGTTGTATGAGCATGCCATATACTACACGTCACTAATATGTCTTATGGGACCTTGGATGAGTCACAAATCCAAAAACCATGATGATTGGAGGTAAAAAAAAGGTGCTCACACATAATGACCTGTGGATCTTCCTTAAAATTATATGCTCGAGAACAATTGCAACCTTTTGAAGGTGCTAAGGAATGAGGACCATAGGATCTATACTCAATTCGATAATGGGAATCGATTGCAACCTTTTGAGGTATGTGTACTTGATCGAATGGCAACCATACAAAGGTGCCTTTGGGAATTGCCCACACACATAAGCCATTGGATCTATTGCTCCAATCAATGGCTTACAAAATTTCCTAGAAGGACATGTTGTTGGATGAATTTCTAGCCATTAGATAGAGAATAGATCGAACAATCCACTCAATAAAGCAAGGTACATATACTCATGATCATCTGATTGAATAGAAATAATGGCAACACATTCCACTCCATTGAGCTTGGGATCAATCCAAGGGCTTAGAGCCACTGCTCCTCCCTAAAATTCTTGTCAATCTCCCACTATTGATTCGAAGAGGATCCAAGGATAAAAAATGAATCCAACAATCATATAAGACAAAAATGTCAATCTATTTCTTAAGGACTAACCTACCAACCCTTTTTTCTAATATGTCAAAATCCTATTGAAGAATTTCTTAATAAGGTTTCTAATTTTGTGGTAAACAAAGTAGCTCGTGAAGACTCGATACTTTTCTTGAATTGTAATCAATTATAGCAAAGGGATTTGCACAAACCTATGGAATTGTTTTTGACGAAACCTTTAGCCTTGTTGCAAAGAGGATGACTGGCAAGGCATTGGTAGCAATTGCTCAAGCAAAGGATAGTCTATTCCAACTCGATGTGAAGGATGCTTTCCTTAATGGAGAACTAGAGGAGGTTGTGTACAGGGATGAACCGTAGGGTTTGAAGATAAAACCAAGTTTAATTATGTTTGCATGTTAATGAAAGCCCTAAATGCTCTAAAACAAACATCAAGGGTATAAAGTCAAAGATTAGTCAAACATTTAATTAGTTGTCGATATCAATAAAGCAAGGCAGATCCCTCACTACTCATAAGAAGGAAATGTGATACTTTTTGTGTATATGTAGATGATTTGATCATCTCAGAGGATAATGAAGAAGTGATCAAGGACATCAAGATGAAGATTGATAAGGAGTTTAAGATCTTATACTTAAGGTATCTAAGGTATTTTCTAGGAATTAAAGTCATATACAAAAGCAATGGGATTTGGCTTATGCAAAAAAAAAAAAAAGGGATGTATTGAAGAAGCATGGACTTACAAATTGCACGCCATTAGGAAATTCAATGGAATCTAGCATGAAGTTGAATTCAATGAAAGGTAATGCAGTGACAGTTGTGAATTTGTAAGATACATGCTACATGATTTCCTCGTTTGCAAGCAACAAAAGGGTACTAAGCCACCTCAAAAGTACAATGAATGAAGGTTTATACTATCCTTTTGAGGATGATTTGAAGATGAACGCATATACACATGTTCATTGGGTTGGATCAAAGGAAGATGGGAGAAGCACAAGTAGATATGCAACGTTGATGAGAGCTTATCTCTACAATCGCTTTGACTTCAACTGAATTTTCCTTCAACTGAGCACTAGTAATATGTGAGCTCATGCGGCCCAAGAAGTTAATGATTTATGAAATTGTGGAGTACCTATAAAAACCATGGAAATGCCTATAATATAGAGTGGAATTGGAAATAAGGAATTATACAAAAGGATCATTTCTTCCCGCATAGTTGTGACAGTGTGAACGAAGGTCAAAATGAGCTTGAATATGAATTCTAATGATACCAAGCTCTTCAGCCTTTGCAAAATTAAATGTAAACCGCTTTATGCTTTTTGAAGCTCATACAAATATGAGAGAAGAAAAAAGTTTTGATGACTTAAACTAATGCACTTGAATTTGAAGGAGAGGGAATACACAAACAACAAGACAAAAAAAAGAAGCTTAGGAGCACAACACATAATAATAATAATAGGAATCGATTATCTTCCTAAAGAGGGAACAAGTGCCACAACATATATAGGAGTATTTATATACATCACAACATATATAGGAGTATTTATATAAATCACTACCATAATATAATTACACCTTGGACAAGGATAAAATCTCCCTATTGACATACCTAGGGAAAATTCAATACCTCCTTTGGTTTGATAGGAGTGATACCTACACTTGGTGCACAGCTTCTACACTTCATCCAAGCGATCGCCTTGCACAGCTTTTGTAATCATCCAACAGACAAAAATCCCCATCCAACTACATCCATAACCGTGTACAACAATTATTGGACCATACAAGTAGACACGAGGACAAGTGTTATGAAAATATCATCAGTTCATTGAAATTACTATTTAATCGTCCATCAGAATTAAGGCCTGATATTTCTTTTCAAGAACACTTTAAAAATATGCTGATTGAAACAGAGGAAAGGAAAGATTTTGAGCATTCCTGGGCATCTATCCCTAGAAATGGCTACAACTAATACAGAACTCCCAATCTACCACCTGATCAAAATCAACCCCGAGCCCAGATCAATTATGAAAAATCAAACATGCCAAACCCTTTCCTCTATATGCGACACGGACCAGAGTAGAGTCCTTACTCCATTCATCCTTCAGGCAGGCATCCATCAGATCCTCGAGTAGAATGTAGAGTGAACACAGGTAAACTCTTACTTCAAATGCCAAAGACAGGTGAGTATATGGGTAAATGCCATCTATAACACCGTTAAAGTCTTCTAAAGGAAAATATCATTGTTCAGTATAAATTCATGACATGCCAACCATCTAGCACTGTTCACTAAGTCGGACTTCAGAAGCTGTCCTACTGTATCCCTTGACTAATTATTCCATGTACACTCACAAAAGGGATTGCGATGCATGCTACACTGCAAAGACATTAAAAGAATTGGAACTACACCCAAAGAAGAGGACCACCAGAAACTTAAGAGAAGAATAAAAGCTCCAAAGTAGGATGGGGTAAAAGGAATGGAAAATTGTCCAACAGTGTAAGCTTAGATGGTTGTGTCTTTCACTTCTTTCTGGGGGGCAAGACTTCATTCCCCATGGCTTGCACTAGGTGGAGAGCTCCTTATCCTTGAGATGAGATGAAAATGTTTCCCTTCGGGGACATCTCTCTTTGGCCTTCCTGTATTCTCGGTGGACTCTGTTGCCAACAACAAGAGCTTGGATTGAAGCAACTTCAAATTAATTTGATTTTCGAATTTTTTTTCCAAACAAAAAAATTGGTATCAAACTGAAAAAAATCAATTAAAAACTATCTTAATTTTATCTATTTATCGATGCAGTTCAGTTCCCTATGAGTCAACTAGTTAATACCTCGTTCTGTAACTCGGACCCTATCCAAATTCAAGTCGGATCTGACAAATAAATCGGAACTGACAAATAACTTGTTCTGTGACTCGGACCTGACCTTATCCAGATTCAAGTCAGAACTGACAAATGAATCACACGCGTGCTGTGGGCAACATTTCGACAGTTCAAACCGGTCTCCTCATCTGACTCTAGGCTGTCTTTTCTCAGTTTCTATCCTTAACGGGCCTTCAGGCTCTGTTCATCCCTAGTAGGTTCTAGGTGTTCTTCCCCTGCTTGTGTGAGATTCCAGGGGTTCCATGGGCACTATGCCCTTCATTGTTCAGTTGCACTTTCAAAAAGTTCAAGCCCAGGGAATGTAGAACATAAGATCGAACTCCCCTTTCTTTTTAAAGGGATGCATAGAGTATTTAAGCAAATTCCGAACTCTAAAACCATCCCAATTTCACAAAGCCTAATGACAGAAGTAAAACCATGTATCCAATAAGCGATGTCAGCTGCTTGCATGCATAGGATACTAAAGCTATTATCGTACATCACATCTCAATTATGTCACAGCCTCTTCAACAATGTCAACTACCGAAAAAACTTCGCATTCAAAGGCAAGTAAGATGAAAAGCAGTTCTCTGGCACACGATATAATCTTCCTGGATTGAGTCTAAAAAGAGCATTAGCTTAGGCAATCTTCCAGAAATTCTCATGCTCATTAACTTCACACTACAAAAGCAAAAGTGTCAAAAAGAAAACTGCTTGCACTGAATTCAAGGTCCTGGATATCTTCCTTCTGGCACAAAACTAAACAGGGTGAAACAAGATACATAGATAGGGACAACATGTGACACCCGAGCTGCTGGTCAAATCAAAGGATTGCTCTGTTTGGATTATGAATATACCAATTTCGGTACCCCAACTATATTAACCTGTATATGTTGTCACCTGCGTAATTGCATCCATAGCCTACATCATGAACTGTGTAAAGTTCATTTGTTGTCGAAAAGCATTTAATCAAAGACAAGGGGGCTGCGATCTGCATCAATGCAGTCTCACAAAATCTGCTTTAATATAAATCACACACACTCCTAGCCATGTCTGACAATTTCCGAATCTACCAACATTTTTAGGATACAGAAGAGCTCCTCCGATGCCTAAATCCACTGGAGTGCGCAGGAGATGGCTTTTTCCCTCCACTTCCAGTACGGTTCTGGAAAACCATACCCCTTGCTCTGCAGAGCTGGGCCCGAAACTTGCGCCCCATCAACACTGCCATGAGACGTCGATGTCCCTTCATTTTCCCAAGCTTCTGTAGCTCTGCACGCATGCCTGAGCATTCCTTCTCAAGCTCACACATGCGGAGTCTCATGTCATCCATATCCATTTTGAGGGTCTGATCTTCATGCTCTGCACCTGCATGTAGGTTTGTAAAGCTGTCCAACCCTTTCATTGAATCAGATGAAGGTGCTCCCAGTAGCCCGTTTACAATGGATTGGTTCTGAAGGGCACGTGATGTGTCAGACATCATGAAGCAGTTGGCAATCGCTGTCCGAAGCTGAAGCTGCTCAAAGAACAGGACTTGCACAACTACACGCAGCGGTAGCCGTTCATTCTGAGCAGCATGTGTACATGCTTCCAAGGAGAGTTTCTGGCAGTCCATGATTCTACAAAGCTGTTCCCGCTCCTTTTCCTTGAGCCAAGGACGGGCCTAAGCAAAGGCAAAGTTAACAATAAACAACATTGAGCAAGCAGACCCGTAAAAGAGGACACATAAAACATGATCACAATACCTTCAAGAAAATATCAATTGCTCTATAAAGTCCATCATCAGTTATCCTAGAGTATTCAGGAAGGACTTCTGCAACAGACAAGAACTTGGAAAGCTTCAGATTCACATCAGGTGCAACTTCTGCAAGGTACTCATCTGCCAACCTTGCCACTATCATAAGAGGTGTCAACGGTGGTGGACTCATCATACCATCTTGAACCGAAGATGGTGACACAAGCCCTTCTGTACTTTGATCTAATAGCAGGAAATGTTCAAAAATTCTCTGGACTCGATCAATGTCATAAAGGGTCTCACTGTTATATGACATATTTGGAAGAAGCAAGTCTTTCAGTGTTGCCTGTTCAAGCTGTAAGCCAATCCTCTTTTCTAACCTACCTTTGCAGTCCGGATTAGCATTCAATATTATTGCACTTCGCAGCAAGGCTGACAAAAAGTTTGTGGGTAAAATGCCTTTTTCAGTTGGGAGCATACTTTCAATGGTCTCTAACATATGCTTCTGCTCCCCTTCAGATGATCTTAGTTCCATATTATTGCTCTGTGTGCATACTCCTTGCCAGCGATTATTGAGCGCAGATAGATGCTTCTTGGCAAAACACATGACTGCACCTGCAATACATTGGGGCTTCATTCCTCGAGCTTCAACAGCCCGAATTATTTTCTCGATGAATGCAAGCGGAAGGACAGTCAAATCTTCATACCACCAATCTGAGCATGCTTTCTTTGGCATAGCACCTGTGCTTATCCCGTTCCATAGTAGACTTCCTCCAGGGCTATGTAACATAGGCCACTCTAGGTTGCTGTAATCAATGCATACCATGGAGGCGGCAGCATCTATGCAAGATGTGATGATCCCAAGGGCTTCTGCATATGGAAGAACAGCCTCACAACTACGCAATGCCAATACACATTCCCTGAAGTTGTGGAGGACTACCTCATTGAGAAATTCCTCAGCCGTCGCCTTGAGGTTCCCTTCTCCTAGATCCTCATACATTTCAAGGTACTCTGCTGCACAGAGGGCGCGTACTACATTTGACGATGTGAGCTCGAAGTGGAAACCATAACAGAAACTGGCCGCAAGTTCAAATGCATCAGCACCCCCAGGTATGTCATGCAACGTTACATTGAATCCCTGATCATCTTTCTGTGTAGGCGCCTCATTCAGTATCCTTGCAAGTCTTCTGCTTCGTGCAACAAGAGGAAACTAGAACAACGAAATACAAAACACAGGTTAAAAAGCGCTCATTTCAGATTTATATAGCGAGATAGATTTGAGGTAAAAATTTCACAGTTCCGAACAACATATTTACTCAGCATATCAACTTATTAGCAATCATCAATGGTTTCCTGTTCCTCTAAAGGTTTTGATGTCTCAATTCACAGGTTCTAGAAAGCATTAATTGCAGCACTGAAAACGGACTACCAGAATAATTGATAGTGGCCTGCTTAGAAAAAGCCCATGCATCTCACTTGAATCGATGCTGGAAATCAGAATCAGACATTTGAAACGAAATCAGAATCAGACATTTGAAATTTGGATTATGGATCTCGGAAGGTTCTATTCCGTAGAATTTATCTAGCACATAAAGGCCTCTGCATGATTTGCTTCAGTGAATTACTACGCTGTTCACGACCGATGCAAAGATGCCGATTTCCATTTTGTTACAGATGTTGTGCTGCTGTATCATAACCATGCAGATACTTCGCACTACGTTGAACAGAGCTCACAAAAGGAGAGCACACTAACCTTGTGGAGATGAAAAGACATCTCCTGCACCTGAATTGTGACATCGCTAGGAAGTCCTGGAGAACAAAACCTGCAAGACATACAGATTTCAGAAAAATCTTGTGCACAAGCCCATTGATTCAAGCACTCGTACTGCTTCATGACGTTCCCCAATTTGAATATAAAAGCATATAGCTCTACGACTTAGTGAATGCGAAAAGCATTCGCACTAACTCTAGATAATTTTCATCAAGAATCGCGGAGAACTGAATTTTTCAATGTTGTGGGTACATGTACGGTTGTTTATTTCTGTTAGGTCCTGTTCCTGTCCGTGTGAAAGATGGAGGAGAGCGGAGGCCTGACATGTGCAGAGATGAGTATGTGTTTGTGCGCGCATGTGTGTGTTCAGAGAGAGAGAGAGAGAACCATTCTTGCCCCTTCCGCAGAAATACATTTGGCTTGGAGCCGAGCTTGATGGAGGAAACTGCCATCGTGAGAAGGACCCCGAAAGATCTCTGCGAGTTTCAAATTCTCCTGGAGGAGCAATGGTAAAGAAAGAGAAGGGGAAACTAGCACTAGTTCGTGTGAGCACGCCCACCATTGACCATAGCCGCAGCAGCTGGATAGGAGGGAATAGAAGAACCGGGAAGGGTCTTCCTGTCAATGAAGGGAGAGAAGAACATGTTGCTGCCATTCCAGATGTTGTCCTGGCCGAGATGTCTGTGTACCTGAATGTGCCTGTAGCCGCGGCCCGCGCCACGCACACACACTCTCTCTCTCCCGAGTCTCTCTGTCTCTGTGTCTACACCAATCTCTCTCTCTCTATCCCTATCTCACTCTCTCTCTCCACATTGAAACTCGATAAAGTTAAAAGCATGGTTGCATATTGAGCGTGTGTTGCAGAGATGGGGAGAAGTGCAAATGTGCAATTATGTCGTCTGTATGAAAAAATTTTGCAATCCCATCAACGAGCGAAAATGGTCATGAACGCATGAACCGAGGGCGGTCACCCTTACACTAAGTTACACACACTCTCCCTGAGTGCTGATTCACACAGTCTCTGCCTCTGTTTCGCTTCGAAACTCGATACAACAGGCCATGAGCAGGGTGGTCCTGACAGCTCCATATCCAGAATGTGTTACAGATTTCATGTACTGTCTTTCTTTATACCCTCATATAAAAATCCGCTGGAGTGGGATAACCTGCAATCATTCTGATTTGATGGAAAAAAGCGAAATCCTAGCATGAAGGAAAAAGGCTTTTTTGTACGCATGCATCCCATTGCCCAGTGCCCACCCTTAAACTCACATATGGTAGAATGGGTTTCTATGAGAACACCACATGGCACAAGGTCACACCTCAAAATATGTAGAGAGAGATACACCTCCCTCAAGAAGGTTTGATGCTTGTGTGGTAGCACATGTTACCCACGAAGACTCTCTCTCTCTCAACTCTAAAGCTAGTTTTAGACAAGGCTAGTGTGTGTACATGGTTGTAGAGGATTAGCTTCTATTGAAGTCTCATCTTGAGAAGGCTCCTCATTCGTCATTGGAGAAGCATTGGAGGAGCATGAAGCATAAGCTATTACGTTTACAACACGTATTAACCCGAAACCGTTTACAACACGTATTAACCCGAAACTTCTATCGAGCGTTGACCGAGTTGTATGAGAGCTAAAGTAGAGTTTCTCCCGAAAACAAAAACTAAAGTAAACGCTGCGTGCCTTTAGAGCTTGGGGAGTATTGACTTCTTCATATGTCTCATGGGATGAACTTGGATCCGCCCCCCTCCCCCTTTGAACATACCATATGGTAAGATTGTATCTTAAGGGAGATCTTCGAGATAGTCTTGTGCATAGTTAGATACATGTATATCCATGAGTGGATGTTCTCATATAGTATGAATACCTTGTCTTAGTGTCTATGGTAAGATTATGCAGATATTCACCTAATTGGTCCTCAAATTCCACATCAATATAAACTCCTATATCATCGAAGTCAAAGATGACTTAATCTTCTAATGATTGACCAAGAACTAGGTGAGAAACAAAATTATTATCCCAATCCATGTAATCTTTTGATTGCTCCTCTTATAGCTTGGATACATAGTGTGGACTTGAAGGCCCACATCAAGTTACACCTGAAGAGAAGTTTACAGGTAAAAAGCCAAACTTATCACATTTGAAAGTTTTTGGCTGTATTGCATATGTACATGTTCTAGATGAGTTGAGGACGAAGCTTGATCCGAAAGCTAAAAAATGTGTCTTCATTGGATATTCCCTTGAGCAAAAGGGGTACAAATGTTATAACCCACTCACACGACAGGTGAAGGTGAGCAGACATGTGGTATTTGATGAAATGTCAAGCTTCTATGAAGATGCCAAAGAAGGACTGAATCTTGAACCAAATGACAAAGAAAATGCTGAAAAATCTAGTGCAGAATCTCAAGTTTTGAGTGGACCGGATGCATCACCAAGCAATAGTTCCAACTCAAATCCATGGAGTGGAAGATTGCGTGGAAATTTCAGTCCAGCAAATTCATCAAATACATCCAAGAAAGGTAAAGAAAAGATTTCTGCTGGTAGTAAAACAGGTGCAGGTTTTGAAGACGTTGATGGAGATTCAAGCGGTTCAGAAAAGAGTCTTGATGAGGAACTTGGATTGCCCTCTGTGAAGACTCCAGGAGTAAGAAGGGCACATGCAGATGATACAAGAAGAAGTGACCCAGGACCAAGAAGATCTGGGAGGATGCGTAATTCAGTGCAACGATTGACATATGATAGTTACATGGCTCGCCATTGTGCCTACATGACAAAGGTAATACAAGATGCTGAACCTTCTTGTTTTGAAGATGCAATTGGTAATGCAGATTGGGAAAAAGCTATGGATGAGGAGATGGCTGCACTTTATGGAAATGATACATGGAAGCTGGTTCCATTGCCGCAAGGAAAGAAATCCATAGGCTGCAAATGGGTTTACAAGGTAAAGCATAATGCTGATGGTAGCATAAGCAGGTATAAAGCACGATTGGTAGCTAAAGGTTATGCATAGACATATGGCATTGATTATGAGGAAACATTCAGCCCTGTAGCTAAAATGTCTACTGTCAGAACACTTGTTGCATTAGCTACAACAAAAGGATGGACTTTGCATCAGATGGATGTGAAGAATGCTTTCCTACATGGTGAGTTATAGGAAGAAGTATATATGGACCAGCCACAAGGATATGAAGATTCAAAGCATCCATAATATGTTTGCAGGTTGCAAAAGGCTTTGTATGGGCTGGAGCAGGCTCCGCGTGCATGGCATGCAAGGATTGCTGATTACTTAACTAGCATTGGGTTTTCTATGTGTGATGCAGATCACTCACTATATTCAAGGAAGGCTGATGATGGCATCACTATTGTGGCTATTTATGTTGATGATCTGATTGTAGGTGGTGATAATGAAGAAAGCATCAAAGAGGTAAAGAAACTTCTTATGCAGGAATTTGACATGAAAGATCTTGGTGTGCTGCGCTATTTCTTGGGCATTGAGTTTATACATACAGAAACAGGTATATGGATGTCGCAAAGGCAGTATGCCTTGAATATGCTACAAAAGTATGGTATGGTTGATTGTAAGCCAATTTCTATGCCTTTAGATCAGAATTTGAAATTGGATACTACATCAGGTGAAGCATTGGAAAATGCTGCTATGTACAAGAAAATTGTGGGAAGTCTTATATATCTTACAATTACAAGGCCTGATTTAAGCTATACTGTTGGACTTGAAAGTCAATTTATGCAGGTTCCCAGGAAGCCACATTTGGATGCTCTGAGGCGCACTCTACATTATGTGAGTGCTACTTTGGATTATGCATTGTTTTATGAAGCTGGTGTAGATTTGCAGGTTCATGGATACACCGATGCAGATTGGGCTAGTAGTACTCCAGATAGAAGATCTACTAGTGGCTTTCTTTTCTCACTTGGAGGTGCAACTATTACATGGAGCAGTAAGAAGCAACCCACTGTTGCTTTGTCGAGTACAGAGGCTGAGTATAGAGGTGCTGCAATGGCAGCATGTGAGGCATCATGGCTGGAGATGTTACTTGCAGATTTAGGTGTGGAAGTGCAAAAGCCTATCACTATCTATTGTGATAATCTTAGCAGCATACAGTTAGCACGGAACCCTGTTTTCCATGCTAGAACAAAGCATATCGAGGTACATTATCACTTCATCAGAGAGAAGGTATTAGCAGGTGATATTGATCTTGTTTATGTGAGAACAGATGAGCAGGTTGCTGATATTTTCACCAAAGCACTTGGAGCTGAGAAGTTGAAGAAGTTTCGGAAGATGCTTGGATTACAGGATATGGCATTGAGCTTGAGGGGGAGTGTTGAGATATCAAGCTCAACATGTGATGATCCAGGATGACACGTACCAGTTTTTCGTTTCTCGGACATGTATAGTGGTCACGCCGGTATATGTCAGGGATACTTCATTGAGCTTTATTAGATTTATCTACCGAGAGTGATGGCACATTTGTTTCTTGCCAGCTCACTCATTCGCGGACATTAGGTTTTTCCTTATGTACTGGTCTTTATAAATTGCACTGGTTGTATTCTTGTTTAGGTCATTGTTGTACATTCCTTTTATGTAATAGAAGAAGAAGAAGAAGATTATTCTTCCTTGCCTCAACCTGTGTGTGTACTTCTCCTTGAGAGTGAGAGTGTGTGGGTGAGCTCTCTTCCTTATCTCCTTCCTCGTGACATCCAATACATTACCTTTCATGCTCTTTGATTCCATTCCTCATATGCTCTTAACTGGTCTACAGTCCGATTCCTTTCTGGTAACTGTGGAGCATTTTCATTCTCTCCTTTGATGTACTTCCAGTAGCCTTTTCCCATCAGGAAATTTTTCATTCTGAATCTCCAAGCATGGAAGTTGTTCTTGTCCAGCTTATTGCTCATAAGCTGATTCATTCCATCTGCGTTTGCCATTTCTGCAACAATTCAAAACACTGCAAAACACTACAAGCAGCATGTCTGCTTGAACACTATCGCACTATGACGTGACAGTTCGATCTCAGAAAAACACAGTTTTCGTGTATCAACAGTACAGGGAATCGCTTGAAATTCTCGATCTAGAATATATGAGTGTCGACGAACACAACGCAAGTTACAATTTTTGAAACTGACCTAATTTTTTTGTGGGCCCCACCTTGCGGGCTCAAAACGGAGGTTGAGATGGCTCTGAAACTTCGATCTGACAAAAACGAGTGACTCTAAAGGTATAACTCACGAAAATGTTTTGAGGTCTTCTACCTTCACGCCGATCTTCGTAGCAAACAGAGGCCGTTTGTGAAATCGTGCTTTCTCCATTCCTTGCCGCATAGTCTTCACCGTCGCCTTCTCCATGAGCTCTCTACAGCCACGCTAGCTCTGATACCATGTCACGAGGAAGGAGATAAGGAAGAGAGCTCACACACACACACTCACTCTCAAGGAGAATCACACACACAGATTGAGGCAAGGAAGAATGATCTTCTTCTTCTTCTTCTATTACATAAAAGGAATGTACAAGAATGACCTAAAAACAAGAATACACCAAGTGCAATATATAAAGATCAGTACATAATGAAAAACCTAATGTCCGTGAATGAGTGAGCTGGCAAGAAACAAATGTGCCATCACTCTCGGTAGATAAATCTAATAAAGCTCAATGAAGTATCCCTGACATATAGCGGTGTGACCACTATACATGTCAGAGAAACAAAAAATTGGTATGTGTCATCCTGGATCATCACATGTTGAGCTTGATATATCAACATTCATGAGCATACATGTAGTAACATAAGGCATTGGTTTCAATCTTGACATCCAATGGTGTATGGTAGCGATCATATATGCTACAATTGGCGGTCCCAACAGAGGTGCGAGATATGGGTAGTTAACCCAATCTACACAGCATGTATTGTTCTTTATCTTTATGGAAAATGCTATCTATGAGCAACACCTTGGGACACGACCATAACATGGGTTGTATAAGATATGTAAGGGGGCATTCGACCATGTGTGTAGCATCTCATGATAATCTTGGAGTAACTTGGACCTCCAATTAGGTTGGAAAATCATGCCTCTACATGCCACTTCAAGTAGATCCTCCGGTTTGAATTGTGTGGCAAAGGTTGGTCATTGGCTTGTAATTCTTTGTATCTCTGCATTATAATATGCCAAAATGACAAAACATGGCATGTATTGCAATTCTAACATCATGATAAGCTTGTGATGAGCCAAATTCTAGAAATATTCTGAATGAAGTACAATTTCTTCAATAGTTTCCATGGCTAAGACTTGAAAGTCCACATGTTCTACTTGAGCCTTGCCAATTTCCTCTACTTGTTTCATCCATTTGGGGTCTAGGTAACTTGTATGTATCTCAACCTTCTTCTGTAACTCTGCCTCCTAGTGCCAACGGTGGTTCATACTCTTCTTTGAACGACTACTCCATCGAGATTTCAATTGTTTCTTATGCTTTTGGAGCTTCAAGTGGTGCTGTAGGTCTCTCATACTAATGGAGCCTGGCTTGCAACTCTATTATTTGATCTTGAAGATTGGAAATGTCTGCAGACTCTGAAGTTGGAATGGTTGGTTCTTGTATTGCTATTGGTGGGGTTGGCAGTCCTGCAAGTTTTTGTCTTTGTAACTGATTGATCTAGTCAGTTAGCTTGTTGTGCGCTTCTTGCAAGTTAGTATAATCTTCCTAGATGATCTTTATACTCTTTGGAGGGATTTCTTGGAATTTAGTGGGGCTAATAGGAGTGCATGGTGTGTTCTCTATCGTAGTCTCTAGATTCTCTTTGTTTTGTTATTGTAGCCTATGATTTTCCTCTTTGGCTGCTGCTAAGTGCCTTCTCAGTAAAGCCATGTTGTGGTTGAGCTTGGTATTTCTGTCCATTTGCATACGTATTTGCTCTTCCATTTCATTGATAGCTTGTGTGTTCTGTTCTTGTACATGTGTCTCGAGTTGGGTGTGTGCCTATTGGAGAGCAATATATTGTGCTTGCATAGTGTTGTTGGTAGCGATCAAGTCTGATATTCTCTTTTATAGGTGGGGCGATTGGTCCTATAGCATGATACCATGTTGTGCCAGCATTGTGTACTCTTGGTCTAATTCATTAGAAAAACTAATCACCATTGATACGGCCGAATCAATGTTAGATGCAATGTTTAGGTGTTATATGTGATGGAAATCACGACGTGGATGGGGACAATGCATGTAGGTGGGAAAACAATTGTAGGTGGAGGTGATATTGGTGGAGGAGGGATCAAGGATTGTGGAAGTGTGGGGGGGTGGGGGAGATGCGATGAGTGGTGGTGATATTGTTGGAGCAAGTCTATGACAAGCCTAAGTATTGGCTTGAGTCTCACAAGGTCATAGGAGAAGCTTTAAAGTGAAGACAATGTGTGGAAATTGAAGAGTTTACTTGTGACCAATCCCTTGTAACTTTTTGAGTCTTTACTTGATGTAAAAGTCAAAGGAATCTAAAGTGGTTGAGTCCACTTGATGAAAAAAGGGAAAAAAATCCACAAATTTGTGATTTAAGTTAGTTGGAGAATCAATCAATAACTAAAAAGTTTGGAGAGTGATTATAGGAAGATTCAAATTTAAATCTTGGCCCCAAAGATCACTATAAATACATGGCCTTCTAGTCACATCTTTTAGGTCTCCATGAGCTGAGCTTTATGCCATATCAAGGTGTGGTTTCAAGGCACACATATGTATCCATAAGTCCAATGTATTTTACAATCAATATAATTTCATTTTCATGATCATTTGAGTTCATATTTTCATGCTTCTGTTAAGTGTACTATTCACTGCCATATCTCTCAGTTTTGTCAGTCCAATTGCAGAGATGATTTCTCTGAGCTTGGTGCATCATTTTCAGCACTTCAACTTGGTAAAGTTAGATCTCTATGTCTAATATATATTCACAAATTTTCATTGCAATTGTTTTTGTCAATCTTGAGTTATGTTCAGTTGAAGTAGACTATATCGCTTCATTCTCTACTTCTCTGTCAGCACTCCATCAGATCAGTGTTGTTCTCAGAGCTTGTTCTGAGTGTGTAATTCATCATTTTCCATGATTCAAAGCTTTATAGAACCAGCGTACTGTCTAGTATATGGCTACAAAAGTTCATAAGCATTGTAGTTTGGAATCTCGAGATATCATAATTTCTCTGCTCATGAGTTTGAGTACTGCTACAGCTCGTGAAAATCAGGACAGTGCTATGACTTGCTAAGTTCTTTTCTCTTTATGTGGTTCATCATTTTTGATCACATCACTCATGATTGTTAGCTTACTAAGTTTATAATAATCCTCCAAAAGTAATTAAGTTTATTGCTGCTTTGGCTAGAGAATTGTTCAAAACTTTGGACAGGTGTATAAACCAAACTAGCAAGTTTTTTACTCATGGTTCAACTCCAACTTATATGTTTTGATTCATCCTTTTGAGCGAGATCTTCCAAGGTAGATAGGGTGTCAAATACATCCTTTGGCAAGCTAAAAGGGCCCACCACATATCTCTAGACTTCATTTGGCTGGTGTAGTGCAAAGTTTTTGCAGCATCGCTTCATCTTCTCGAAGTTCAAATCCATCTCTTCATAGTGGTATCAAAGCAAGGTTAGACAACATGGCAGATGGATTTCCTTCATCAATTGACAAAGTGGATAGAGGTAACTACTCAGCGTGGTCATTAAGGATGGAATCTTATCTTCAAGGAAGGAATTTATATGGTTAAATTACTGGAGATGAAGTTATGCCAAGTTTCAATAACAAAGGTCAACCAACACAAGAAGAGCAAGAAAGATTGATCAAATGGTGTTCCAAGGATGCACTTGCAAGGTCTTATCTCCTTAGATCTATCTCACAGTTTTTGTTACCTCACATTAGAAGTTGTAAAATATCTCAGGAAGTGTGGAATGCACTTGAAGCCTTCTTCTCTTGAAGTACAAAGGCCAAGAAGCATCAACTATGGATAGAATTCACAACTCTCAAGAAAGCTCCCAAAAAAATGTGACTGATTTTGTCACAAAGCTCAAGGACATAGTAGATCAATTGGGAATCATTAGAGAGGTAATAGAGGAAGAGCGAATTGTAATGCATGTCATCCATGGCTTGAAGGCAGATGACAAGTGGGAAGCATTCACCACTGCTATGGATCTATACATGGATATGCATGTACCAGATTTCAGCACACTCATAGGACAACTACTTACTCAAGAGGCCAAACTTATCAAGAATGGAGAAAGCTCCAAAGGTTGATTAATCAATCTTTAGCTTTTTATATTGATAAAAGCAATTCAAAAGAAAACAAAGGAAGAGGAAAGAAAGTGGATGATGAAGTAGGTACTCATCAAGCTAATTATGTAGGTGGAGGAAGACATGGTAGAGGTAGAGGTAGAGGAGGAAGACAAGGTAGGGGGAGATCCCAAGACTCTAGTTCATGATCTATTTGTGGATTAACTAATCATACAACTATAAATTACTTTAGAAATTCTAGGAATCAAAGAGGTAGAGGCTACAATAGAGGAAGTTATGGCTACTCAAGAGGAAGGTTCAACAGTTGCCGTGGCAACCATAACAATTACAACCATTCAAACTATCAAGGAGGCAGTAGAGGAAGAAGAGACTTCAAAACTTACACACAAGACTCAAATCAAGGGGACTCATTGCTAATCATGAATATGGCCATGCCACAAGGTAAATGTGATGAGCATGTTTTCTACATAGATTCAAGTTGTTCCAATCATCTAGCAGGAAATGTGGCCCTCCTATTAGATTTAGAAGATCCAAGGAACAAGCATGAGGTACAAACAGGAGATGATCCAAGACACCTTGTGGAGAAAATAGGAAATGTGAAAGCACCTGATGGAAACATCAACTTACTAAGTAAGGTACTTTATGTCCCTACCATTACAAAGAATTTGATAATTGTTAGCCAGATAGTAGAGAAAGGGTTGCAAGTCAGGTTCACAAAAGTAGGACCATTTGTTGAAGATCCAAGTCAAGGAATCAGGAGAATTGAAAAAGGTGAGAAGACAGGTAGATTGGTCACATTTGAATTACAAGGCACTAGAAACATTGCTCTCTTTAATTATGGAAGTCTCTCATAGAATTGGAAGTATGGCACAAAAGGTTAGCACATATTGGTGAAAGATCATTAACGCAAATTTGCAAGGACCAAAGTGTACTTGGAGTCCCGAACTTGTCAAAACAACACATGATTTATAGTGTAGTGCATGTCAATTTGGAAAGTCTCATAGGTTACCATTCTATGGGATTAAGAAGTTCCAAGGAACAAGCATGAGGTACAAACATGAGATGATACAAGACACCTTGTGGAGAAAATAGGAAATTTCAAAGCATCTAATGGAAACATCAACTTACTCAGTGGATACTTTATGTCTGTACCATTATAAACAATTTGATAAATGTTGGGCAGATAGTAGGGAAAGGGTTGCAAGTCAAGTTCACAAACGCATGAGCATTTGTTGACGATCCAAGTCAAGGATTTAGGAGAATTGCAAAAGGTGAAAAGACAGGTAGATTGGTCACATATTAATTAAAAGGCACTAGAAACATTAATCTCTTTAATTATGGTAGTCAGACACTCACAGAATTGGAAGTATGGCACAAAAGGTTAGCACATATTGGTGAAATATCATTAAAGCAAATTTGTAGGGACCAAAGTGTTCTTGGACTCCCTAACTTGTCAAAACAACATATGATCTATAAGTGTAGTGCATGTCAATTTGGAAAGTCTCGTAGGTTACCATTCATGAAGAAATGATATATGCATGGAGATCTCTTGGATTTGGTTCATACAGATGTATGGGGACCTAGCAAGGATGCTTCAATATCTGGATCAAGGTATTATGTCTCCTTCATTGATGATTGCAGTAGGTGGACTATATTATACTTTATGAAACACAAAGATGAAGTCTTTTTGTGCTTCAAAAGATATTTGGCTCTTGTGGAGAATCAAATGGGTAAAACCTTAAAAAGGCTAAGGTCAGATGGAGGGGGAGAGTACTTGTGGCATGAATTTGACTCCTTTCTTCAAGAACGTGGAATCAAAAGAGAGATCACTACAAGGTAAACTCCTGAGCAAAATGGAGTGGTAGAAAGAATGAATAGGACAATTGTTGAAGTTGCAACATCTTTGGTAAATGAGAAGCACTTACCTAATTACTTATGGGTTGAGGCTGTATCCACAACCACTTATTTGATTAACAGGTTACCTTCAAAATCACTTGATGGCATGACACCATATGAGGCTTGGAATGGAAGAGGACCAAGCTTGAATCATTGCAAGTTTTTTGGATGTATTGCTTATGCTCATGTTCCTTCACATGTTAGAGGCAAGATGCATCCCAAAGCAAAAAGGTGTGTATTCATTGGATATGACAACAATCAAAAGGGCTACATATTATACAACCCAACAACCAAATGATTCTTAGTGAGTAGAGATGTGGTATTTGATGAGAATAGTTCTTGGTATGAAGATTCATGTAGAAAGGTCAACCTACCTTATGATCTTGAAGAAGATTTTCCAAAATGTGTTAAGGATAATTCTTCTAAAGTTGAAGAGTAGGATACCTCAGAAGATGATGAAGCAACTCAATATGAAAAACTAAAAATGTGGAAGTCTAAAGGTAAAGAAAAAATGCAGGAACTTGGACAAGAGGCAGAATCATCACATCATGGCCTAAGAAGGTCCATGAGGGAGAAAAGAAAACTAGAAAGGTATGGGTTTGATACTTCTCTATTCAGTAAACATTCAATCTATCTAGCACAAGACATAAATCAAGAGGAACCTTCAACATTTGAGGAAGCAAAGAAGAAGTCAGAGTGGATGCATGCAATGGAAGAATAAATTGAAGCTCTTGAAGAGAATAACACTTGGGAGTTGGTTCTCAAGTCTTCATCAATGAAAGTGATAGGCTCAAGATGGATCTACAAATTGAAGAAGAACTCAGATGGCTCCATTAACAGGTATAGGGCAAGGCTTGTGACAAAAGGCTTTGCACAAACTCATGGGATTGATTATGAAGAGACCTTCTCTCTTGTGGCAAATATGCCCACAAATAGGGTTTTGCTTAGTATTTCCTCTTCCAAGAATTGGAAGATACTTCAATTGGATGTAAAAAATGCATTTCTTAATGGATGGATAACAGACGAGGTATATATGGCACAACCACCCGGTTTTGAGAATCACATATATCTTGATTATGTGTGTAAACTTAATAATCACTCAAAACGGCTACATATTATACAACCCATCAACCAAAGGATTCTTCGTGAGAAGAGATGTGGTATTTGATGAGAATAGTTCTTGGTATGAAGATTCATGTAGAAAGGTCAACCTACCTGTGTATCTAAGTCAAGAAGACTCAAGGACTTGTTCCAAAGAGACTGTACCTCATTTGCAACACAAGTGCATATAGTGGGAAATTGACACACGCTTATATGTCAATCCCATCAAACGACCTAACCAAGTGTATGAAGACATGTGCACATATGATGGAAAATGAAGTGGTTCAGCTGATATGCATGAGAAAAGACTAATCCACCTCTCAAACTCAATGAAAGACCGAAAGTGTCTGCCACGATACCTCTTACAGTAGTTTTCAATAAATCAAGGATTTCTCCCAGCTCCGAACTCCGAATATAGTCAGTAGGGTACTCTTTTTGAAGCTCTCGACGAGACGCATCTATTGCAAGTGGTTTCACTTGATTCTGACAACGTTGCTTCAAGTTATGACCAAAATAGTGAATGGTGGGAAGTACCCACACTCACGCCACAACTCCTACAAGCTCACACACACACTACAGTAGCTCAAAAACAGTGGGGAGGGGTAGAAAACAGTCCTATACACACATTCCAAGCATTACACACACATAGAAGATCAAAGAGAATATGGAAATCAGCAGGAAAGAGGCAAATTCGAGATTTCAAAGCTCTCCTTGTTCACAATAGCAAAAAGTCTCTACAAAGAGTCACAAAGTGACTTATATACATGTGCCCTAAGTTTGGTCCTTTCACACAAGAGACCGACACTTTATTACTAACAAATGAAGTTCCTACTAATTTACAAGAGATATTTTACAACAAGTTGGAATTATGCAACTAGAAGACTCCTCTAGTGCATTTACATGGCTTGAAGGAATTCTCTAGGACTTTGAAGAAGAAAAATCATGCCCATTAATTTGAAAATTTTGGGGCTCTTCTCTTGTGCTTCTTTGCTCTGCAACACTCTCCCCCTCTTTGTCTCTGTCGTCCATTGACAGGCTTTAGCTTCTTGTCGGTTGCTTGCTTAAGTCTTCTGAATACACGCACCCAGCGGTCGAAGCAGCAACAAGGACTGTCAGAGAATTTGTTATTTTATCTGATGTAAGTTCTTTGCTTCTGTTTTCCCCTTGATATACCGTACATCACAAATCTGGGTTGCTGCATTCAATCGGACTGCCACACACGCCATCAGTGACTAGGAATGTGCTGTTCTTAGTCACCTCTTTCTAGCTTTTGGTCTGATTTGTCCTGGTTGCACACAGCTGACCCTGTTGTATTGCTTTGAGCGTGTTTACTTTGTTGATAACGCACGCTATCAACGGAAGGATTACTACCTACCAAATATTATCTTGCACTTCTTCATGTATAGTTCCTGGCCCTGGTCCGCCCTTCCCATGAAATGTCCTGGTTCTGATTGATCTTTAATTCCAATCCTCACGACCTGGATGATTCGCATTGTTGCCTGATGCGTGCCCCTGTGGGGCTTTGGGCAGAGGGTGGTCCTTTCATTTTATGATGTCATTCTTTATTGCACAGTTTTTGACTTTGATCTTCTTCTTCTTTTCTTCTTGCTCGATTCCCCTTCCACACGTCCCTCCTCCTGAACTCTGTCGTCCCCGACAGGCTTTTTGTGGCGACGTGAATAGGTTTGTATGACTGCTTGCTCTCTTTGATTCAGCAAATTGGCGTGACATATCATAAATTCTTTCCACTGGTTTGACTTCACTCCATCCTCTGGTGCTTGTCGGTGATCCGCAAAAAAGCTGGTTTCATAAGCCACCAGGCGTGCATTAAGATTTGAAGTCATTTTTACGAAAATTTCCGAATCTATTTCGAAGAAGCCAGTGAAAAATGCTTCTCCAAAAGTCTGCATATATGTTGACGGCAAAAACACAAGTCGAGAATAATACACCATCAGGGTTAAGCGGCTGGGGATCGTAGATAGGTAAAAAACAAGCGCTTGAGAGCCTTGTGTAATGCCGATGAAATTCAAAAAAGTGTATTTGGCATGCTTGAAGACTTTGATTACAGTTAATAGCATGCTGAATATCTTATTGATCATTTTCACTGCTAAGTCTGGGACAGTCGCATATCTTGCAATCCAAAATTCCATTGTTTTTACCATATATTCTTCCGTTGGTAGGTAGTTATGTGGCGGACTAGGTAGCAATGGGTGATTCAGCCATTGATTATTGATGCTTCCCTGGCGCTGACCTTCCCAAAATTGCGCCCAGGAGCGTCTGCGAGGTACTGACAAAATGCTGGGTTGACTTGAAGCGCGTATGGTGATGCTTCCCATTGTACCTGCAATGTAGGATTCTTTTCCAAAATCTTGCGTGTCCATATAGGATCATCCTTCTCGAACTCCTCTTGCGTATAATTGAAAGTATTCTTGTCGAACTGGAGGTTGTTATCAGGCTCCTGATTAGTTGTTGTCCTTATATAATGCCCCGTTTGTTCTTTAAGTAGTCCATAGGGTACATTGAATGGCCTCAAAATTTGATCCAAATTTTTGCTTTTGATGTGGGCCTCCTTCATCACCTAGATTATTTGATCTTCGAATTCAGCAGTAAGCTGGGACACCAGTAGTGCCCTTTTCGGTCGGCTCAGTTCTCAGTCTCCTCAGTAGCCTCGGCGGATTTTGGAACTATTGGTGCCCTCAATGTCCTTGTGTGCTAGTTGATCCTGTAGTTGTTGTATCATTTCTTTCTTTTGCTTAATTTCTTCTTGTGCCTGCAAGATTGTTTCCTTATTCTTTTGGATTTCTTCTGCCACTATTGCGAGTTGATCCGCATCTTCTTTACATTGCAGTAGGTATCTATTTTCCGCTTTCTTCCATTTGGTTCTAAGAGCGGCAGTGTCTTCCATGTACCTCTTTTCCCATTCGGAAATGGTGGCCTGCTCCTTTTTGAGCTGATCTTCATACTTAGCTAAATTTTCCTCCAAGTCTTTGATATCCTTTTCTGGTCTTCCTTGAATTTCAACGGGCTGATCACTTAGAAGAGCTGTCATGAGCTCCTTATTGTGGTTCCTTAAGTTTTCTGCCTCCTCCATGTATACCTTTATTTGTGATTCTAGTATTTTACTCCTGGCGTTCATTCGTGCCTTCTCGGCCTCGCTCGCTTCATATTTCTTTTGTACCTCTTACAGTTGCTCTTTTAATTTGGCATTTTCTGTCCTCAAATTGTTGCACTGCTTTTTGGCTTCTTGAACTTCCTTGTCTTTATTTTTTATGTGCTCTCTTTCTAATTTCAATTCTACCGAAAGATTCTTACTCCTTTCTTGAAGCTCATGCTTGTCCTGCATAGCTTGATCATAGTCTTCATCAGCCTCAAGCATTAGTTGTTGTGTGTCCAGTGCGGTTCTGATCATGTCCTGCACCACTGGCTTGAGCTGAGCGATGTCGACATTCAACCATGTCCTAGGTATGCTCGGAGCTTCTCCGATTTGTACATCTTTTCCTTGCTCGACATGAACAGTTTCGTTGTGTGGTTGTCTAATTTGTAATTGTATGTCTTGTACTTTTTCTGCTTCATCCAAATCAATAGCTTTTGTGGCACTCCCTTGAAAGGTGACGTCCATGGGGGAGGGTTCTGCCACGACCCTTATTGGGGTGAAGGGGTCTTCTTCTTCTACTATCGCTTCATGAGGCTCTTTCTTTGGTATTTTGATTGACTCTTCCCTTGAAAGCGTTGCCTTCCGGATCTGGAGAGTGGAACTTTCATTAAGTTTAATCACATGCGCTCCTTCTTTGTTGGCTTCTATGCCTTCGGTGTTCAGTTCTGGGTGGGTAGAGTTGTTAACCACTTTTATGCCCTCTTCTTCATTGTAATTTACTGCATTCAATTCCTCCCATTGTCCATCATCCTTGGATTCACTTTGAATATCTACATTCAATAATGAGGTGTCGGGTTCTTCTTGTGCATCCGAAGATGAGCTTGAATTTTCCAACCCTAATTCCCTGTAGCGGTGTACTTTTGTGAGCTTCTTTTTGGCTTCTATCTCCTGTTGGGCCTGCTGATAATGATGCCCTTGTACTGGAAAATTGACTTGCCCTTCTATATATTGATGTGTATCCTCGAGGGCTTGAGTTAAATCTTCCTCTGTAAGCGGCCTGTGCTCTTCAGTTCTTGTTTTTGGAAGCACGTGTATTCTTTTCATGGCTGGAACTTCCTCTTCTACTTGCTTGACTTCCCTGAGTCTCTTCGTGCCTCTCATTCTGGGTTGAGAGCTAGTTTCTGCCTCTTCCACAATCTTGACTCCTCTTTTCTTTTTAGGAACTGTGGCGACTTTGGCATACTTGGCCATGGCAATTGATGATGGCATTTCCTGCAGGTGCTCTCGAATACCTAAAGCGTGGTAAATCAATATTGTCAGAGCAACGCTGCCATTGAGGAACTTCTTATTATTCCATTGCTTCTTTGCTTCTAATAATCTTTCCTGTATGTAAGGAGTCAGATTGATTTGATTTCCAATCTGCTTGATGGCATGTGAGAGTAGTTGAACTATAATTTTTTGAGGAGCCGTGTATCGATGCATATTGGGAAAGCAGAAGTGTTGGTGGATGAGTCTGACTTCCTCTTCTATGTCCACCATGTTAATGTCCATGAATGTTCTTGTCTTTGCGCCACGACTCTCTTCTTTGACCATTGTAGTTCCATCCTTTTCCCATCCAAAAGCTTCTTTAATCAAGTCATGCGTAAATTGGATGACTACCCATTCACCAAATTTATCCATCACTTTAGCTTCAGGCACCAATGGATCATGCAGTGCCGGCTGTAATGTGTTCATGACCTGTGTGCATCTTTGGAAGTCGGGCTTATAGATTGGCAATTCAAATTATTTATGAATGCCCGCTTTCTTCATGATGGCGATTGTAGATGGTAGTTCATGCAACACTCTGAAGTCTTGGGACATGATCAAAAATTAATGATCGGTATCCATGATTTTTATCGTTGCCAGGAAGAGATACTCCCCACTCGGTTGATCTTCTCGAAACCAATGTTCCTTTGCCTTGGTGATACTCTGGAGTGGAAATTCCAATACTTCCTCTTGTACTGTTGCTTCAGAATCTTCAGAAGCCATCACATCTTTTTATTTCTTGCCCTGAAAGAAAACAATCATTAGTGTAGCCGAAGCATTTATTTATGTACATAGTATGTACATTCCTAAGAGAGTTGAAGCTATGATCTATTCCCAATTGGAGAATGTGCACCACTAATTTTATCATGTACATCATGTGCCGAATGCATGGCCGTGTAAGGTGGCCCTACTATGCATACTTTAGGTGCATGTGACACTTCATGAGTGCAATTGGAATCTCCGTTGTTTCGATGGTTCACTCCTTGCGGTTGCTTTGGTTGCCAAATCCATTTCGTTGGCACTTTGAAAGGTTGTTTGCTGTCTTTGCCTCGTGCTTCATGTGTTCTCTTTGTTTTCTCAAGTGTCCTCGTATGAGAGGCTCTGCTCTTCATGTGTCTAGGACGAGTCTGTGTTTGCTTTGTCCTTTGAATGTTTTGATGTAATGTATCCTCCTGATTGCGTAATGCTTGCTTGGCTGCTTGTTTAACCTTCTTGGGAATCCATATTTGTTGTCGTGCTTTCTGAGCTTCAATCAAAGGCTTAGGGAGCCATACTTGCAAAAGTATTGTTGTTTCAGATTTTTGTGATGCTGACTTGCTATTCTTCTTATTCTCCCTACGATTTGGTGATGACGTTTCCGATTTCTGCACTTGATCTTTGCGTACCCATTTGAATTTGTTCTTCCCTTGATGTGAATGTCTGAATGTTGTCCTCCACATTGATGATCCTACTGTCGTATGAGGTACTTCATGAGAGTTGGGTTCCCGATTGTTTGGCCGTTCATCAACTGAGTAAGGTAGTATCACCTTTTCCTTGGATACATTAGGGTTTGAGCTTCCTGCTTCTTCTAGATCGGTTTTTGAGGTATTGGGGCTGGAATCGTGTTCGACTAGATCTTTTTTGCATCTTTCCGCACTCTCGATGGTGGTGGGTTGGAGTAAAGGCTTATCTCCTAATAGACTAAAAATTTCCTTGTGCCCTATCTTGGATGAAATATATCCTTGAGCTAGGTTGATGCTGACTTCATTCTCAATGATCCAATCCTGTCCTAGGATCAAATCTTCTATTAAATCCTCGTCTCTGCACACTAAGACTCGTTGTTCCATGGAAGACCTAGGAAGGGATACGTTAGTTGCTCCCATACATTCTATGATTTGACCTCCAATTCCTATCATCTGATCTTTTGTGGGCGTCATCATCAGTTGGAGATCTTTTATGACCATATCACGTATGCAACTAAGTCCTGCTCCTGAATCTATTAATGCATCTATCAATTTGTACTCTGTCGTTCCAATCCCTAGGTTTAGGTAAGGTTGTGACCTGTAAGCTCTATTCACGTCAGATGTATGGACTTGGTAGTTAGCCATAGGGACCGGCTCTTTTCCTTGGAGATACTGTTCATCTTTTTGCTTAATCCATTCTTTCCTTTTCTTGATGCGTTCTAGGGCTTCTTTTCGAGCCTTCTCTCTAATCCGTTCTTCCTCTTTCTTCCTATTTTGAGCACCTACTAGACGTGCTAGCATTTGATCCGTTAATGGCTCCATGAACCGTTTAACTCGGCATCCACTTATGTAGTTAGGAAGAATGTCTCCATCTAAGGTGGCTAAATTAACTGCTCCACTAGTAGAGATCCTATTGATGATCAGAGGTCCATATCCACGTTTTTGTAACTTCTTGGCATGTTGCTTTAAGGTGTACACCAAGACTAAGTCCCCTTCTTTAAGTCCCTTATCTTTTATATGTGCATCATAATATGCCTTTTGTCTTCTCTTGGCTGCATAGATTCCTGCCACCGCTTGTAACCTAGTTTCATGTAACTTCTCGATTTGGTCTAGTTGTTGGGATAACTCATGTTCGTTCCATTCATACTGTTGGGCTACTCTCAATGTTGGGATTAGAAAATCAATTGGCAAAATTGCATTCTGTCCGTACACTAAGAAGGCCCAAATTGCATGATGCAATTGTTTGTCCCAATCAGACCTTCCATTATTGACAATCTTTGTCAATACTGTACATAATACTTTATTGGAACTTTCCGCTTGACCATTGGCTTGGGGATGGTATGGGGCTGATTTTTTGTGGATCACTAAAAATTCATTCATTAGGGATTCGATTACTTCGTTAAGGAAATGCGTTCCTCGGTCACTCACAATCTCAATTGGTAATTTGAAGCGAGTGAATATATGCTCAAAAAGGAACTTAGCAGTGGTTTGAGCATCGTTCCTCCTAGTAGCCTTTGCTTCTACCCATTTTGTCAAGTAATCAGTGGCTACTATGATGTACTTAGCATGTGATTCTTTGGCCGGTGGATTAATGGGTCCTATGAAGTCAATACCCCATTTAGAGAATGCTCTCGCACACACCATAGGTCTCAATCGCATGTCATCTCTACGAATTGGGTATTTAGCTCTCTGGCATGTCTCACAACTTCGTACATATGTTTGAGCATCCATGTGTAAAGTTGGCCACCACAAGCTTGCGAAAAGGATCATTTTTACAGTCCTTTCGGCGAAAAAATGACCTCCTGCTGCACCTGCATGCGCCATCTCTAATATGGGTAAATACTCTCCTTCATGAATACATAATCGTAATTGGTTATCTTTTCCTCTTCTAAACAAGTTTCTTCCTATGAGAACATAATCCTGGCTCATCTCCTCTAGGGATCGTTTTCTAGCCAAGCTAACTCCTTCCTCATGTTCTCTTGTCTTTAGGAATTTCACTAATGTTTTGCTCCGATTGGGTGCTATCGTTGAGAAGGGTATGGATGTATGATCCTCTGGGATTGTCTCTTGGCATTTTGCACAATTACTCACGTAGTAATGGACATCCTTGGGCATGTCAGGCCAGTATACTCCTAATCCTTTTAATTCCCTAATAGTTCCATGAGTCCCTTGGTGTGTTCTCCATTTGTTCACATGTGCTTGTTCGATTAGCTTCGTTTGTTCGTCCTCCTCAACACATCTTAGCAATACCCCATTGGGTTCCTTATAGTACACGCTTCCCGCAATGATATGCAAGTTCCTTGATTGTAAAATTTCCTTTTTACTTTCCTTATTAATGGAGTGTTGTGGACCATGAGTAAGTATAGGAATTAATTTCTCTGCCCACTTTGGAAAAACTTCCAGATTGAACAAATAAGTATCTGGCAGATCATCGGGTACTCCATTTGGTGGTTCTCCATGTGTTAACCTTGAAAGATGATCCGCTCTTACATGGGTGTTTCCCTTTTTTACTATCACTTCAAAGTTGAACTCCATTAATAGTAAGAACCATCTTACTAATCTTCCCGTGTTACAAGGTTTATTGACTAGGTACAATAGAGCCTGATGATCTATGAAAAACTTGAACTTGGTGGCTAAGAGATAGTGTCTAAATTTCTTCACTGCATACACCATTCCTAATCCTTCTCGCTCGGTAGTGGTATAATTCCTTTCAGCTTGATTCAGTTGTCTGCTCGCATAGGCAATTGGATGATCTAATTTTCCTTCATCAGTTGGTTGGGCTAAGATACATCCTATTGCATAGTTAGAAGCATCAACATGAATATGAAAAGGCTTGTTCCAATTTGGCATTTTCAGAATTGGGGCCGTGCTAAGCCTCTTTTTCAACTCGTTGAATGCCTTTTCACACTCTGCCGTCCAAGTGAATTAAGTTAAGAGACCATACAGAGGTTTGGCGATTATGGCATACATGTGGATAAAGTGACGGTAGTATCCACAATGTCCCATAAATGCTTGCAACTCCTTCACATTGTTAGGTCTAGGGAGCTCTAAGATGACCTTAATCTTATCCTCATCCGTGGATATTCCATTCCTAGAGACTATGTGTCCGAGGATTTTCCCTTGTCTCACCATAAAAACACACTTCTCTGGGTTTAAACAGACTCTGTACTGTCTACATTTATTAAATATCTTCCTCAATTCAGGGATATGATCGTGTCTTTGATTGGAGTATGTACATAGGTCATCTACATATACTTCCATGTTTTTTTTTAGAAATTCCTTGAAAACATGACACATCAATCGTTGGAAAGTAGCTGGTGCATTAGTGAGTCCAAAAGGCATCACTCTGAAAGCATAGACTCCCCATTCGGTCGCGAATGCGGTCTTATGTTGATCCTCAGTAGCAGTAGCTACTTTATTGTATCCTGAGAATCCGTCTAAGAAGCTATATACTTCTTTTCCTGCCACTGTTTCCAATAGATGGTCCGTAATGGGTAATGGGTAGCTATCACGTATGGTGGCGGCATTGACCTTTTTCAAGTTAATGCACACTCTCAATTTTCCGTTTTTCTTAGGCACAACTACTAATGGTGATACCCACTCGGTGTGTTCTATCTCATATATGAAACCTGCCGCTAGTAGCTTGTCTATTTCTTCCTTAATCTTAGCAGCATAGATCTCATTATATGTATAAGGGCGTTGCTTTGATGGTTTCGCATCTGCTGTCATTGGTATCCTATGAGAACAAATCGAGGGTTCCATGCCTTTGAGATCCTTATATGTCCATGCGAACACGTCTCGATATTCTCGGATCAGTTGTATGAGTTCCTCTTCCTCTTCGACTGATACATCTTTGCCTATGTATGTGCATCTTTCTTCTCCATCTTCCACTATTACTATAATTTTTTTTGTTTGTTCTTTGTTGTCGTATGCTCTCGTCTCGGGCCTCTCGTTTAGGCATTTGAATAGCTATCTTTCTCTCCTCTACTTCGTATCTTTTAAAATGTTCAGGAACTTCAAATAGATCTGGGTGTGGTCCAGTTTTACTCATTTTTGCTTCTTGTTCTTGTACTATGGGAGCGGCTTCTATTGCCAAGATCTTTGTCGATTCCCGTTTTTCTTTGGTTCGAATGGTGTCCAGATAGCTCTCTTCGGAATCGAATTCTGCTTCCATTTCTATACTCTCATATTCCTCTTTCCATTCTTTTTCCAAGATTTCCCCTTCTTCTACTTCTTGAAGGACAACCATGTAAAGATTTACATCATAGTCTTCCTCATCTATGCACTCATTCATTGTCAAGACTTCCTCATTCACACACACATCTAAGGTTGCTAGGATTTCCATCCATCCATGCGGTTCAAAGGTCTCATCCGGAAAGATTTGAGGCATGTACCTTGGGTCCTCTACAAGTCTGTGGTTAGGATGTCCTATTGGCCATATCTGTCTGTTGTCTTCTTCTTTCTTGGCTTCCTTACACATCCATAACTGAGCGTCCTCATGTATCCATGATTGATCACTCGATCCAGCACTATGAATGGATAGGTCATCTTCCTCCTTGTGTATGGGATTCCATTGTAGTGGAGGAACATCTCGATAGGCAAACGTATGCAAGTTTATCTTGGTTGTATTTCCTTGATGTTGCAGGTATAACGAATCTCTTCCCTAGTCTTGCACTACCCGCATTTGTCTCATGAAGGGTCGTCCTAATATCATTTCGTAATTATTAGCCTTTTCGAACTTGCAAATTGCTAGTGTGTGTTCAAATTCAACTCCACAGGTATTCAATTTGATTCTTTCCAGTATTCCTAAGGGTTTCTCCACATGACCATCTGCTAATTGGAGCTTCATGCGTGTGGGTCGTAAGGCAGGTTTTCCCCATTTCTCCCAAATCTCCTTGGTGGCTATTCCTACCCCGGCTCCTGTGTCCAGTATAGCCTTGGTCATGTACCCATTGTATGTCACAGGTAGACATGTATTGCCTTCGTCTCCTTCACTAAACTCTCCCACTTTATCAACTGGAATTTGTATTTTAGATGTGTTCTCTTTTCCCTTTCCTTCCTTTTCTTCCTTCTCTTGCCCTAATTCTAATTGGCTCGCTAATTGCCTCCATAATTGTGGTTTTACTTGAAGTAATTCTTCCACAGTTAATTTGCATTGTACTTTTGTCTTCTTAAGTTCTGTTAAATTGTGTGAACTCTTCTCTGACTTCCCTTTTCCATTTCCATGTACTGTGGGTGCTCATATTATTATAGACTCCTTTTCGTATTCTCCCATGTAATTAGGCAATGTTGAAATGCTTTGGGCTTCTTCTCTATTTCTATCGAGTCTTGATGCTTCCTCATATACTTCTTCCAGATTAGGGTTTGGTTGATAAACTTCCACGTCTATTTCTTCAAAAGGAGGCTTCGATACTCCATTTTTCCTCCATTGTTCTTCTTGAATTCTATTCCATAACTCCTTCGGCCATTCTACTTCTAGGTCAGGTATAGTCGACATTAGTTCATCCTGAGTTCTAGTTCGCTCGCGCTTGTCATCCTTCCCTCTAAGTTCTTTATCCAAGGCTCCGACGTGTTCTTTATATTGATTATCTGGTATTGTCGTCTCTGGTAGGGTTGGAATAGTCTTTTCTAGGGTAGCTTGTGCAACCTCTATAAGCATTCGACATATTGCAAGCCTTTCTTTTTCTAATTCTCCTTGTGGGTAAAGTTTTTCATGTTGTTCTACTTTTGGTCCAGTCTTAATTCTAGCTTGGTAGGCCTTCAACCACATGTCTAGGTCGTCGGATTTTGGGTCAGCTAAAATGGATTCCGGTTTCTCCAATTCTTGAATAGGTGGTGGAATGGGCACTTCTTTCTGAATTTCTTGTTCCTCTTGTTCTTTCATGCTTCTAGTTTGTTTCTTATTATCTTGACTTTTGTTTTTCATCCATTTATCTTTGAGTTTTTCTCTTCTTTCCTTCCATTTCTGTGCTTTAATGGTCTGGGTACTCTCACGTAGATCCTCAGAATCTTCAACTATTTGAATCTTGGGGTTTACCATTTTTTTATCCGGGATTCGTTGATTCCACATTGATTGTTGTTGATGTTGGCACTATGGCTCTTTCCAAATTTTCTTCTTGCTGTGCGTACTTCACCGGTACTACTTGTTGAGGTTGTGACAGTTGTGGTCCTAACACTGGTTGTGGTGGTGGATATGGTGCTGGTTCATAAGGTCTCGATGCTCCTGCTGGTGTTGGATAGGGATTGTATCTGGGCATCTCTCTGCCTGGTTCTCTAGGTGGATATCCGTATGGTCGATACTGAGGTGGTTGCAAAGGGCGTGCTTGCCTATTGAATGGACAGTTTTTCGTGGTGTGATTAGTGTATTTTTGTTCTAGGTGGAAATACAAAGCGGTTCCTTGTTGGTGCTGTCTGTTGTAAGGATATGTCTGTTGTGCACCCATACCTCCTCGTGCACACATGTGAGTGGGGTGATCTCCTCCACATAGGCTACATCTTCGTAACATAGGCACTCTTAGGGCTGGGTGTTGGTAAGTTCTTTGTCCCTGGACTCCTAGTTTCTTTGCTAATAACTCCGCTAATTCTTCCATGTTACTGGAGTTGGATGTAATGGTACTCCGAGAGTCTTCTGATTTAGTGGGGCTGGGCGTGCTCTTGAGGTCCTCAGCTAGATTATCTTCCAGATCAATGCATTCTTGAAGACACTCACTTAGGGTTTGTAGCCTCTTCATGTAAACTAGCGTTCTTAGGGTTCCATTCGTGAGTCTGTCCAAAAATAATGAAATCATTTTTTGCTGAGTGGGTCTCTCCGCAACTAGGCATCTATCAACATACTGATTGAATCTCTGGGCAGCGGTTTTCACTATTTCATTAGGGTTTTGTTTAAAGCTATGGATTAAAGATGCAGAATTGTGTTTAATCCCTCTCTTAGTGAATTCCCCAATGAATTCTTGAAAAATTGCTCCATGTTTCCAAACTGATTAGGGTCTAGCGGCTGGAACTAAGTCAGAGTCGTTCCTGTGAGGGTGAGTCCAAAAGACTCATACTGCACAAAGAATTCGTCTACTTGTTCTGCCCTTAGGACTTGTTTAAATTCAGCAATGTGATCGTAGGGTTCTCCTAATCCGTCATAATGATTTCTTACACATTTGGCCACTTGGATAGGTCTCAATCTTCTCATGGGTTCTGGCGGTCTAGGTACTACGGGAAAGACCAGAACTGCTGGTCTAACTGGAGGTATTCCAGGCTGTCCTCCTACTGGTGGTCGTGGTCTTACTGGTGGTTGGTACTGATTCCCTACTTCTGGGTGGGTCTGATTGTTTGTTTGCACTCCTAGAGTCGCAAATTGTACATGAGTACGGTTTGGAACACTCCATTGGCTAGTTTGTCCTGACGTGGTGTGTTCTGTCTCTTGTTGATTTCTAAAGGGGTTTTGCGAGGTAGTTGCCTGGTCTCTCTGCAGGAATACAGGCAAACCCATGTATTTCAGACGAGCTCTGTCCAAGGCACTAACCAACCAATATCTTCTCTGATTTTTGTCTAGATATGTGATTCTAGTTTCGTCTTCTGGATCCTTCAACTCATAAAATGTCATAGGGCTTTCTTCTCTTCCTGGAGCCGGTAAGTCTGTTTGAAGTAATACATCTGATCCATGGATCATATAGACTTCCAATAGTTAGTCATCTTGAGGTATCAAATCTCCTCTCAAGACTCGTGTTACTTGGGATCTACCTCTAGGGGTCGTCACTAGTTCCTCAGGGTTGGTTCTTCTTGAGTTTTCGTGTTCCACTAACTCTCCCCTTTCATTGATCATCTCAAGAAATTCAGTCACTATGTATATGTGACCTATCTTGTCCATGTATGCTCCTCCTTCGTACTTAACAGCAGGTCTGGGCACAATTGTGGCATCCACAGAGGTTACCATCCTAGCCACTGATCTGTTTAAGCCATCCAGGTAGATGGGAATCTCATGGGCATTAGTAGACACATACTTTAAGGAGGTACGATACTCTCCCTCTATTGCGGTCATGAAGTTTCTACTTGGAGCTGGACCATGCATGTCTTCTGAGGCCATTAGTATCTCCTCCTCGGAGTCACTAGAGGTATCTGAATAGACAGAGGGGTGACTGACCTGAGTGGCACTCCCTACAGAGGATATGATACTTCTTCGGCTACTTAGCACTCTCCCTGATCTCAAGTTCATTCACCCTCCTGAGGCTCTCTAGGTCTCCAAAACTCTCCTTGAGTGGCTCTTCAAATGCCTTAAGTTTGTCCTGCCAAATGCTACAAAAGCTTTGGACGATACCACTTCTAGGCGATACTGCACTAGGCGATACTTCTTTGGCCACGATACGATACCAGATATCTAGGCGATACGATACTATCGTAGTTAGCGATACGATACCACAGTTGGTCACGATACGATACCACAGTTGGTCACGATACGATACCTAATGCTTGGCTGATACGATACTTGATGCACCCGACGATACGATACTGAACTAACTCAACGATATGATACCAGAGTTTCCTACGATACGATACCAAGATCTGGGACGATACGATACCAACGGTCCTCGCAATACGATACCTGAGAACCGAGACGATACGATTCCCTCACACGATACGATACCACAGCAACTCACGATACAATACCTAAGAGCTAGGCGACACGATACTGACTTTCATGACGATACGATACCTTAGGGGTCCATACAATACGATACTGAATCAGTCAGGCGATATGATACTGCTACAGATCACGATACGATACTGGTATGGTATCGCAATACTAAACTAGGACCTGACACGATACGATACTTCAGGGGTTGACGATACGATACCAAAATCTGGGATGATACGATACCAACGGTCCTCACGATATGACATTGAAAATCTAGACGATACGATACCACTTGCAAAGGGCCGATACGATACCAACTTGGTATCGCGATATGAATCCTGATAGTGAGACGATACGATACTAGGGTTGGGCGTGATACGATACCAATGCAAGTGGCGATACGATACCACCAACTTGCATCGATACGATACTATTATGGTATCGCGATACTAGGTGTGACTCGAGACGATACAATACCACAAGGGTAAAATGAGATCGTGATACCAACTTGGCGATACGATACCAAAAGTGGTATCGTGATACCAAGATTGGTAACCGACGATACGATACTTCGGCCAGTATCGCGATACAAGGGAATTTTTGGTATCGCGATACCAAAAACTCAACCGATTGCGATACTCAAGCCAAAATACCTCCAAAATTCAAAATTTTTGCACGCCCTTTCTCTTCTCTCACCCTTCTTCACTCCTAACACACTATCTCTTTCAAGAAAGCTCAAAAAACAAACTCTTTCCCCCCCGCGATACCGAATGCGCACTTAATCATGTGTTGGTGCACTTTTAGTGTGTTTTTGCCAAGGAATTCTTGTTGAATCTTACCTTTGTGGTGTCCTGATTGCAACTTGAGCTCAATACCTAGCCTTGTCAGCCTGTAGGGCGCGACACCACACTCACGATACCGGTCGTTGCTCGCACACGATACCAGAATGCAGGAAAGTATCAAATGAGTTCAAATTTTTTGGTTTTTATACTTTTTGTGACAGAAATTGAATTTCACTAATTTTGGCAAATTCTTTTGGGTTTTTTGGTGATCTTGGCCTACTCCTACTTCACTTCTCTTCTCCTCTCCTCTCCTTCTGTCCTAACCCTAACTCCTCCTTCTCTCCCTTCCTACTAACTCTAAACCTAAAAACTCATTACACACACCTCCGGGATGTGAAGTAACAAGTGCTGACGTGATTGACTACTTGCCACGGAACGAATTCACTTCTACAAGTACGATTTCATCACACTCGATCTATAACCATCACGAAGGCACCTTGGCTGAGTGTTCCCCGGCAACAGTGCCAAAAACGTGCGTACCTAAGTCAAGAAGACTCAAGGACTTGTGCCAAAGAGACTGTACCTCATTTGCAACACAAGTGCATATAGTGGGAAATTGACACACGCGCTTAGATGTCAATCCGATCAAACAACCTAACCAAGTGTATGAAGACATGTGCACACATGATGGAAAATGAAGTGGTTCAGCTGATATGCATGAGAAAAGACTAATCCACCTCTCAAACTCACTGAAAGACTGAAAGTGTCTACCGTGATACCTCTTACATCAGTTTTTAGTAAATCAAGGATTTCTCTCAGCTTCAAACTCCGAATATAGTCAATAGGGTACTCGTTTCGAAGCTCTCGACGAGACGCATCTACTGAAACTGATTCTCACAACCTTGCTTCAAGTTATGACCAAAATAGTGAATGGCGGGAAGTACCCACACACACTACAGTAGCTCAAAAAACAGTGGAGAGGGGTAGACAACAGTCGTACACACACATTCCAAGCATTACACACACATAGAAGATAAGCATTACAACTCCTACAAGCTCACACACACACTACAGTAGCTCAAAAACAGTGGGAGGGGTAGACAACAGTCCTACACACACATTCCAAGCATTACACACACATAGAAGATAAAAATCAGCAAGAAAGAGGCAAATTCGAGATTTCAAAGCTCTCCTTGTTCACAATAGCAAAAAGTCTCTACAAAGAGTCACAAAGTAACTTATATACATGTGCCCTAAGTTTGGTCCTTTCACACAAGAGACCGGCACTTTATTACTAAAAAGTGAAGTTCCTACTAATTTACAAGAGATATTTTACAACAAGTTGGAATTATGCAACTAGAGGAATCCTCTAGTGCATTTACATGGCTTGAAGGAATTCTCTAGGACTTTGAAGAAGAAAAATCATGCCCATTAATTTGAAAATTTTAGGGCTCTTCTCTTGTGCTTCTTTGCTCTGCAACACTACCTTATGATCTTGAAGAAGAGTTTCCAAAACTTGTTCAAGATAATTCTTCTAAAGGTAAAGAGCAAGATACCTTAGAAGATGATGAAGCAACTGAGTATGAAAAACTCAAAATGTGGAAGTCTAAAGGTAAAGCAAAAATGCAGGAACTTTGAAAAGAGGCAGAATCATCACATTATGGCCTAAGAAGGTCCATGAGGGAGAAAAGAAAACCAAAAAGGTACGTGTGGGATACTTCTCTAGTCACTAAAGATTCAATCTATCTAGCACATGACATAAATCAAGAGGAACCTTCAACATTTGAGGAAGCAAAGAAGAAATCAAAGTGGAGGCATGCAATGGAAGAAGAAATTGAAGCTCTTGAGGAGGATAACGCTTGGGAGTTGGTTCCCAAGTCTCCATCAATGAAAGTGATAGGCTCAAGATGGATTTACAAATTGAAGAAGAACTTAGATGGATCCATTAACAGGTATAAGGCAAGGCTTGTGGCAAACGGCTTTGCACAAACTCAGGGAATTGACTATTAATAGACCTTCTCTCCTGTGGCAAAGATGCCCACAATTAGGGTTTTGCTTAGTATTGCCTCTTCCAAGAATTGGAAGATACTTCAATTGGATGTAAAAAATGCATTTCTTAATGGATGGATAACAGAAGAGGTATATATGGCACAACCACCTGGTTTTGAGAATCACATATATCTCATTATGTGTATAAACTCAATAAAGCTTTATATGGACTCAAACAAGCCCTAAGGGCTTGGAATCATAGGCTTGTCTCATTCTTGCATGACAAAGGATTTCAACCTAGCAAGGCAGATCCATAAGTATTCATAAAAAGGAGTAAATCTGAAGTCATCTATGTGTGTGCATATGTAGATGATATTATACTTACAGGAAATGATACAGATGGCATGAAGAGAATCAAAGAAGAGATGAGAGAAGAATTCAAGATAAGTGATTTGGGTTCACTTACCTACGTCTTAGGATTGGAAGTTGTCTACAAAGATCATGGTTTGTTTCTTACTCAAAGAAAGTACACTAAAGACATGTTGGCAAAATTCAAGATGCAAGATTTTAGGATTGCACGTACTCCAATGGAGGTTAATTATAAAATGAGCTCACATGAAGGTGAACTCATAGAAGATGTGACAGGTTATCAAAGCCTTCTAGGTAGTTTGAACTATGCCACATTGACAAGGGTTGATATATGTTATAATGTGAGTGTGCTAAGTCAATTTATGCACACACCCAAGAAACCTCACATGGAAGCGGCCAAGAGGATACTCAGATATCTCAAAGGAACCATGAATGAAGGGTTATATTACCCTTATGTATCTGATTTAAGTTTGAAATTGTTCTCTAATGCAGATTGGGCTGGCTCCAAGGAAAACAAAAGGACCACCTCAGGTTATCTTAGCTTTTGCATGTTCAAAACTTGTTTCATGGTCATCCAAGAAGCACCCACAATTGCTCTCTCTTCTAGAGAGGCTGAATACAAAAGTCTTTCCATAGATACTCAAGAAACTATGTGGATGAAGACACTATTCACAGATCTTGGATTGGAATTTCGGACTTTAACTATTTTTGGTGACAATATGAGCTCCATTCACCTAGCTACCAATCAAATTTTATATGCAAGGACTAAACATATTGAAGCACATTATCACTATGTAAGAGAGAAAAATGTGAGCGAGGAAATTCAATTAACTTATGTGTCCACTCATAAAAAATGTGCAGATATTCTAACCAAAGCGTTGGATGGTACAAATCTTTGCAAATTCAAAGTCATGATTGGGTTGCAGGTAATTCTTGAAGATTGAAGACCTCAAGCATACTTGGCTGGAGGGGGAGCTATTGGAGCAAGTCTATGACAAGACTAAGTATTGGCTTCAGTCTCACAAGGTCATAGGAGAAGCTTTAAAGTGAAGACAATGTATGGAAATGGAAGAGTTCACTTGTGAGAAATCCCTTGTAATTTTTTGAGTCTTTACTTGATGTAAAAGTAAAAGGAATCTAAAGTGGTTGAGTCTACTTGATTGAAAAAGGGAAAAGAATCCATGAATTCGTTATTTAAGGTAGTTGCAGAATCAAATCAATCACTAAAAACTTTGGAGAGTGATTATAAGAAGATTCAATTTCAAATCTTGGCTCCAAAGATCACTATAAATACTTGGCCTTCTAGTCGCATTAAGTACTCCATGAGCTGCGGTTTATGCCATATCAAGGTGTGGTTTCAAGGCACACATATGTATCAATAAGTCCATTGTATTTTAGAATCAATATACATTCATTTGCATGATCATTTGAGTTCATAATTTCATGCTGTTGTGGAATGTACTCTTCACTGCCATATCTCTCAATTTTCTCAGTCGAATTGCAGAGATGATTTCTCTGAGCTCGGTGCATCCTTTTCAGTGATTCAATTTGGAAAAGCTAGATCTCTACGTCTAGTGTATAGTCACAAATGTTCATTGTAATTGGTTTTTCAATAATGAGTTATGTTCAGTTGAAGTAGACTATATCGCTTCATTCTCTACTTCTCTATCAACACTCCATCAGATCAATGTTTTTCTCAGAGCTGGTTCTCAGTGTGTACTTCATTATTTTCCATGATTCAAAGCTTGATAGAATCAACATCCGTTCTAGTACATGCCTACAGAAGATCATACACATTGGAGTTTGGAATCTTGAGATATCATCATTTCGTTGCTCACATGTCTGAGGACTACTACAACCTGTGAAAATCAGGATAGTGCTATGACTTGCTAAGTTCTTTTCTCTTTATGTGGTTCATCATTTTTTATCACATCACTCATGATTTTTAACTTACTAAGTTTATAAGAGTTTCCCAAAAGGAATTAAGTTAACTGCTGCTGTCGCCAGAGAATTGTTCAAAACTTTGGATAGGTGTATAAACTAAAATAGCAAGTTTTTACTCATGGTTCAACTCCAACTTATCTGTTTTGATTCATCTTTTTGAAAGTGATCTTCCAAGGTACTTAGGGTGTGAAATACATCCTTTGGCAAGCTAAAAGGGCCCACAACATATCTCTGGACTTCATTTGGCTAGTGTAGTGCAAAGCTTTTGCAGCACCACTTCATCTTCTCCAAGTTCAAAACCATCTCTTCACAATGGTATCAGAGCAAGGTTGGACAACATGGCAGACGGATTTACTTCATCAATTGACAAATTGGATAGAGGTAACTACTTTTCCTCATCATTAAGGATGCAAGGGTATCTTCAAGGAAGAAATTTATACGGTTATATAGATGGAGATGAAGTTATGCTAAGTTTCACGAACAAAGGTCAACCAACATAACAAGAGCAAGAAAGATTGAGCACATGGTGCTCCACGGATGCACTTGCAAGGTCTTATCTCATCAACTCTATCCCATACTTTTTGTTGCCTCACATTAGAAGTTTTAAAACATCTCAGGAAGTGTGGAATGCACTTGAATCCTTCTTCTCTTCAAGTACAAAGGCCAAGAAGCATCAACTATGGCTAGACTTCACAACTCTCAAGAAAGCTCAAAAAAAAAAGTGACTGATTTTGTCACAAAGCTGAAGGACATAGCAGATCAATTGAGAAGCATTGGGGAGGTAATAGATGAAGTAAAAATGTAAGGGAGGTCATCAATGGCTTGAAGGCAGATGAGAAGTGGGAAGCATTCAACACAACAATGGATCTATACACGGATATGCATGTACGAGATTTCAACACACTCATAGGACAACTACTTACTGAAGAGGCCAAGCTTATCAAGAATGCTGAAAGCTCCAAAGGTAATCAAGTTTCATCTTTGTATATTGATAAAAGCAAGTCAAAAGAAAACAAAGGAAGAGGAAAGAAAGTGGATGATGAAGTAGGTACACATCAAGCTAATTATGTAGGTAGAGGAAGACATGGTAGAGGTAGAGGTAGAGGAGGAAGACAAGGCAGGGGGAGATCCCAAGTCTCTAATTCATGCTCTATTTGTGGATAAACTAATCATACAACTGAAAATTACTTTAGGAATTCCAAAAATCAAAAGAGGCAGAGGCTAGAATAGAGGAAGTTATGGCTACTCAAGAGGAAGGTTCAACAATTACCATGGGAACCATAACAATTACAACCATTCAAACTATCAAGTAGGCAATAGATGAAGAAGAGGCTTCAATAACTACACAAAAGACTCAAATCAAGAGGACTCATTGCTAATCATGAATATGGCCATGCCACAAGATAAATTTGATGAGCATATTTTCTACATAGATTCAGGTTGTTCTAATCATGTGGTAGGAAATGTGGCCCTCCTATCAGATTTAGAAGATCCAAGGAATAAATTTAGAAGATCCAAGGAACAAGCATGAGGTACAAACAAGAGATGATACAAGACACCTTGTGGAGAAAATAGGAAATGTCAAAGCACATGATGGAAACATCAACTTACTCAGTAACGTACTTTATGTCCCTACCATTACAAAGAATTTGATAAGTGTTGGACAAATACTAGAGAATGGGTTGCAAGTCAGGTTCACAAAAGTAGGAGCATTTGTTGAAGATCCAAGTCAAGGATTCAGGAGAATTGCAAAAGCTAAAAAGACGGGTAAATTGTTTTTGAATTACAAGACATTACAAACATTACTCTCTTTAATTATGGTAGTCAGATAGTAATAGAATTGGAAGTATGGCACAAAATGTTAGCACATATTGGTGAAAGATCATTAAAGCAAATTTACACGGACCAAAGTGTACTTGGACTTCCTAACTTGTCAAAACAACACATGATTTATAAGTGTAGTGCATGTCAATTTGGAAAGTCTCATAGGTTACGATTCATGAAGAAAGGATATATGCATGGAGATCTCTTGGATTTGGTTCATCCAGATGTATGGAGACCTAGCAAGGATGCTTCAATATCTGGATCAAGGTATTATGTCTCCTTCATTGATGATTGTAGTAGGTGGACTATATTATACTTTATGAAACACAAAGATGAAGTCTTTTCATGCTTGAAAAGATATTTGGCTCTTGTGGAGAATCAAATAGGTAGAAAATTAAAAAGGCTAAGGTCAGATGAAGGGGGAGAGTACTTCCCCCAGGAATTTGACTCCTTTCTTCAAGAAATGGGAATCAAAAGAGAGATCACTACAAGGTACACTCTTGAGCAAAATGGAGTGGCAGAAAGAAGGAATATGACAATTGTTGAAGCTGCAAGGTTGATGCTAAATGAGAAGCACTTACTTAATTACTTATGGGCTGAGGCTGTATCCACAACCACTTATTTGATCAACACGTCACCTTCAAAATCACTTGATGACATGACACCATATGATGCTTGGAATGGAAGAAGACCAAGCTTGGATCATTGTAAGATTTTTGGATGTATTGCTTATGGTCATGTTCCTTCACAGGTTAGAGGCAAGATGGATCCCAAAGTAGAAAGGTGTGTATTCATTGGATATGACAACAATCAAAAGGGCTACATATTATACAACCCAACAACCAAAGGATTCTTGGTGAGTAGAGATGTGGTATTTGGTGAGAATAGTTCTTGATATGAAGATTCATGTAGAAGGGTCAACCTACCTTATGATTTTGAAGAAGATTTTCCAAAACTTGTTAATGATAATTCTTCTAAAGTTGAAGAGCAAGATACCTCAAAAGATGATGAAGCAACTCAATATGAAAAACTCAAAATGTGGAAGTCTAAAGGTAAAGCAAAAATGCAAGAACTTGGACAAGAGGCAGAATCATCACATCATGGCCTAAGAAGGTCCATGAGGGAGAAAAGAAAACTAGAAAGGTATGGGTTTGATACTTCTATAGTCACTAAAGATTCAATCTATCTAGCATAGGACATAAATCAAGAGCAAACTTCAACATTTGAGGAAGCAAAGAAGAAATCAGGGTAGAGGCATGCAATGGAAGAAGAAATATAAGCTCTTGAGTAAAACAACACTTGGGAGTTGGTTTTCGATTCTCCATCAATGAAAATGATAAGCTCAAGATGGATCTACAAATTGAAGAAGAACTCAAATGGCTCCATTAATAGGTATAAGGCAAGTCTTGTGGCAAAAGTCTTTGCACAAACTCAGGGAATTGATTATGAAGAGACCTTCTCTCCTATGGAAAAGATGCCCACAATTAGGGTTTTGCTTAGTATTGCCTCTTCCAAGAATTGGAAGATACTTCAATTCGATGTAAAAAATGCATTTCGTAATGGATGGATAACAGAAGATGTATATATGGCACAACCACCTGGTTTTGAGAGTCACATATATCTCATTATGTGTGTAAACTTAATAAAGCCTTATATGGACTCAAACAAGCCCGAAGGGCTTGGAATCATAGGCTTGTCTCATTCTTGCAGGACAAAGGATTTTAACCTAGCAAGGTAGATCCATCACTATTCATAAAACGGAGTAATTCTGAAGTAATCTATTTGTGTGTGTATATAGATGATATTATACGTACAGGAAATGATATAGATGGCATGAAGAGAATCAAAGAACAGATGAGAGAAGAATTCAAGATAAGTGATTTGGGTTCACTTACCTACTTCCTAGGATTGGAATTTGTCTACAAAGATCATGGTTTGTTTCTTACTTAAAGAAAGTACATTAAAGATATGTTTGCAAAATTCAAGATGCAAGATTCGAGGATTGGAGGTACTCCAATGGAGGTTAATCATAAATTGAGCTCACATGAAGGTGAACTCATAGAAGATGTGACATGTTATCAAAGCCTTGTGGGAAGTTTGAACTATGCCACATTGGCAAGGGTTGATATATGTTATAGTGTGAGTGTGCTAAGTCAATTTATGTTGGTGCAAAGTCCAAGCCCACACATTTGGCTTGAGGTTCACTAAAGATATGAAGTTCCGTGGAAACCATTGCTAGTGGAAATTTATCCTTTTACCTTTGTAAAAGTCATTTCTTTTTTACTTGAGAATATTTGTAATCACCTACCAAAAAGTCGTGGACTTGTTAGTTAGAAAAGTAACTACTTCACTGAGGGTTTATCTCCTAGAATGAAGGATCACTTTTAGAGAAAGCCAAAAGTTGAATTCAAATTCAAATTTGAATACAACACTTATATAAAGCCACTTGAAAAAGTCACGGTTAGTAGCTTCATTATCTGAGCTCTCCATTGACATTTTGTATGTGTGTAAGGCCTACATTGTAGCCTAAACTACTCTCCATCATAAGGCTATGATTATCAAGCCTATGATCTTGTACAACATTGTTCATTAATACAATACATCTACATTGTTCATCTATGATCTCTCTGTTATAGTCATTCTTAACTGTCAACTTGTGTTGCTCATATCTCAGTCATTTCTCAACCAATTTCAATGATCTATAGCTTGTTGGAATCAACTTGAAGTTATCGACGTGCTGACAAATTTTGAAGCAAATCCATTCAGCCAATTTGGATAAAATTGCATCGAAGGACTCACTGGTCAATTTCTGCAGAGGTCCTAAAAAATCGAGGGTAATGTTTCTAAATTGATTGCTCTGTGTATAGTTGGTCATTTCGAGTATTCCACTTGGAATAATTAGCCTAAAAAGCTAATTAGATACCTCTAAAAGGAATTTTTCCAATTCCTACTCTACTGGTAGCACTGAGCATTACAAGCAGCAAGTGTATGATAAAAAATAGAAGGTTTCATTGAGTCTTCTATTTAGAAGTAGCCTGTTTTGATTCAATCTTTTCATACATCATTTCCAAAGTACATAGGCACTTTTATGGTGTCATTGGAAAGCTAAGAGGGCCCACATATCAACTCTGAAGTCAGAAAGGGCTGGTACTAAGTAGGATTTGGATGTACCTACTCATCACTTGAAGTGTCCATCCATCTATCCCAACAGTGGTATCCGAGCAAAGCTAAGGTAAAATGGGAGATGGTTTTCCTTCTTTCACTGATAAATTGGACAGGAACAGCTATCAAGCGTGGTCTGTAAGGATGAAGACATACTTACAAGGAAGCAGCCTCTATGGATACATCTCAGGAGATGAGGAGATGCCCATATTCAGAAGCAAAGGACAACCCACAAGAGAAGAACATGAAAGACTCAACACATGGTGTGCCAAGGATGCATTAGCAAGGTCCTACTTACTTAACTCAATCTCTGATTTTCTTCTTCCACATATTAAGAACTGTAAGACATCAAATTTTGCAGGTTTAAATCAATGATTGGATTGCAAGATATTCATGAAGATTGAAGATGAAGACCAAGACAAAATGTTTGGCTTGAGGGGGAGCTGTTGGTGCAAAGTCCAAGCCCAGAAATTTGGCTTGAGGTTCACTAAAGATATGAAGTTCCATGGAAGCTAGTGGAAATTATCCATTTACCTTTGTAAAAGTCATTTCTTTTTGACTTGAGAATATTTGTAATCACCTACCAAAAAATCGTGGACTTGTTAGTTAGAAAAGTAACTACTTCATTGAGGGAATATCTCCTAGAATGAAGGATCACTTTTAGAGAAAGCCAAAAGTTGAATTCAAATTCAAATTTGAATACAACACTTATATAAAGCCACTTGAAAAAGTCGCAGTTAGTAGCTTCATTATCCGAGCTCTCCATTGCCATTTTGTATGTGTGTAAGGCCTACATTGTAGCCTAAACTACTCTCCATCATAAGGCTATGATTATCAAGCCTATGATCTTGTACAACATTGTTCATTAATACAATACATCTACATTGTTCATCTATGATCTCTCTGTTATAGTCATTCTTAACTGTCAACTTGTGCTGCTCATGTCTCAGTCATTTCTCAACAAATTTCAATGATCTATAGCTTGTTGGAATCAACTTGAAGTTATCTACATCCTGACAAATTTTGAAGCAAATCCATTCAGCCAATTTGGAGAAAACTGCATCGAAGCACTCACTTGTCAAAGTCTACAGAGGTCCTAAAAAATCGGGGGTAATGATTTATTTTCTAAATTGATTGCTCTCTGTATAGTTGATTCTACTTGGAATCAAGTGATTCTACTTGGAATCATTAGCCTACAAAGCTAACTAGATACCTCTAAAAGGAAATTTTCCAATTCCTACTGTACTGGTAGGACTGAGCATTACAAGCAGTAGGTGTATGATAAAAAATAGAAGGTTTTCATTGAGTCTTCTATTTGGAAGTAGTCTGTTTTGATTAAATATTTTCATACATCATTTCCAAAGTACGTAGGCACTTTCATGGAGTCATTGGAAAGCTAAGAGGGCCCATATCTCAACTCTCAAGTCACAAAGGGCTATTACTAAGTAGGATTTGGCTATACCTACTCATCACTTGAAGTGTCCATCCATCTATCCCAGCAATTTATGCACACACCCATGAAACCTCACATCGAAGCTGCCAAGAATATACTCAAATATCTCAAAGGAACCATGAATGAAAGGTTATATTACCCTTATGTATCTGATTTAAGTTTGAAATTGTTCTCTGATGTAGACTAGGCTGGCTCCAAGGAAGACAAAAGGAGCACCTCAGATTATCTTACCTTTTGCAGGTTCAAAACTTGTTTCATGGTCATCCAAGAAGCAACCCACAATTGCTCTCTCTTCCAGAGAGGCTGAATACAGAGGTCTTGCCATAGATACTCAAGAAGCTATGTGAATGAAGACACTATTCACAGATCTTGGATTGTAATTTGGGACTCCAACTATTTTTGGTGACAATATGAGCTCTATTCACCTAGCTGCCAATCCAAATTTTCATGCAAGGACTAAACATATTAAAGTACATTATCACTATGTAAGAGAAAAAATTGTGAGCAAGCAAATTCAGTTAACTTATGTGTCCACTCATCCAAAATTTGCACATATTCTAACCAAAGGATTGGATGGTACAAAGCTTTGCAAATTCAAAGCCATGATTGGGTTGGAGGTAATTCTTGAAGTTTGAAGACCTCAAGCATACTTGGCTTGAGGAGGAGCTATTGCAGCAAGTCTATGACAAGCCTAAGTATTGGCTTCAGTCTCACAAGGTCATAGGAGAAGCTTTAAAGTGAAGAAAATGTATGGAAATTGAAGAGTTCACTTGTGAGCGATCCCTTGTAACTTTTTGAGTCTTTACTTGATATAAAAGTAAAAGGAATCTAAATTGGTTGAGTCCACTTGTTGAAAAAAGACAAAAGAATCCACGAATTTGTGATTTAAGGGAGTTGGAGAATCAAATCAATCACTAAAGAGTTTGGATATTGATTATAGGAAGATTCAAATTCAAATCTTGGCTCCAAAGATCACTATAAATACATGGCCTTCTAGTAGCAATTTTTAAGACCTCCATGAGCTACACTTTATGCCATATCAAGGTGTGGTTTAAAGGCACACATATGTATCAATATGTCCATTGTATTTTACAATCAATATACTTTCAGTTTCATGACCATTTGAGTTCATATTTTCATGATTTTGTGAAGTGTAATGTTCACTCCCATCTCTTTCAGTTTTCTCAATCAAGTTGGAGAGATGATTTCTCTGAGCTTGGTGCATCCTTTTCAGTGATTCAACGTGGTAAAGTTAGATCTGTAAATCTAATGTATAGTCATAAATTGTCATTGCAATTGGCTTATTCAATCTTGAGTAATGTTCAGTTGAAGTAGACTATATCGCTTCATTCTCTACTTCTCTGTCAGCACTTTATCAGATCACTGTTTGTCTTAGAGCTGCTTCTCAGTGTGTGCTTCGTTATTTTCCATGATTTAAAGCTTGAAAGAATCATCATATTCTCTAGTATATACCTAAAAAAGTTCATAAGCATTGGCGTTTGGAATCTTGAGATATCATCATTTCTGTGCTCACATGTCTGAGTACTACTATAGCCCGTGAAAATGGGGATAGTGCTATGACTTGCTAAGTTCTTTTCTCTTTATGTAGTTCATCATTTTTTATCACATCAGTCATGAATGTTACCTTACTAAGTTTATAAGAGTTCCCCAAAAGGAATTAAGTTAATTGCTAATGTGGCCAGAGAATTGACCAAAACTTTGGACAGGTGTATAAACCAAAATAGCAAGTTTTTTACTCATGGTTCAACTCCAACTTATCTATTTTGATTCATCTTTTTTAAGAGTGATCTTCCAAGGTACATAGGGTGTCAAATACATACTTTGGCAAGCTAAAAGGGTGCACCACATATCTCTGGACTTCATTTGGCTAGTGTAGTGCAAAATTTTTGTAGCACCACTTCCTCTTCTCCAGGTTCAAATCCATCTCTTCACAGTGGTATCAGAGCAAGGTTGGACAACATGGAAGATGGATTTCCTTCATCAATTGACAAATTGGATAGAGGTAACTACTTAGCCTGGTCATTAAGGATGGAAGCTTATCTTCAAGGAAGGAATTTATATGGTTATATAGCTAAAGATGAAGTTATGCCAAGTTTCAGGAACAAAGGTCAACCAACACAAGAATAGCAAGAAAGACTCAGCACATGGTGCTCCAAGGATGCACTTGCAAGGTCTTATCTCCTCAACTCTATCTCAAACTTTTTGTTGCCTCACATTAGAAGTTGTAAAACATCTCAGGAAGAGTGGAATGCACTTGAAGCCTTGTTCTCTTCAAGTACAAAGGACAGGAAGCATTAACTATGGCTAGACTTCACAATTCTCAAGAAAGTTCCCAAACAAAATGTGACTGATTTTATCACAAAGCTTAAGGAGATAACATATCAGTTGGGAAGCATTGGAGAGGTAATAGATGAAGAGCAAATTGTAAGGCATGTCATCAATGGCTTGAAGGCAGATGACAAGTGGGAAGCATTCACCACAACTATGGATCTATACATGGATATGCATGTACTAGATTTCAACACACTCATAGGACAACTACTTACTCAAGAGGCCAAGCTTATCAAGAATGGAGAAAACTCCGAAGGAAATCAATCTTCAGCTTTGTATACTGATAAAAGCAAGTAAAAAGAAAACAAATGAAGAGGAAAGAAAGTGGATGATGAAGCAGGTACACATCCAGCTAATTGTCTAGGTAGAGGAAGATATGGTAGAGGTAGAGTTAGGAGCAAGACAAGGCAGGGGGAGATCCCAAGACTCTAATTCATGCTCTATTTGTGGATTAACTAATCATACAACTGAAAATTTCTTTAGGAATTCTAGAAATCAAAGAGGCAGAGGCTATAATAGAGGAAGTTATGGCTACTCAAGAAGAAGGTTCAACAATTACGAGGGCAACCATAACAATTACAACCATTGAAAATATCAAGGAGGCAATAGAGGAAGAAGAGACTTCAATAAATACAGAGAACACTCAAATCAAGAGGACTCATTGCTAATCATGAATATGGCCATGCCACAAGGTAAATCTGATGAGCTTGTTTTCTACATAGATTCAGGTTGTTCCAAGCATGTGGAAGGAAATGTGGCCCTCGTATCAGTTTTAGAAGATCCAAGGAACAAGCATGAGGTACAAACAGGAGATGATACAAGACACCTTGTGGAGAAAATAGGAAATGTCAAAGCACCTTATGGAAACATCAACTTACTGAGTGAGGTACTTTATGTCCCTACGATTACAAAGAATTTGATAAGTGTTGGGCAGATAGTAGAGAAAGGGTTGCAAGTCAGGTTCACAAAAGAAAGAGCATTTGTTGAAGATCCAAGTCAAGGATTCAGGAGAATTTTAAAAGGTGAAAAGACAGGTAGATTGTTCACATTTGAATTACAAGGCACTATAAATATTGCTCTCTTTAATTATGGTAGTCAGACATTCACATAATTGGAAGTATGGCACAAAATGTTAGCACATATTCGTGAAAGATCATTAAAGCAAATTTGCAGGGACCAAAGTGTACTTGGACTCCCTAACTTGTCAAAACAACAATTGATTTATAAGTGTAGTGCATGTCAATTTTGAAAGTCTCATAGGTTACCATTCATGAAGAAAGGATATATGCATGGAGATCTCTTGGATTTGGTTCATACAGATGTATGGGGACCTAGCAATGATGCTTCAATATCTAGATCAAGGTATTATGTCTCCTTTATTGATGATTGCAGTAGGTAGACTATATTATACTTTATGAAACACAAAGATGAAGTCTTTTCATGCTTCAAAAGATATTTGGCTCTTGTGGAGAATCAAACAGGTAAAACATTAAAAAGGCTAAGGTTAGATGGCGGGGGAGAGTACTTCTCCCATGAATTTAACTCCTTTCTTCAAGAAAGTGGAATCAAAAGAGAGATCACTACAAGGTACACTCTTGAGCAAAATGGAGTGGCAGAAAGAAGGAATAGGACAATTGTTGAAGCTGCAAGGTCTATGCTAAATGAGAAGCACTTACCTAATTAATTATGGGCTGAGGCTGTATCCACAACCACTTATTTGATTAACAAGTTACCTTCGAAATCACTTGATGGCATGACACCATATGAGGCTTGGAATCAAAGAAGACCAAACTTGGATCATTGTAAGATTTTTGGATGTAGTGCTTATGCTCATGTTCCTTCACATGTTAGAGGCAAGATGGATCGCAAAGTAGAAAGGTGTGTATTCATTGGATATGACAACAATCAACAGGACTATAGATTATACAACCCGACAACCAAATGATTCTTGGTGAGTGGAGATATAGTATTTGATGAGAATAGTTTTTGGTATGAAGATTCATGTAGAACAGTCAACCTACCTTATGATTTTGAAGAAGATTTTCCAAAACTTGTTAAGAATAATTCTTCTAAATTTGAAGAGTAGGATACCTCAAAATATGATGAAGCAACTCAATATAAAAAATTCAAAATAAGGAAGTCTAAAGGTAAAGCAAAAATGAAAGAACTTGGACAAGAGGCAGAATCATCACAACAAGGCCTAAGAAGGTCCATGAGGGAGAAAAGAAAAACCAGATTGGTATGGCTTTGATACTTCGCTAGTAACTAAACATTCAATCTATCTAGCACAGGACATAAATCAAGAGGAACCTTCAACATTTGAGGAAGCAAAGAAGAAATCAGAGTGGAGGCATGCAATGGAAGAAGAAATTGAAGCTCTTGAGTAAAACAACACTTGGGATTTGGTTCCCAATTCTCCATCAATGAAAATGATAAGCTCAAGATGGACCTACAAATTGAAGAAGAACTCAAATGGCTCCATTAATAGATATAAGGTAAGGCTTGTGGCAAAAGGCTTTGCACAAACTTAGGGAATTGATTGTGAAGAGACCTTCTCTCTTGTGGCGAAGATGCTCACAATTAGGGTTTTTCTTAGTATTGCCTCTTCCAAGAATTGGAACATACTTCAATTGGATGTAAAAAATGCATTTCTTAATGGATGGATAACAGAAGAGGTATATATGGCACAACCACCTGGTTTTGAGAATTACATATATCTTGATTATGTGTGTAAACTTAATAAAGCTTTATATGGACTCAAACAAGCCTGAAGGGCTTGGAATCACAAGCTTTTCTCATTCTTACAAGAAAATGATTTCAACCTAGCAAGGCAGATCCATCACTATTCATAAAAAGGAGTAATTTTGAAGTCATCTATTTGTGTGTGTATGTAGATGATATTATACTTACAGGAAATGATATAGATGGCATGAAGAGAATCAAAGAAGAGATGAGAGAAGAATTCAAGATAAGTGACTTTGGTTCACTTACCTAATTCCTAGGATTGGAAGTTGTCTACAAAGATCATGGTTTGTTTTTTACTCAAAGAAAGTACATTAAAGACATGTTGGCCAAATTCAAGATGCAAGATTGCAAGATTGTGGGTACTCCAATGGAGGTTAATCATAAATTGAGCTCACATGAAGGTGAACTCATAGAAGATGTGACAGGCTATCAAAGCCTTGTGGGAAGTTTTTAACTATGCCACATTGACAAGGGTTGATATATGTTATAGTGTGAGTGTTCTAAGTCAATTTATGCACACACTCAGGAAACTCACATGGAAGCTTCCAAGAGGATACTCAGATATCTCAAAAGAGCCATGAATGAAGGGTTATATTACCATTGTGTATCTGATTTAAGTCTGAGATTGTTCTCTAATGCAGATTGGGTTGGCTCCAAGGAAGAGAGAAGGAGAACCTCAGGTTATCTTACCTTTTGCAGGTTGAAAACTTGTTTCATGGTCATCCAAGAAGCAACCCACAGTTGCTCTCTCTTCCACAAAGGTTGAATATTGAGGTCTTGCCATAGATACCCAAGAAGCTATGTGGATGAAGACACTATTCACAGATCTTGGATTAGAATTTGGGACTCCAACTATTTTTGGTGACAATATGAGGTCTATTCACCTAGCTGCCAATCCAATTTTTCATGCAAGGACTAAACATATTAAAGTACATTATCACTATGTAAGAGAGAAAACTGTGAGCAAGGAAATCCAGTTAACTTATGTGTCCACTCATCAACAATGTGCAGATATTCTAACCAAATCATTGGATGGTACAAAGCTTTGCAAATTCAAAGCCATGATTGGGTTGGAGGTAATTCTTGAAGTTTGAAGACCTCAAGCATACTTGGCTTGAGGGGGAGCTATTGGAGCAAGTCTATGACAAGCCTAAGTATTGGCTTGAGTCTCACAAGGTCATAGAGGAAGCTTTAAAGTGAAGAGAATGTATGAAAATTGAAGAGTTCACTTGTGAGCAATCCCTTGTAACGTTTTGAGTCTTTACTTGATGTAAAAGTAAAAGGAATCTAAAGTGCTTAAGTCCACTTGATATAAAAATGGAAAAGAATCCACCAATTTGTGATTTAAAAAGCTCTAAAAAGTTTAACTAATCGTGCAACTTAAAATTGCTTTAGGAATTCCAAGAATCAAAGAGGCAGAGGCCATAATAGAGAAAGTTATGGCTACTCAAGAGGAAGGTTCAAAAATTACCATGGCAACCATAACAATTACAACCATTCAAACTATCAAGGAGGCAATAGAGGAAGAAGAGACTTCAATAACTACACAAAAGACTCAAATCAAGAGGACTCATTGCTAATCATGAATAAGGCCATGCCATAAGGTAAATTTGATGAGCATGTTTTCTACATAGATTCAGGTTGTTCCAATCATGTGGAAGGAAACGTGGCCCTCTTATCAGATTTAGAAGATCCAAGGAACAAGCATGAGGTACAAAGAGGAGAAGATACATGACACCTTGTGGAGAAAATAGGAAATGTCAAAGCACCTAATGGAAACATCAACTTACTCAATAAGGTACTTTATGTCCCTACCATTACAAAGAATTTCATAAGCATTGGGCAGATAGTAGAGAAAGGGTTGCAAGTCAGGTTCACAAAAGCAAGAGCATTTGTTGAAGATCCAAGTCAAGGATTCAGGAGAATTGCAAAAGGTGAAAAGACAGGTAGATTGTTCAAATTTGAATTACAAGGCACTAGAAACATTGCTCTCTTAAATATGGTAGTCAGACACTCATAGAATTGGAAGTATGGCACAAAAGGTTAGCACATATAAGTGAAAGATCATTAAAGCAAATTTGCAGGGACCAAAGTGTACTTGGATTCCCTAACTTGTCAAAACAACACATGATTTATAAGTGTAGTACATGTCAATTTGGAAACTCTCACAAGTTACCATTCATGAAGAAAGGTTATATGCATGGAGATCTCTTGGATTTGGTTCATACAGATGTATGGGGACCTAGCAAGGATGCTTCAATATCTAGATCAGGGTATTATATCTCCTTCATTGATGAGTGCAGTAGGTGGATTATATTATACTTTATGAAACACAAAGATGAAGTCTTTTCATGCTTCAAAAGATATTTGGGTCTTATGGAGAATCAAATAGGTAAAACATTAAAAAGGCTAAGGTCAGATGGAGGGGGAGAGTACTTCTCCCATGAATTTGACTCCTTTCTTCAAAAAAGGGGAATCAAAAAAGAGATCACTACAAAGTACACTCCTTAGCAAAATGGAGATGCAGAAAGAAGGAATAGGACAATTGTTGAAGCTGCAAGGTCTATGCTAAATGAGAATTACGTACCTAATTACTTATGTGCTGAGGCTTCATCCACAACCACTTATTTGATTAACAGGTTACCTTCAAAATCCCTTGATGGCATGACACCATATGAGGCTTGGAATGGAAGAAGACCTAGCTTGGATCACTGTAAGATTTTTGGATGTATTGCTTATGCTCATGTTCCTTCATAGGTTAGAGGCAAGATGGATCCCAAAGCAGAAAGGGGTGTATTCATTGGATATGACAACAATCAAAAGGGATACAGATTATACAACCCAACAACCAAAGGATTCTTGGTGAGTAGAGATGTGGTATTTGATGAGAATAGTTCTTGGTATGAAGATTCATGTAGAAAGGTCTACCTACCTTATGATCTTGAAGAAGATTTTCCAAAACTTGTTAAGAATATTTCTTCTAAAGTTGAAGAGCAGGATACCTCAGAAGATAATTAAGCAACTTAGTATGAAAAACTCAAAATGTGGAAGTCTAAAGGTAAAGCAAAAATGCAAGAACTTGGACAAGATCTGGAATCTTGACATCAAGGCCTAAGAAGGTCCATGAGGGAGAAAAGAAAACCAAAAAATTATGGGTTTGATACGTCTCTTGTCATTAAACATTCAATCTATCTAGCAGAGGACATAAATCAAGAGGAACCTTCAACATTTCAGGAAGCAAAGAAGAAATCAGAGTGGAGGCATGCAATGGAAGAAATTGAAGCTTTTGAGTAAAACAACACTTGCGAGTTGGTTCCCAAGTCTCCATCAATGAAAGTGATAGGCTCAATATGGATCTACAAATTGAAGAAGAACTTAGATGGATCCATTAACAGGTATAAGGCAAGGCTTGTGGCAAAAGGCACACAAAATAAGGGAATTGATTATGAAGAGACCTTCTCTCATGTGGCAAAGATGCCCACAATTAGGGGTTTTCTTAGTATTGCCTCTTCCAGGAATTGGAAGATACTTCAATTGGATGTAAAAATGCATTTCTTAATAGATTGATAACATAAGAGGTATATATGGCACAACCACCTGGTTTTGAGAATCACATATATCTTGATTATGTGTGTAAACTTAACAAAGCTTTATATGGACTCAAACAAGCCCCAAGGGCTTCGAATCACAGGCTTGTCTCATTCTTGCAGGACAAAGGATTTCAACCTAGCAAGGAAGATCCATCACTATTCATAAGAAGGAGTAATTTTGAAGTTATCTATTTGTGTGTGTATGTAGATGATATTATACTTATAGGAAATGATACAGATGGCATGAAGAGAATCAAACAACAGATGAGAGAAGAATTTAAGATAAGTGATTTGGGTTCACTTACCTACTTCCTAGGATTGGAAGTTGTCTACAAAGATCATGATCTGTTTCTTACTCAAAGAAAGTTCATTAAAGACATGTTGGCAAAATTCAAGATGCAAGATTGCAGGATTGCGGGTACTCCAATGGAGGTTAATCATAAATTGAGCTCACATGAAGGTGAACTAATAGAAGATATGAGAGGTTATCAACGCCTTGTGGGTAGTTTGAACTATGCCACATTGACAAGGGTTGATATATGTTATAGTGTGAGTGTGCTAAGTCAACTTATGCACACACCCAAGAAACCTCGCATGGAAGCTACCAAGAGGATACTCAGATATCTCAAAGGAACCATGAATGAAAGGTTATATTACCCATATGTATCTGATTTAAGTTTGAAATTGTTCTCTCATGGAGATTGAGCTGGCTCCAAGGAAGACATAAGGAGCACCTTACGTTATCTTACCTTTTTCAGGTTCAAAACTTGTTTCATGGTAATCCAAGAAGCAACCCACAATTCTCTCTCTTCCACAGAGGCTGAACACAGAGGTCTTGCCATAGATACTTAAGAAGGTATTTGGATGAAGACACTATTCACAGATCTTGGATTGGAATTCGGGACTCCAACTATTTTTGGTGACAATATGAGCTCTATTCACCTAGCTGCCAATCCAATTTTTGATGCAAGGACTAAACATATTGAAGTACATTATCACTATGTAAGAGAGAAAATTTTGAGCAAGGAAATTTAGTTAACTTATGTGTCCACTTATAAAAAATGTACAAATATTCTAACCAAAGCATTGGATGGTACAAAGCTTTGCAAATTCAAAGCCATGATTGGGTTGCAAGTAATTCTTGAAGATTGAAGACCTCAAGCATACTTTGCTTGAGTTGGAGCTGTTAGAGCAAGTCTATGACAAGCCTAAGTATTGGCTTGAGTCTCACAAGGTCATAGGAGAAGCTTTAAAGTGAAGACAATGTATGGAAATTGAAGAGTCCACTTGTGAGCAATCCCTTGTAACTTTTTGAGTCTTTACTTGATGTAAAAGTAAAAGGAATCTAAAGTGGCTGAGTCCACTTGATGAAAAAAGGGAAAAGAAGCCACGAATTTATGATTTAAGGTAGTTCGAGAATAAAATCAATCACTAAAAATTTTGGAGAGTGATTATAGGAAGATTCAAATTCAAATCTTGGCTCCAAAGATCACTATAAATACATGGCCTTCTAGTTGCATCTTTTAAGACCTCCATGAGCTGAGCTTTATGCCATATCAAGGTGTGGTTGCAAGGCACACATATCCATCAGTAAGGCCATTGTATTTTACAATCAATATACTTTCATTTTCATGATCATTTGAGTTCATATTTTCACGCTTTTGTGAAGTGTACTATCCACTGCCATATCTCTCAGGTTTCTCAGTCAGACTGTAGAGATGATTTCTTTGAGCTTGGTGCATCATTTTCAGTGATTCGACTTGGTAAAGTTAGATCTTTAAGTCTAATGTATACTCACAAATCTTCGTTGCAATTGGGTTTTTCAATCTTGAGTTATGTTCTGTTGAAGTAGATCATATTACTTCATTCTCTATTTCTCTGTCAGCACTCCATCAAATCAGTGTTTTTCTTAGAGCTGGTTCTGAGTGTGTACTTCATCATTTTCCATAATGCAAGATTGATAAAATCAGCATACTCTCTAGTATATGCCTACAAGAGTTCATAAGCATTGGAGTTTGGAATCTCGAGATATCATCATTTCTCTACTCACAGGTCTGAGTATTGCTACAACCAAAGAAGATCGGGATAGTGCTATGACTTGCTAAGTTCTTTTCTCTTTATGTGGTTCATCGTTTTTGATCACATCACTCATGATTGTTAGCTTACTAATTTTATAAGAGTTCCCTAAAAGGAATTGAGTTAATTACTACTGTGGCCAGGGAATTGTTCAAAACTTAGGACAAGTGTATAAACCAAAATAGCAAGTTTTTTACTCATGGTTCAACTCCAACTTATGTGTTTTGATTCATTTTTTTGAGAGTGATCTTCCAAGGGACATAGGGTGTCAAATACATTCTTTGGCAAGCTAAAAGGGCCCATCACATATCTCTGGCCTTCATTTGGCTAGTGTAGTGCAAAGTTTTTGTGGCACCACTTCATCTTCTCCAATTTCATATCCATCTCTTCACAGATGTCGGGCTTGTTTGTGTGTGTGGTGTCGATGGTGAAGAGTGATACTATGGTTGTGGCATGTAATAGTGTGCTTGTGGTGCTTGACAAAAATCGCGCTGAAGTGGAGACATATAGGGTGCGTGTAGACTCAAACGTGTCCCAAAATGAAGGATGTGCAGATGGTTGATGGAAAGTTGAAAATAGATCCTGGATGGGAAAAGGGTAGTGATATTGGGTTGGATATGGAGGAAAGAAGAGTTGGAGAGGAGGTGGGTATGATGATGTTGGTGGTGGAATATAGGATGCGATGGAGGTGCAATGGATGATTACTAGTTCTCGTAGTAATCTCAAGGATGCAAAAAGACTCGCATTATACAAGGGTCATCATGTGAAGAGAAGAGTTAAGAATGTGAAAATGGGCTACACAAATTCAAAACTGGGAATGGGCATTGTTGTAGTTACAAGGTTTGTTGTGATGGCTAACTCAATAGCAGTGGTTAGAATTGGCTCAAGAGTTCTCAGAGGCACCATGACATGTGTGGGTGAGTGAGGATAGCAGTGGAAATATGTATAGTGGTGACAGGGGTGGCTATAGAAGACATGGTAGGGGTATGGGATCTATATGGTTTTGGAAGATCGTGAGAGGGTCCTAACTCTTCGTTCCTCATATTGAACATTAGGTTTATTTATCATGGGATTGAGCTTCAACCATGCCTATAGATTTTGTGAGTGCGCATATGGAGTGGATGAATGTGGGATCCACACCAGCTTCTTCAAGCAACTATTCCAATACTACTCGATTCCTTTGCTTTGATAGCTATCTACATGAGTGAATGTCTTGCATGGTCTTTTGTAACCTTTTAAGGGTTGGCATGTAGGGAGTCTCACCCTCTTCTTCTTGATCACTTTGCTCCCTATCTTCTCCATGATATTTGGGTGACTGCTTCTCTTCATCCCAATGGACATGGTGTTCTTCCTTTGTATGTTGTTGTTCTTCATGTTTCTCTGATGGGCCTATTGTATCATGTTCATCTTCATCTTATGATCCAAACTCTATAGCCAAGAATGGGAATGCTAGGGTTCCTTTAAGGACTTGCTTGAAATCGAATGTGCCCATATCCTCTAGTCCTTCCATCACTAAAAATTCAAACTTTAATGGAATTGGTGGGGCTGATGGCTAGGCTACAATTGCTTCCCCTGTGGTAGTTGTGCTATGAGATTCTATGGGTCTGGGGAGGTGAATAGTGAACCAAGGAATGGTGGGTGGTGCCATAGTGGGCGACACTTTTGGGGTAGTGATGAAACCTCTTGGGTGCATGCACGAGATGGTTCTTCACATACGTTTTGGTTGTGGAGCTATTGAGGACCTTCTCTGCTTAAAAAGCCATAGTTGTGCTCAAGTGACTACTTGCTCTATTGGAATATCATATGCCAAACACTTGTAGATGATGGTTGGAATGGTAAAACACTCGTTTAAGACTATTTTTCATTCCATATTGCATTTTTTGCATAAAGCTAGTCAATAATGCAATGTGGTAGATTGATCTTTATCTCTGCAGTCTCTCCCAGGTAGAGACTAAACCATATCTTCTTATGGGGTGGGGTGAATTGATCCTACCTTGGGAAGGTAAAATGTTGCATGCACATTCATAGGGGCACATACAAGCTAGGTGTCAGACATCTGATTCATCTTCAATACATCCCTTTTCTTCATGGAGCTAGTACTTGCATCTCTTTATCAATAAGGACATGCTTTCCCTGCATATTTAAAGCTTCACTTACCAATTTTTGAGACAACTTGAATCACTTCAGTTCTTGGTTGGGCATAAGTGATGGTATGATAAAAGTGCCAGGGAGATCCTTATCTGCCCAAAGCGAAAGATTCTGAATCAAGAAGTAACAGCCCATAAAATCCAGCTTTGGTAATGAAGCACTCAAAGAGACCAATAATCCTACTCTTTCTGAGATGTTTTGTAATTTGGATGAGTTTTGTAACTTCTCAAAATCCTTGGAAAGGAATTGAAAGCAGCCCTAGGTATTTGGACTCCCATATGTAGAGTGCAGCCACCAATGGTCCGACCAACTTGTTGAACCAATAAGAGTGTGATTGAACTCTCTCTATTCTTCTTGATGCAGGGTCCTGGATGGGAATGGTACCTCTATAGTTATGGAACTAGGGAGGTACTTCTACAGGATGCTTTTCAATGGGAAGAGAATTGATGTTTGATTGATGGAAGCTAGTTCTTGCTTCCAACATTGGTTCCTTGATGGGCAAAGAATTGATGTCTGTTTGCTAGTAACTAGTTCCTGCTTTGTCGATGGGCAGAGAATTGACGTCTGTATATTGGAAGCTAGTTCTTTTGCTTCTTGCTTTCTATTTGCTGTGAGCTAGAAAGTTCTTTTGTGGATCTCATATAACAAGGAAAGGATTGGATCCACATATATGTTCCCATAGGATCCTCATGACTTTTGAAGCCAAGCCAATGAAGTAGAAGTCTTACACGTACAATGACACCTATGTAGCAAAGATAAAAGAGGAAATTGATCGATTGATAGTTGGATTTATCTATGAAATTGAGCATACAAAATGGGTATCCCCCATTTTTGTTATGCCCAAGAAGAATGAGAAGTTGAAAGTATGTATTAACTTGAAGAAATTTAATGCGATCACTATAAAAGATAATTATCTACTTCCTATCACTAAACATCTAGTGGAACATGTAACAGGCAAGGAAGTTTACAACTTCCTTGACATATTTTCAGGTTACAACCAAGTATCCATAGCACCTGAAGATCAACACAAGATGGATTTTGCCATAGAATGGGGAATCTTGGCATTTCATGTGATGCCATTTTGGCTCACAAATGCACCTACTATATACACTTAGAAAACACACCAAAAAGCTTTAGAAACGTGGACACTGATCTTTTATGGTTAAGAAAATCTGCACATAGGGAGCATTCTAATTAGCAAAGCTTGAAGGATATATCTTTCCTAACTACATTAGTGGATGTAAAGCGAAAAGATACTAGAGCCAATGAAAGATGAAATGTTTGCAAGACTTCAATTTACTAAAGATAGAAAGGATGAGGAAGATAAGAATACATGAAGAAGTCAAACATGAAGCTAGATTGGAAATTCTTTGATAGAAACAATTGATATAAAGGATTTTTGACAATATCCCACTTGCCCTCGTAGTCCAAGTGTTCACTATCAATGTTCACTATTAGTCTTCACAATGGATTAATACCTAAAGATAAACTATGGGTACATGTTATGTTGGGACCTAGTTACTCAATGAAGAACTTAGTTCTCATAGACACTAAAGCACCTAAAAGCATTATAAACTTGGATTTAGCATGGTCTATGAAAAAAATACTCATCAAACTAATATACATGTCACTAGAGCTGATGAAAAAGGTTTACCCTGCATAAAAGAAACCACCGTACCATTAAATGTTGAAGGTCTAGTCTCACTAGAAACGTTTCTTGTAATAAATGAGCAATGGATGGAAGAACTTATCATTTTAGGAAGAGACTCGTTGAAAAAACATTCAAAATCTATAGATTTTGCTTTAGGATCTATGCTTGTATAGAAAAACATATGCATGGAATGCTACCATTTTTTGTTTTGCATCAACTACTAAGTGTTCCTAAATGTGTGGTAGTGATTCTTGCATTCTGCTCATCCATAAATAACCTAGTACAAGAGAAAAACAAATCTATTAGTGAGAGTGAGGATGAGAGACTATCAAAACCTAAATGAGAAGAGAAATTGGAAAAGCAACAAACGATTTTTTCTAACATCATGGAGGACTTGGTTGCTTAAAATAAGTAGAGACCTACTTCTTGCCAACGAGTAAAGGAAAGAAAGTTGAAATCTTCTTCGTTCCCCCATGTAAATCCATAAAATCCTCAATCTTTTATCCCAAAAGCTCTATGTGAAGCACAAAGAAAGAACTCATAGATGTGGGTGTGTTGGCAGTACTCAAAGCACCCAAGGACTCACAAGACAAGGAAGCCAAAGAAGGGAGCCAGAGCGGAGAGAAGGCACAAGAAGACAAAGTAGTCAACGAAGATCTGGCAAGTATGCCATTCAAATTTTTCCAAATCAACACCCTCATAACAGTGATTCTCATCACTAAAAATCATTGTAAATACCATTTCACCTTTTTATAACTCCATTTTGTGCAAGCCGAGGAGTCCTCGAGCTTGAGGAGTATTAGAAGTATCATCATACCAATTTTCATGATTTTTAGACTTCGTTTGAGCCCTCAAATAGGCCCTAGAACCTAATTTTTAACTAGGCCGGACACTAGGTCTGGACAGGGCCAAAAGCTAGTCAAAAACTATAAATAGAGCTAGAGAGCTCATTTTTGAGGTTAGCTTGTTGTAGAATTGAACTTGTAAGAGCACTTTTGAGTAATCTAAAGAACTCCATTGCTTCTCTCTCTTTGTCTTACCTTGTGTGCGCGTGTGTGTGTATGTGTGTGCATGTTAGTGTGCTTCTCACTCACACATTTGTGCCATCACTTGTTTGAGGTCTTCATACCATCCTCATGTCTTCCTGGATTGACATTAAAGGAGGTGCTACTCATCACTGAGCTACACCAAATTTTGGCGCCGTTGCCGGGGATCGAGCTTTGAGGACGAGCGTGTGATGGTAAGACATAGAGTTGAGGCATTGGAGTCATAGGTAATTTCTTCACTTTCATCTATTTTCTTTTGTTTTCGTCACCATCTTCCTCACCTCATCATCATCACCATCTCCCACCTCCATCTCCATCATCGCGAAAAATTTCAGTTTTGGTCATATCACCATACCCATACCATTTCCCCTCATTTCACTTGTGAGAGAGAGCGAGAGAGCATTTGTGTGTTTGTGTGATTGTGTGTTTTTTGAGATTTTTTGCAAGAATCAGCATCCCTAGCAATTGTACCAGCTCCATCAGGTAAAAAATTTGACTGTGTAGGTCCCGAGGCGTTGACCTCTATCAATCACGATCGACAGAAAAAATGATCCTTTTGCTAAACTAAGTACATAATCATGATGTGCATGCTTAGAGCTTCCTAAATCTGTGTTTAAAATTTTAAAACTCCTCTGTTTTCTGTCAATCGTGATCGACATGTCAATCGCGATCGACAAACGACGACGGACACTTGCCGACGAACTTGTCAATCGCGATCGACACATCGATCGCGACCGACTGAGTCAACGATCAACTGACCACGATTGATAGAATTTACGCGCACCATGTGTTAATCGCGACCGACCCATCAATCGCAACCGACCCATCAGTCGCGACGACCCATCAATCGCGACCGACAGTCCCAACGGACCTGTCAATTGCGACTGACACAGTCAACGACTGTTTGACCACGACTGATAGAACCCTCGCGACGGACCTATCAATCGTGATCGACCCATCAATCTCGATCGACAGAGTCAACGATCCTTTGACCACGACGGACTGAATTTTCGGGCCATGTGTCAATCGCGATTGACCCATCAATCGCGACTGACAGCCACGACGGACTTGTCAATCGCGACCGACACGTCGATCGTGACTGACATATCAATCGCGATTGACAGACTACTCGATCGCGATTGACGGGAAAATTCGGCCATTTTTTAGGGCAAAGATAGTGGGTCTATTTTGGGGTATTATTTGGGCAACATTAGAAATTTGTGAGAGCATTGTGAGGCCACTACACAAAGTATTTTGAGAAGTCCTGTTTGCCTGTGAGCCTGTTTGAACCCTGTTTTAAACCTAGAACTCTGAACAGTCATAACTTTCTCATACGGAATCTGTTTGCTGTGGTTTTTGTTTTATTGGAAAGCTCGTGGGGCGTACAACCAAAACTTCCACTGGTTACGGTAAAATTAATATCCGGATTATTAGATAGAGTATTTTGAAGTGACCATACCTAGGGGGAAGAAAAACTAAGGGATCCTTAGGATTGCTTTCCATAAAGCCAAAGCACAGTTTGATCTCTGAATTGCATGAATGAACATGGTCTGTTGTATCAATGGAATTCAATTCTTGAGCTAACTTTGGGACTTTTACAGGTCCTTTGAGAGCATCGAAGGGAACTCGAAGCAAGAGTAAGTGCAAGCTTGGGAATACGCTTCCTGGGCACACAAGGGCAACCAAGGAGAGAAACTAAGGTTGGAAATTCTCAACACCCTCTATCAATCCCTAGCTTAGGCTAAGTACAGATAAAGGTTTTGATCAATTAGGGATCCATTAAGCACGACCAAGTCCAAGAACTTTAATCACTCAAGTGCAAGTACTAGGAGATTACATTTGCAAAACAACCTAAGGGAAAAGAATTTAAATCGAGCGACCACGCTCAAGTACGATAAAACTTAAGCTCTCCTTGCAATGAAGATTGATTGGACAAGAAGTGACACCCTAAGGAAAATTAAAAAGAACAAGTGACTAATACAAAAGAACTCAGCAACGAAAATTGTACTTGGGAAATTTGGGATTATTCAATTGGGCTTATGACCCTTAGATCAGGATGACACCTAGGAAGAGATAGACAGAGTCTTAGGTCTTCAGAGGCTAGTGTCAATCATACTGCTAGGTCTTGCGCCCAGCAGTTGAGCCATTATTCGCACTACCCTAGCTCTGAAACTAGTGAGTCTGAGATGTCCCACAGTATGGAGAGACCCACAGGAAGTTCAGGTGTGCCATACTTACAAAGGGTCAAAGGTCTTTACAAGACTCAGTTGGAATACCTTAGGACCAACGGATTAGGTGCTTGCATCTATGAGGACGGCCTAGGAAGATCTATGGTCGAGATTAAAAACTCTGACCAACCCATTGGAATTGAACATCCAGCAGTCAAGTTTGAAAATGGAGCATACGTGGACAAAGAAGGAACCATATATGTAGTCACCAGCCACCCAGATAGGACAGACAAGTTTGGTAATGTGATCCCAAAAACGGGCATATGTGACCTAGAGCAAGGGAACATAGGTGGAGAGCCTAAAACCCCTCGAGGCAAATCTGTCCTCACTAGAATTATCACACCAGAGTGGATTCCCCAAGACAATAAGAGCATAGATTTGCTCTTGAACCGAGAGACCGATGAAGCCTTTTGGAGGTATAAGTCTGATCAAGCTAATGAGATAGGCATGATCACAATCTATGAGTTTAAAGATCCGGATAGCCCAGGCAAAGTGACCTACCTAGACAGTACTTCAGAGAGGATCTTTGTGGTCACAGAACATGGTAGACATGCCTACACTTGGAAGGGGGAATTTATTTTTCCCCAACCAAGATCTAATGTCTCTTTTGGCCACCAAGGGGCTGGAACATCCCAAGCTCATGGCGCTCAAAGGGATAGAAGTAGAGATAGGCCAGAAGTGAGCTTTGCCAACCCAATAGGAAGAGAACGAATGTGAACAAAGACGAATAGAGAAGAAACAAAGAGAACTAGAGTTCGAAGGAACCTAAGAAATGCTGAGGATTTTCCTTTGCCAAGGCCTAGGGAACACACCAGAACCTTGAGACCTACACAGCTGGTTAAGTCCATGAAGAACTACTTCGATGGCACTGGAGACCCATACGATCATGTGGCCGAGTTTAGGCAAGTCTTGAGAGCTGAACAAGTGGAGGACTTGTTCACGTAATACAATGCCTTTGGTCTAACCCTTAGGAACACCGCTCTTACGTGGTTTCAACCACTAAATGAGAGGCACTTCAGGAACATAGACCAACTTCTAGAGGCTTTCATTATTGAATTCTCTAAGAGTGGCATAAGGCATAACACTTCCTCACTGATTCATAGCTTCAAGCAAACCCCTCAAGAGACGGTCAGACTTGCAGGAAGAAGGTTTAGGCAATATCTAGAGAGATGTCCGATTCCTGGGCTACCCACACCAGCCAAACAAGTGGCATTATTCCTAGACGGACTGCTGAGTGCAAAGTTGAGATCATATGTGTACTTGAAAGACCCCAGGACCATAGAAAAATGTGTACGCATGTGCATCGACATCGAGGATAACCTAGGGGAAGAATTAGAACTTTCAAAAATCTACAAAGATTCAAATAGTTCTATTAGCCTCTCTTCCTCACAATCCACATCTATTGAGGAACTCGCTGAGAAAGTAGCTCAAAAATTAGGTGTCTCTAGCAAACAAATTCCAAGATTTGCCCCAGTTAAGCGGTGCTATACTTGTGGAGGTGACCATATGGCAAACGTATGTCCCATTATGGCTCAACCCCAAGTGAATCCGAATAGCCAATACTGCACCATAGAACGGAGATACACAAATCACACAGCACAAGATTGCCCATACAATAAGCAAGCGGTTAGGCAAACCTACCCTCAGCCCTATCCACAACATGGAAGATATCAGAACCAGTACCCACCACAACAATATGCTAGCCCCAGAAGATCAGCATAAGACGGCTTTTGCCATAGAGTGGGGCATATTTGCTTTTCGAGTAATGATATTTGGGCTTACCAATGCACCTGCTACATTTCAGAGGCTGATGTGCCACGTGTTTAAAGAGTTCTTGAGGAAGAATTTAGAGGTCTATGTTGATGATCTCTGTGCTCATCCCAACATTAGACAAACACATATACCTGAACTCAGGCTAATCTTTGACAAATTTAGAGAATATCAAGTTTGCATGAACCCAGAAAAGTGTGTTTTCATGGTTAGGCAGGGCAAGATTCTAGGGCACATATTGGACCGGATCGGGTGATCAAGGCAATTCTATTTGCAGGATTATGGTGGCCAACCCTTCACATGGATGCACATACCTATGTGAAATGGTGTGATGTTTGTCAGTGAACTCAGTATCCTATATGCAAAGATGAGATGCCTCTGAAACCTATGATGGGTGGATGTGCATTCTCTAAGTGGGGAATAGACTTTGTGGGTCCTATTAATCCCCCAGCTAAGGGTTCACATGCTGAATATATCATTGTGGCCACAAACTACCTAACCAAGTGGGTAGAGGTAAAAGCCACCTCAAAGAATGATGCCCAGCCGACAGCCAAGTTCTTATTTGAGAATGTGTTCACAAGGTACGGGCTACCTATCGAGCTAGTAAGTGATAGAGGCACTCACTTCTTGAATGAAGTTATTGAAAAATCTGCTCCAAGAATTCTTGGTAATACATAAGAAGTCTGCCCTCTATCATCCACAAGCTAATGGGCAAGCTGAAAGTACAAATAAGATTCTATGCAATGTATTGACGAAACTAGTGGATAATAAACGCTCTGATTGGGACAAACAGTTACACCATGTTGTTTGGGCATACAGAGTTTCCTATAAAACGGTACTCCAAGCCACACCCTTTCAGATGGTTTTCGGCCAAAATGTAGTGCTACCATTGGACTTCTTGATACCTACATTGAGAGTAGCACAGGAGCACGAGTGGACAGGCCATGAGCTCTCATCTAGAACCTTTGACTTGGAACGATTAGATGAAACAAGATTAAGAGCGGCAACAGGAATTTATGCAGCCAAGAAGAGACAAAAAGCATATTTTGATGCACATGTGAAGGATAAAGGCTTGAAAGCGGGAGACCTAGTCCTAGTTTACACTTTGAAACAACATGCTCATAAATTAGAGAAGAGAGGCTATGGACCTATGATTATAAATAGGATCTCGACTAGTGGAGCAGTTCAATTAGCCACTCTCAAAGGTGATGTTCTTCCTAGTTACATTAGCGGATGCAGAGTCAAATTATATCAAGGACCCCTTACGGAGGAGATGTTAAATCGACTCAATACTGCAAAGAAACGTAAAGAAGAGGAAAAACAAATTCGAGAAGAAGCACAGGCAGAAGCATTGGAACACATCCAGAGAATGAAATTGAGAAGGTAGAAGTCAATCCTGTGGAAGCATATCTCATAGGATTGGGAGGTGTGGAAACCCCTTGCATGGGCGAGGTGGAACTTACCCTCTACATTCAAGATGTTTTAATGATAGTTAAGGTACTAGTGTGTCAAGATGAGGATCTCACTGAGCCTCTTGTCTTGGGTCAAGACTGGATCTATGATCATGCAGTCAACCTAAACCTAAGAAGTGGACTTCTTCAGGTCTGGGTAAATCGGAACCGCATTACACTTGAATTAGAGAATGAAGCACTCAAGAAACTAGGTCAGGCATGAACTCCTGGTCCTTCCAGGAGTACACATGAAGATGACCATGCTAGTCAGAAACAAAAAGTTGTGATGCAGAGGGATGATTATCTCAACAAAGAAGTCAAGGATACGATGGAACTCCCTTCTTTTCCAAAGGCCATCGGGATGCAGCAACCGAAGGCAGATCAAATACAGAAGGGGCAGAGTACCACCTATGCTGGAGGCCAAAAGAAAGTACAAAGCAAGATGTTTCAGCCATTGAAACAAGTGTGGGTGCAGAAAGGCGATCATCCTGTTGCGATCAAGCCACCAACATGGGCTAAAATTCTTATTAGTAATCAACAACACAACACTAATAAGAATTCTTTCAAAAATTCTTCTGCGAAAGTGAAGTTTATTTGGGTACCCAAGAAGTGGATGAAGGTGGGCCCACAATCAAGACAAATTCGGGTGCCTAAGGCTTGCTTGCGGGCTCAAATAGCCACACACAAACTACACCATGTACAACATGGTTCACTCACTCGAACAACTGATACCCACTCTTATTCAACATGCACGAACACATATTTCCCCATGAGCACGAGCAGATTCACTTGTAAATGGGTCCCTAAAAAGCCTCATTTCCAAGAAGACACTCTTATAAAGCCCTCTAGAGTTTCCACAATATCAAAACCAAAACCCATCCACTGTGTTTGGCAACCCAAAGCTTGTAATAAACCCCCCGAAACCCATTTGTAAATCCATCTCCACTTACTAACTACATCATTCTCACACTGCATCTTTTCACTTAGCTCATAGGACTACTTGTTCACTAACAACACACACAATCATCGAGCACTCACTGACCCACTAACCCCTTACTTACCTCATGTTAATGTTGTAACGGGGACAAACATTGTTCTATCTTGTCCATTACAATGTTAACGCATGCTTCTATATTCTCACAGAACCAACAAGCACGCAGTAACATGGCAGAAGCAGGAGGCACCAGTTCCCAGGCAGGGTCTAGCGCCCAGATTGTGGACATTGAAACCCTCCTTCTTGAACCACAACTCACCGAGAGGCCTCAAGAACTTAGAGCTCTGCATGTGCTTTCTATTCAGGACCCTCCTCAGGGACACACTTCTCAAGTGGGGAAACACGCACATTGGTTCAATGATGTCGCAAGACCATTGGGGGACGGCACCTACTTTTGGAAGGCAGAAATTGAGTTTAATGGCAAATGGGGACGCTACCATTTCTTCACCCGCAAATTTGAGCAGTATCAGAATGCAGAAGTAATGCGATTGGTATGGACCAAAGCGGGCATGGATAGCTATTCCGGGCACATTTACCTAAGCCAGATTTCCTACGCTGCTCCTACCTTATCAGTACCATCACCCCAAGCAGAGCCAAGGGAGGAGATAGTACTTTCGTGCTACCCTCACTAACGCCAGGCCACGAGCTCAAAAGGTTCAAACTGACACTCAACCTAGTACGGGAAGCATTGAACATGCAAGGTATGCATATTCCCACTGAGAAAGAAACAATGATTCCAGGCAGGATGAAGCACAAGGATCTCAACAAATTGAAGGATATGGTCGCAATGACACCAACCATTGCCCTCCACCTACGAACGGTCATGCAACACTTCGCCTTCCCCGCCCAAGAACGTTTCACTATGCCACCAAAAAGAATCTGATTCAGCTTATACTTGGCGGAGGCTGAGGATCTTACAATCAATTTACCGCACTGGATCATCGATCAAATTCACCTAGCACATCAACGATGGAATAAGAAATAGAAGAACATGCTTCATGGGTGTTGTGCTCTGACAAAGATAATTTATAGATGCTTAGCTTATGACGTGCCCATTCAAAGAGCACTAGTGTGGCCCAGAGCTCATGAGTTCCAGAGACGACTATCCACAACGGGTCCTCCATCGAAGAAAATGAGAGGTACAGTCCAATTACCGTGTGCCCAAGCAAGGGGAGCCACCACCACACCAGAGGTGACCCCTCCACAAACGCGACGTGTCTGACCGTTTACAATTCGCTTGCCCAGACAGAGTGCAGAAGGACCTAATCTAGTTTTCCCTCCAATCCCTTCTGACCTGGAGTTTCCACAGGGCTACACCCTGAATGATCTCACTGACGAAGAAATCACTAGGCTGATCAATGAATCTAACCTCGAGACGGAAGCAGAGCAGACCCAAGGACCACAACCCACTACAACAACTTCAGCCGCGACCCAACCGGAAGTAGTAGAAGTAGAAGAGGTTGAAGAAGAGACTGAAGAAGAAGAAGCAGACGAGGAGCATGATCAAGAATACGAAGACACTTCAGAACTAGCGAGTGCCCCAACATGTTCGGCACAAATAAAAAGATATTATGAAACCATGAAGCGAGTCCAGGAACAACACAAACTGTCGCTCGAAACAGGGAAGGTGCATATGAGCCAAATGTTAGCAGAGGAAGGTGTGGATGAAATGTATTGAATCCATGAACTTGCACGTGGACGCGGTGGGCTTGGATGAAGCCATTCATTCAGCTATGGCTTATATTCATCGCTTTGAGAAACGGGTGCCAACCCGTCCCATGCGATCCGGCAAGCAAATTCACATTGATGTATCAGAGCCAGGAGATACTATACAAACAGAAGAACATCAGGCGGCACCACTCTCACCACACTCCTCACCTCTCACTACACAATTCACTTCACCACATGGCACTACCACCCCCACTTCCACCATTACCACATATATCATGGGAATTCCTCTCTCACCCGGCATCCAATTCGGAGGAGTTACCATGCCCACTTTCACAACATTATTCACGAACATCACATCCACCCCACCCACTATCCCCATCTACACGGTCACACATACGTTCGACACCATGGAAACATCACTAGCCACAACACCACTCCCTCCCCCCACGCAGCCCCAATCTCCCATACCCCCTCCACCCACATCACCACTTGACTCCACATTATTCACGACTCCCTTTCCCTTCCCCATTCCCCCTGCATCCTCTCCTTTTCCTACATTCTTTAATGTAAATAATGTGTTTTCGACATTACATCAATGTGTGTATCAACTACAGAGTGGGTATCAGACTCTCGAAGACCGTCATCGTCAACTAACTACAAATCACCAACAACTACAGAGGGGGCTTACAACTATAGAAGACGAAAATGCTGACCTCAATCAATGCTACACCACACTCGAGTAAGCTCCTGGAGACACCCCAATCATCACAGTTGCCAGGCGTCAAACAACTCAAAGCTTTACTTGAAGTCTACCAAATAGATAATCTAAGAGTCCAACGTAATTTGACCCTACTCAGAAAACACATGGCTACCACCCTTGAAGAGAACAAGCATCTGTAGAAGCAAAACGAAGAAAACCTAGAAGCCGCAATGGAAGGCTCCCCCCACGAGATCGACCCAGAACAGTTTAAAGCAGTTCCCTCAGACACAATGAAGACAATCTTGGAAAGCTATGCTGATATATTAGAAGCACATGATGATATGGAAAAGGAACGAGATGCACTACGCCGCTAGCTCAGGGAACAGGAAGAACAACCCAAGGTCAGAGAGACAACATCGACTTCAGAGGAGGTAAAGGCATTAAAGGATCAGGTGGAAGAATTGCAAAAGAAGCTACTTGAGCATGAACGACAACCCTCTCCAATTATAGAACCGGAGCCAGATGAATTGGTGCCCATTGAGGTGGATGAGTTGTATGAGGAACCATATGTTCCTATGCCGATGCCAGGAGGTCAGCAAACTTCGGAAGGAATGGACACCCTGGAAGTCGAAGCACCCGAATGGCTTTAGAAACTCGAAAAGACAGCTAAAACCCACGAAGATCGAGTGGCAGTCCAAATCCAATCAATGACTAAATTGGAGGACACTATCATAAACTCAGAATACTTCCCAAACATGTCACACCGCCGCTGGATAGGCACTAACGATGATCAATACGTTCCATAGTGTGTTCTGCTGGCTGACTACAATGTAGAGATTCAACGACGATGTGGCAAAGCCCCGACTTTCGCCACACAATTTGGTCCTGACGATCTGCCTGAACGTGCTAAACAAGGGTCAACTTTTCAACCCACTTGGAGGATCCGTCTTCTTGAGACCTATCCCGAAATGGTTCGTACCTGGAATAACATGCCACTATTTATCAAATACAACCCCTGTTATGTTCCAGTCCTCCGAAGATGCACTTGGCCCGAGTTTGCCATTGCTGTCAAGAACGTCAAAGGCTGTGCAAAGTGGTTAAATTATGTCTATCTAGCACCTCCATAAGGACCTCCCACCGTTGCTTATATGATTTCTACAATCCGTCACTGGAGCCTTCGATTACGGAACACCCCTGATGTGATGGCACAGATGTGCATGAAGATCTTTGAATTAATGCTGATCACATTCAGAACATTCAAAAACACCAAAGACCCCCATTTCTCAGGAGTTGGCTTCACTACAGGCAACCTAGAACTGGTATATGACATGAGCACCACCCCCTCAATAAAGGTAATATATGCTTGGCACACAAGAATAAAATACCTCCCAGTAGGAGATGTTCATCACAGGGTTCTGGGAATATCACTCAGAAATATTCGTACCTAGGCCCTCACATCTACTCCAACTATTCACCGTGGAGAGGACCATCCACTCAGATCAATTGCGGGTGCCACATTCAGACGTTCCAGGTCCAGTGGATTGGGATGCATTGTTTTCCAAATCAACACCCTCATAATAGTGATTCTCATCACTAAAAATCATTGTAAATACCATTTCACCTTTTTATAACTCCATTTTTTGCAAGTCGAGGAGTCCTCAAGCTTGAGGAGTATTAGAAGTATCATCATACCAATTTTCATGATTTTTAGACTTTGTTTGAGCCCTCAAATAGGCCCTAGAACCTAATTTTTAACTAGGCCGGACACTAGGTCTGGACAGGGCCAAAAGCTAGTCAAAAACTATAAATCGAGCTAGAGAGGTCATTTTTGAGGTTAGCTTGTTGTAGAATTGAACTTGTAAGAGAACTTTTGAGTAATCTAAAGAACTCCATTGCTTCTCTCTCTTTGTCTTACCTTGTGTGTGCGTGTGTGTATGTGTGTGCATGTTAGTGTGCTTCTCACTCACGCACTTGTGCCATCACTTGTTCGAGGTCTTCATACCATCCTCATGTCTTCCCGGATTGACATTAAAGGAGGTGCTACTCATCACTGAGCTACAGGGTGCCCAAACCACATGATAGAGTAGGGCCAATGACAACCAAAAAGAACAAGCCATCATCACGCAAGATCCCAACACAAAGACTGAGAGAAGTTTGGGTGCCTAATCTATTTGTTTCAAATCAACAAGGAAGATCATGGTTATGGATACCAAAGAAGTTTCAGCAATCAAATTATTCTATGATCTCTCCAAACAAGCATAGCTCATCAAAAGCACGAAAGAAGGAAGTGAAGAAAAATAAGTAAAGGTCAACAAAACCACTTAGATCACGAACTACAAAGTTGATGAATTATTTAATCCCAACACAACAAAGCATTAAGTGGATTTAAAAGCCTAAACAAGCACCGAATAAAATATCCACACTTCCTAGGAAACACATTAGACTAACATCATCAAATTTGAGTTAAGAAATAGACTGCACCCACAAAAAAGCATAAAATTGTGAAAAAGTGGATCCCTATGATTGAAAATGAGATGTATTCATTGGATACACCCATGCTAGATTCATTTTTAGACCCACCTACCTCTTATGTAATTAGGCTTTTTGACTTTCTTAAGGTAACTTAGGATAGACAAGCCTCAAAATGAAGGAACCTCATATTGATTTCCAATATTGTCCATTGCACCAATTGAGGACCCTTGCATTTCCATAGTATGCATGATTATAGGGCCACTTTTGAGTGATGCATAGGCAAGGTTGTGATTCTCATGCACATAAGGCTCATACAAAGTATTCATTTATTGTATCATATCTTTTTTATGTTTTAGTAACCACATCCCTATCCCACTAACCAATAAAATTTAGGTCCACTTAAGCATACTTATCTTGTCTTTGACAAAGAAGATATGGAAGACATGTCAGCAAAACCTCACAAAAAGGCACTTGTAGAAATTGAAGAAGCCCCCTGGTAATCTTTTGGTTGTGTAACAATGACTCTAGCATTTGGCTATTGGATCCAAGTAAACCTAACTACTTGAAATCCTCTAAGACCATACACCGATTGTTCTATTCAAACCAAGAAGATCATACTAGGATGATCTATTTAGCCTTAGAATTTGGAGCCATTCATGTAGATCCCTTAATGATGATGCTTGGACCCACCTAAAGGTCCATAAATAGTTAAATTTTTCAACAATACATGTAAATAAAGATAGATGTCTTGAAATTGTATCCATGTTCAATGTGGATGAGAGAAAAGAGCTAAAGGGTAGTGCTGCAATTGCATCTCGTATGAAACAAAGTGCAAGTGAAAGTGACTCCAGATACCATTATATAAGCTCTGAAGTTTCCCATACCTCCATAGCCAAAGAAGATTGAGAAGGAAATAATGGATTTCACTACCTTCAAAGAGCTCAACTGCCCAAACTTAGAGTTGGACATTAGAATTTTCCACAAATATTTTAATATGAATCACTTAACCCTATATACAAGGCCAACTAAGACTTTGGTACATCCTTTCACTCATACCTCTGTGAATCTAGATGATACCCTAAACATGGTCCTACTTATTTGTGATCAATGAAATAAAGCTAGGTACTCTTATGAAAATTATGGATTCATTAGAGGGACCATAGAAATCACTCGGATAATCTTTGAGAGTCTAGCTCATGATAATGGACTCCTACCAGCTCTTCCATGAAGGTTGATACCCCACAATTTAACTTCAATATTTCATGTCATGGATAACATACCAAGAGATAAAACAATGACACTTGTAGCAAGTAGTTGACTCCTAGGCATCAAAAGCCTACTCAAGCCCTTGTTGAAGCATCATAAAGCATCATATATATAATCAAAAGGAGCCCAAAAATTTGGATCTCTAAGTTGCAGGTCCAACTAGAGACAAAAACAAAATACTATAAAGATGTAGCTAGTGCTCCCAAGGGGACGACAAAGGCTAGACCCATAAAAAATGCACAAAGGTAAATTAAAACAATGAAAGAAGGGATATCACCTTGAATAGACAAACATCTACTACCAAGCCTTTCCTCTAGTAGAAGTGCCCATCGTTATATTCTTCACACTCCAATTTTGACTCATCCCAACTAGCCAGCATATCATACAAAAGATTCAAATCTTAGGTTGGACCTAGCAACTTACAAGAAGAGGAAGTCTTTCATGCACCTGCTTCTCAAGTGGTGGAACCCATGGCCACCACACCACCCATCTATTAACGAGCGAATTGCTCCACTCGCAACAAGATGGATGCATGCATGGCATAATTATGTGAAGATGGTAATGCACAAATCAATTGAAATGAGAGAAAAGGAATACCCTAAAAATTTCTCATGCTATTCAAATTCCAATGTGCTCTCTTTATTAATCATAAGGCCTTTATTTATACAAGATTGAAGCTCCCATTCGTATGGGTCTCACAACCTTTCATAGAAACTCTTAGGAGTGCCTTCAGTTGAACCTTAATGAAGCTATTTTTAAGTGCAAAAAGCCAACCGCAAGGTGATAAAATGCTCCCCTAACACTGTCACACACGGAGGACATGAACCCACACATTTTGCAAGATTTGTGATTAAGATTTTTCAAGATTTAGACCTTAGAGGAAAACCTTGGAGCATCAACGAGGGCCATCATACTAGAAAGAAGAAAGAAAGATAATTATGGGTCATAGCTTGGTGTCCTTCTAGGCTTTACACTTGTAATTATGTCACACATGAGGCCCATGTTGTATTAACATCTCATACGATGTAATTGATCCATCTTTGTAATTCATTTGTGTGCATATGGGAGGGTATTCCATAAGTTGTGTCTAGTGTATTTGCATATCTTGGATTGGGTTTTATGCACTTTGATTTGCATTACACATTCCTTCTAGTTTGGGATATCTTATGAACAATTTTTGCACTCCATACCATGGTTTAACCATGCAATTTGGTTTGCAAGTATTGTTCATAAGGGTAGAACATGATAATGTGTGCACATATATCTCTTTCTTGATAGGTTGAACGCTAAGCATTGGCTACATTCTTGGAGTTGAACCACTCTATGCTAAGGGAAGTGCTACTTCTTCACTAGTTTGGTGATTCACATGGAAATTGTCTATGGATTGAGCTTTTATCTTTGGAAGACTTTGAGATATGTTGGCCTTGATGTGAGGGCCTTACTTGATGCATTTGCTTTTGGTGAGTGTGATGGAAATGGTGTTCTCGGGCATAAGAGGTGTGGAAGCTCGCATATTGAAGCACTCTTAGAGATTAGTTGCCTTGAGTATATTTGTACTGCTTTTAATCACAAATGCCCAACCTATAAATGGTTTCCATGTAATTCTCATGTGCTTAGAGGTTAGTACCAATCAAGGGATAGTGGTAGTTGAGGTCCTTTGTGCGTGACAAGTGCTAGGGGCATATGTGGTAATGGAAAATAATTTACTATAGTGCTATTGAAGGGTTGAGTTAAGTGGGAGTGAGAAGAGAATTTAAGGTCTCACATTTGTATAAAAGTTGCATGTGTTATTGGAAGAAAATCTCTCTCTTTTCTTCTCCTCACATGTCTTGTGACGTATATTTGTTCCTTCTTGCTTTTTTTAGTTAGTAGTTAACCTTTCTTGGTAGTTGTGTCTTCTTGTTTCTTGTTGCAGATATGGTGATGTGAGCATTTCATGCCCTCCTTTCTCAATCACACTTCCTCCTCCTCTTTCTTGCATGGCATGACCAAGTCTATGCAACACATATCTAAACCTCTTGTTTCACGCCCCATCTATAATGTATTCTATTCACCTTGACTTTCCTTTGACTTACCATCTCCATCTCATACATCCATGTTAGTAGCACCTAGGGAAGACAAGGCATTACAAGACAGGGGAGCTAACAAAAAGAGTCAGAGTAGAGGTACAATCAAGCAAGACTAAGTAGGAAAAGCAGTCAAAGAAGATCCAACAACTAGGCCTATCCAAATTTTTAAAGATAAATCTTTTTCAAAGGTGATTTTCATCACTACACCAACATTGTAAATACCTTTTCTGACGGATTAGACTCCATTTTGTTCAAGCCAAGGAGTCCTTGAGCTTGAGGAGTATTAGGAGTACCTACATATTAATTTTCATAATTTTTAGTCTCTGTTTGAGCCCTCTAAGAAGCCTTGAACCTAATTTTTAATTAGGCTAGACACTAGGTCTGGATAGGGCCAAAGCTAGTCAAAAACTATAAAAAGATCTAGAGAGCTCATTTTTGAGGTTAGATTGTAAGAGAATAGAACTTATGTAAAAGAGCTCTTGGATAATTAAAAGCACTCCTTTGTTCCTCTCATTGTTGTTGCCTTGGGTGCACACGTGTATGTATGTGTGTGCATGCTAGTGTGCTTCTTAATCATGCACTTGTTCCGTCACTTGCTCTTGATCATCATACCAGTCCTCACATCTCCATAGATTGACATTTATGAGGTGGATCTCCTCACATTGGTACTTGCGATTGTGCTAGAGTGACACCAAATGTAGCACTATTGTCGGCATTGATATATTTAGCTAGTGATGTGTTGAAAAACGTCCTATCACACCTGCAATTGTTACAACTACAGGTACTGAAGCTGATGCAAAAGGTGTCGAAGATGATGTTATTCTGCATATTCCTGTTCGTGCTTTGGTTTTTGCTGCACCTACTACAAAGAAAATTTGTTGAGATGGCATAGATGCCCAGACACATACATTGATAGCTTTGTCTGTCAAACGTGCCATTATTCCTCACATACGCTCTTGCAGAATAGCTAAGGATGCTTGGGATACACTTACCACATTGTACCAAGCTAGGAATGAGGCTCGTGATGCTTACCTCCAAAAAGAGTTGGAGAGTGAACACATGAATGAAGGTGATTCTATGGATAGTTTTCTAACAAAGATCAAAACTTGAAGGAACAATTGATTTTTGCTGATGAGGTTATACCAGATAGCTCAATTGTGTAGACCGTTCTGAATGGTCTTCTTGATTCATATCAGAGTTTTGCTTCTACTCTTCGGTTGATGATGAAAGGCAATCCAAATGCCTTGTCATTTGAGGAGTTAGTCTTTGTTTTGTTGCAGGAAGATCAGTACAGGCAGAACAGGTCCATTATGCGTGTTGCAAATCAAGCTTTCCTGGCTAGTGAGAAGGGCAAAGGAAAATGGAGCTCTTCAATTGTAAGCAAAAATCTGCTAATTCTGCACAATCAAAGAGGGAATACAAAGATGAAAAGAAATCAAAAAAGCAAATTTTTTTTTGCAAGTACTGTAAAGGAAATGATCATATCATAAAGAACTGTCCAAAACTGGCTACTAAAGAGGTAAAGAAGAAAGAGGCTTGAATGGTTGTTGCAGAGGCCTCTACACCAAAAATAGAGTCTGCTAATCTTGTGCAAGAAGAAGAATGGGTGTTTACTACTGTTTGCAGATTTGACCCATCTTCTCATGAGCAGTGCATGTTTGCAGTAGACTCAGATGTTTGGTACTTTGATAGTGGGGCAACCAAACACATTACCCCGCAGTGTAGTTTCATCTCTTCACTCGAGCCTGCCCCTATAGGGAATACTATTACATGCGCCAATAACTCCTCTTATCCTGTTATGGGAGTTGGTAAGATCATTTTGACTACTGCTGATGGTAGTTCTTTCACTTTGTTAGATGTTTTGTTTGTGCTATGGATCAAGCAAAATCTGTTATCAATTTTTGCATTAGCCAAGATTGGCTTGGTTGTAAAATTTGTTGATGAGAGATGTACAGTTCATGATCTGTCAAATGGCGACGTGATTATTGCTTCGAGCATTTTATGTCATGGGATGTATAAGCTCATAGACTATGAAAGATCTGTAAATGATTCGGCATGTGCAGTACATGATTCTTAGGCTATGTCAGATGCAAAGCTTCGGCATGCACATTTTGGTCATCTGAATTTTGCTAGTTTGCTACGCCTGCAAAAATTTGAAATGATGTCCTCTTTGCCCAAACTTGAGGCACCTGGAAAACACGTTTGTGAAGGCTGTATTTTGGAAAAAATGCAACGTTCTTCCTTTCCAAAAGATGGTTCAGTTTGGGCTACTAAAAAATTGCAGTTTGTACATAGTGATGTCTGTGGTCCTATGCAGACACCTTGTTTTGGAAATTATCTTTACTTCGTGACTTTGATTGATGATTTTTGTAGGCATGCATGGGTATATCCATTGAAAGCAAAGTCCAAAGTGTTCATGTGCTTCAAACAATTTCTAGTTTTGGCTAAAAATCTATCAATATGTAGAATGGGCCCTCCATTCTGATCGAGGAGAGGAATATATGTCTTCTGATTTTAATGCTATTCTGATTGAACATGGGATAAAACACCAATGTACAATGCCGTATACACCTCAACAAAATGGAGTTGCAGAATGAAAGAACAGGTCACTCATGGAGATGGCGAGGTGTATGGTCAAGAGTTAGGCTTTACCACATAGTTTCTGGCTTGAGGCTGTCATGTGTGCAACATATGTACTTAACAAATGTCCCTCTAAAGCACTATTGTCTATCACTCCATACGAGGCTTGGCATGATCGCAAGCCATGTGTTGCTCATCTGCATGTTTTTGGTTGTTTGGCATATGCATTAGTGCCTGAACAACATTGCAAAACATTGGATGATAAAGTCGTAAAATGTATTTTTGTTGGGTACAGTTTTGGAAGTAAAGGCTATCATCTGTATCATCCACAGACTAAATGCATTCTGGTTAGCCGTGATGTTTTTTTTGTGGAAGATGCTATCTAGCCATTGCTTTCATGTACTAAGGAGACATCTGTTAGCTCCAAAGACACGTATGATACCTTGCTGCCTCTTTTTACAGGTGGATAGTCTAGTGCTGGTCCTAATGAGGCAACTTCTCAACCTTTACAGGTTTCATGTGATGATGTAGATCATCCCATTTCTAATGCAGATTTACATGATGCACTTGTTGATGAGGGAGCTGACATTGAGGAGGCAAAAACTATGCCAAAATGACTGGTGCAAACTTTGCGTGACAGCAAATTAGATGCACCTCTATCATATCATACTCAATCAGGCTCTCATAGTGCCTCTTTTGCATCATATTGCTATGCTATGGATGCATCTAGTCTCTGCGATGAGATTGAGCCTGTTTCGTTTGATGAAGCACAAAATTCAGAAAATTGGATGCCTGCTATGCAATCTGAATATGATGCTATAATGAAGAATGGTACTTGGTCTTTATGTGACTTGCCTCCTGGCAAGAAGGCCATTGGCACTAAGTGGGTATACAAGGTGAAGCGTAAACCTGACGGTACAATTGATAGGTATAAGGCTACACTTGTTGCAAAGGGTTATGCGTAGGAAAGAGGCATTGATTTTGATGAAACCTTTGCTCCTACTTGTCGAATGACTACTATTCGTAGCATCTGTGCACTTGCAGCTCATCGTGGTTGGAATGTACATCAGTTGGACATTAAAATAGCATTTCTAAATGGTGACTTGCATGAAGAAGTGTATGTTTTTCAGCCCCGTGGCTTTGTGCAAAAAGGGCATGAAAACCAGTTGTGCAGGTTAAAGAAGGCATTATATGGTTTAAAGCAAGCACCATGGGCTTTGTATGAAAAGATACATGCCTATCTAATTGCACATGGTTTTGAGAACAATCCAACTGAAAGCACATTTGTTGAAGCTCAAGGTCAAGGACAAAGCATGGAAGTGCATCAAGAAAGTGGACACACAAGAAGAAGGAGCAAGTAGGGAGCTCTAAGAAGCACCTGTCAAATTTTCAAAAGAAATCCCTATGAAAATAGTGATTTTTATCACTAAAAACCATTGTAAATACCATTTTCTATTTTTGTAACTCCATTTTGTTCAAGCCGAGGAGTCCTCGAGCTTGAGGAGTATTAGAACTATCATCCTATCAATTTTCATAATTTTTAGACTCCGTTTGAGCCCCCAAATAAGCCCTGGAACCTATTTTTTAACTAGACCGGACACTAGGTCTGGACAGGGCCAAAACCACTTAAAAAACTATAAAAAGGGCTGGAGAGCTCATTTTTGAGGTTAGCTTGTTGTAGTTTTGAGCTTTGTAAGAGATTTCTTTTGTAATCGAAGCTTTCCATTGTCCACTCTTTGCTCTTACCTTGTGCGCGCGTGTGTGTGTATGTGTGTGCATGCTTGTCTGCTTTCACTCACGCACTTGTGCCATCACTTGCTCACAGTCTTCATACCAGTCCTCACGTCTCCACGGATTGACATTTATGAGGTGTATACTCCTCATGTTGGTACTCACCATTGTGCTAGAGTGACACCAAATTTGGCGCCGTTGCCGGGGAGAGAGCTTGGAGGACAAGCGTGTGACAGTAAGACGTAGAGTAGCGACATTGGAAGGTAAAAAAATCACCATTTTCAGTTCAGTTTTTGAGTTTTTCTTCTCCTTCATCTGCATCATCATCATCTCCACCCACCTTCATATTCTCAATTTTTGTCCATTTTTAGAGTCCATTCACCTCGCTTTTTACTTGTAGTTGTGAGGAAGAGCCTTTGAGAGGGTGCATGACTGAAACGCTGAAGAAATAGTACCAAAATAGCCGAAAATCAGAGTGAACAGCCTCAGACTTGACATAACCTGCGCCAAGTATCGTGAGTGCAATATCGCGGGTTTGAAGGGAGATTTGGCATCTACAGACACATAGGAGTGACAAGGAGGAACACAAGGTACTCATATTTGCAAAAAAATTTGAATTTGGACTCCAAAAAATACAAGTATCGTGTTCTCCCGCGATTGAAGTATCGTGATACCTGGATATCGTGAAACTCCTGTGGTCGAGTATCGCGATATATCGAGTATCATGTATCGTTGAGAAACATTCACGATACTAGACAGATATCGTGTATCGTGTATTGTGGAGTTAACTTTCGCGATACCTAGTAGATATCGAGTATCGTTAGAAAATTTCTCACGATATTGGTCACGTATCGAGTATCATAGAGACTTGAAAACGATACTTGAGGAATATCGAATATCATGGGAATTCCAAGTATCGTGTATCGTGATTTTTTTCGTGATACCCACCCAATATCATGTATCGTGACCTGCAGTGTCAAGTATTGTGAGTCTAACTCTCGCCTGATATCGAGTATCGTGGGATTCCTCTTGGCGATACCTGTGCAATATCGAATATCATGAGGGTCCTTTCGTGATACTTGCTAGATATCGAGTATCGTGATTTATCTAGTTGGTTGATTATCGTGTATCGTGTGGGCTAAGTATCGAGTATTGTGGACTTACTTCTGTGTCAAGTGTCATGTATCGTTTAGTGGAGATATCGTGTATCGTGGCAAGGCAAGTATCGTGTATCGTCTACTTCCAAGTATCACGATACGTGACAAGTATCGTGTATCGCCTGTTCTGCAGTAATCCCAGAGAGATCCTGTTTCCCTATTTTAACCCCGAGAACCCTAAACTAGCATAACTTTCTCATATGAAATCCGTTTGCTGTGATTTTGGTTTTGTTGGAATTATTAGATAGGGTATTTTGAAGTTGACCCTCAGGGAAACTAGAAAACCAAGGGGTTCCAAGGGATTTTGAGCAATATAAGGAAACTTTGGGACTAGAAGCCAAGGCTTATGAACTTGAGATCTGGCAGACACTTAGGCAAGGATAGACAAAGCATTAGATCATCTGAGGCTAGTGTCAACCATACAGCCAAGTCTTGGGCTCAACAACTTAGTGGTTATCCTTACACACTAAGTTCAGGAACCAGCGACTCAGAAATGTCCTACAACATGGAAAGACCCACACGTAGCTTAGGTACTTCCTATTTACAGATACCAGAAGGTCCCTATAAGACACAATTGGAATATATCAGGACCAACCAATTAGGTGCTCGCATCTATGAAGATGGCCTGAGGTGATCAGTGGTCCAACTCAAAAATCCAGATCAACCCTTTGGACTTGAACACCCAGTGGTCAAGTTTGAAGAAAGTTCATACATTGATAAGGAGGGAACCATGTATGTGGTTACCAACTTACCATATAGGACATATGAGTTTGGAAATATCATTCTTGAGAATGAGATAGGAGACCTAGAGCAAGGAGACCTAGGACGAGAACCCAAGACCCCTAGAGGTAAGTCAGTCTTGACTAGAGTGATCACTGCAGAATGGATTTCCCAAGACAACAAAAGCATAGAGCTATTCTTGAATAGAGAAAGGGAGGAAGCCTTTTGGAGATTCAAGCTAGATCAACCGAGCCCAATAGTCACCATCTATGAGTTCAAGGATCCGGAGACACCAGGGAAAGTTGGCTATCTGAATCACACATATGAGAAAATGTTCTTGGTGACAGAGCAGGATAGGCATGCATACACTTGGCAGGGTGAAGCAATTTTCCATCCATCAAGATCTAATGTTTCCCAAGGCCTCCAAGAAGCAGGATCATCCAAGGCTCATGAAACCTAGAGGGAAAGAACTAGGGAGAGACCTGAGGTAAGCTTTGCACACACAGTGGGTAGAGACCGATCAAGAATTGGAAATGAAAGACCTGAAAGAGAGAGCCATCGCGTACATAGGCATCAAAGAGACGAATATGATTTCCCATTGCCTAGACCACGAGAGCACTCAAGAACCCTTAGACCATCTCAAGTGGTTAAGACAATGAAGAACTATTTTGATGGGTCAGGAGATCCTTATGATCATGTGGCCGAGTTCAAGCAAGTGTTAAGAGCTGAAGAGGTTGAGGACTTGTTCACCTAGTTCGAGGCATTTGGTTTGACTCTTAAGGGTACTGCCTTAGCTTGGTTTCAGCCCCTGAATAGTCGCAACTATCAAGAGATAGGTCAACTGCTGGAAGAATTCATTATAGAATTTTCCAAGAGTGGCATCATCCTTGATCCACAACTTTAAGAAGACACCCCAAGAAACAGTGTGACTTGCAGGAAGAAGGTTTAGATAGTACTTGGAAAGATGCCCTATGCCAAAATTACCCACAACAGCCAAACAAGTGGCCTTGTTTCTAGACGGTTTACTCAGCGCAAAGTTAAGGTCATACGTGTACTTGAAAGAGCCTAGATCCATAGAAGAGTGTGTGCGCATGTGCATTGACATAGAAGACAACTTGGGTGAGGAGTTAGGAATATCCAAACTCTATAAAGATTCTGACAGCTCTACTAGTCATACCTCTAGAGCCTCCAATGAGATAGATGAGATAAGTGAGCAGGTTGTCAAGAGGCTAGGAGTTCAAAATAGACAAATGCCAAGGGTCACCTCATTGAAATGATGTTACAACTTTGGAGGAGACCACATGGCTAATGTTTGCCCAATGATGGCTCAGCCCCAAGGAAACCCTAATGCTCTATATTGCACTATTGAGAGAAAATACACGAACCATACGGCTCAAGATTGTCCCTATAATAGGCAGACTGTTAGACAAAATTATCAGCAACCTTACCAGCAGGGTAGGTATCAGAACCAGTACCAACAGCCATATTATAGGCCACAACAACAATATCAACCTCAATACCAGCAGCAGTATCAAGCAACAAACAGGCCACAGCCAGTCCTGGGAAACCAACCACCAAATCCTGCCAATGTGATCCCAGTTAAGTATACGATGGCGGAGGAGAACCCTAATAGAGCATTGGTGCCACTAACCCCTTTGGTCTCAGAAAATGAATCTCATGCTCTTAATTCAGACTACTCCCATGAAGGTAGTCCACATGCTTACTACATAGAGTCACCTGAGCAAAGTGAGATTTCTCCATATCAATACGAGACACCACTTATGGAACAAAATTGGGAACCAGAATACTCCAATGTTATGTACACAAATCCAAACCCCAGGCCCCAAGCGAGACAAGTGAGACCACAAGCCCCTAGAGGACCATGCTTTAGATGTCAGGGTGACCATTTCATTCATGAATGTCCCCACCAACCAACTCTGGGACAAGGACAAAACATCACCATACAAGGCTTTTGTCCTGAATGCGGTAAGGAACATCTCCCAAGAGAATGTCCTAGAAACCCCTCTAGTGCACCCAAGGTTACACCCATCAATGTGGTAGGCTTAGTGGCATATTCAAGTTCAAGTAGCAGTAATGTGGCTCCTGTACAAGCAATTACTAGGGCACAGGCTGCACAACAAGCAAAACCATCTGAGCAATCGGAGTCAAGTGAGTCAGGAGAGCCTAGTAAGAGGAAACCAAGAACATGGAAGGATACCAAAGAGAAGGCTAATCGCAAGTGGAACAAAAAGCTATCCGAGCTAGAAGAAAGCCTAAGGGATACCAAAACAAAAATAGAAGACATCGCATCTCAAAGCCCCTCGCATGCCGAAGCTCCATCCACTCCACCTCATCCCACCCCACTACCCATTGTAAATAGACCACAATCAGGGTCTATTCTTGCAGATCCAACCCCAGAAGGCTTGGACATGATGTTCAAGACCTATGAGGCTCGTCTTCAAGAAGGGCCAACAGCTGCGAACCTGGACAAGAGTTACCCTAGAGCAGACTTAGAGATTGAATGAACAAAAATGTGCATGAAAATGGTAGAAGTAGCTCAAACTATGCTCGAGACTAGTCAAAAGTTCAATCAGACAAACTTTGTCAAGCCGGATTTGCATTTCCAAGGCTTACTAGAAAGATTAGAGCAATTGGTAAACAAGCCCCATGTTTCTTTACCTCCACAGGCTCAACCGGTTGTTGATAGAGAAAGCTCACCACCAAGGGAAGCTTATGTTCCTGATTTTGTGGATGATGGAACACCTCTTTCAATGCAACATTACTCTCAAGAGTTCTTGCGGGAAATACAAGAAGAGAAATGGGCCAAAGAGAAGGGTAATCCCCCTCCTATTCCTGAGATTGATGATCTTCATGATCAATTTCCCCAAGACATTCCGTCTATCTATGGAGATCAAACAGAGCAACAAGAGGATGAGAGATTAGATTTTGAATCTAATTCTTTACAAGAGTTGCCTCACTTCACAGGCCCATGGGAATCTGAATCTCTTAAGATCAGAGCTCCCACAATAATGTTAAGAAATGAAGACTCAGTGGTTCCAAGAAACACTGATGTCGTGAAGAACACTAAGGTTCAGTGTCATCTCACTGTAGAGGAGCTGCTCAAGGAAAAACCTGAGCTATGGAATCATGTGAAGGATCAGGTTCCAGAACTTGATTCCAATATGCCCAAAGCAAGCGCTAAGCAAAAAGTACCAGAGATACCTCTAGACAAAATAGGGGACATGAGTGAAGGTGAAGAAGGTAATACTTATCTTCCGATCACCTACCAAGGTTACACAACCAAAGCAATCGTAGATGTGCTAGTGTTGCTATTGCGACCACCTCCCTGTGGAAGCAATGGGGCAAACCCACATTAAGACCAACTAGAATGAAGCTTCAAATGGCAGATGGTCATTTTGAAAGACCTCTAGGATTGCTCGAAGGGATAACTCTAACCACTTGTGGTGTAGAGTTTGAACACACATTTGCTATATGTGACTTTGAGAAAAATAATGTCTATGAGATGATCCTAGGAAGACCCTTCCTACGCCAATTGCAAATAGTACACGATTGGGGAACCAACTCCTTGTACTTAGAGCACTTAGGGGTCACCACCAAGGTCAATTTGAAGGATTACACCTTCAGAGATGTACCACCCCTACAGTGGAATCCTATCCACAAAGCGAAAGAAGATTCTATCTCCGTGCATTCTGGAAGTTCACCTGATCCATCCTGGCTGCATGAAGATACTCATCTGTGGATGTGCAAGGTCACAGGGGAAGAGGAAAAGCACCTAAAAGCAAGAGAAGAAGGAGCTCCCCCAGGAGATAGACCACTCAAAGACCCAGCCTGTACACCAATGATATTTCCAGATGAGGAATTTGAGCCTCATGGTTGGGCAGAAATCTTAGCTACCATGGACATTGCAGTCAATGAAGAACAATGGACACCTCATTGTGATGAGGAGGGTTACGATATTTCAGTGTTCATGTGTCAGCCCTTATTGGAAGAGTGTGATCCTAGTGAGGTCAGAGAAGAAGAAGAGAATGATGATGATCTAGAATCCATTGTGATGGATACTTACTTTGACTTAGAGGAGCACTATTTAGAAGACATAGGAGTGTTAACCCAAAAAGAAGAAGAACCTCTCACAAGTACTAAAACTGTGAATTCAAAGGACGGAAGTGAGGGTAGTCAAAAGAAAAAGAAAAGAAAATCAGTGAAACAAGAAGAGGAGGAATCATTGTTTGAAGTACCAGAAAATTTCAAGAAATATGAAGTGGAAGACCGAAAAATTCTGGTACGAATGCCTAAAAGAGAGGCCACCATAGGAGAAGCGTATGACAATAAAGAGAAGACCAAAAAAATTGTTGTGACCATTGAAGGAAATGAAGAGCGATGTACGTACATAGGAGATGACCTAAGTGCAAAAGAAGAAGCAGAGCTTGTAGCTCTATTAAGGGAATATAGGGACGTGTTTGCATGGCACTATAGAGACTTGAAGGGAGTGGATCCGAAAATTTGCTCTCATACTATCCCCATGACGGCTGATGCCAAGCCCACGAAACAAAAGCCCTACACATATAATGAAAATTATGTAGCTAAAATAAAAGAGGAAATTGAGAGGTTGATTGAAGCTGGATTTATCTATGAAATTGAGCATACTGAATGGGTGTCCCCCATCGTAGTGGTGCCCAAAAAGAACGGAAAATTGCGAGTGTGTATTAACCTTAAGAAAGTTAATGCTGCTACGATCAGAGATAGTTATCCGCTTCCAATCACCGAACATTTATTGGAGCGTGTTGCAGGCAAGGAAGTTTATAGCTTCCTTGATGGATTTTCAGGTTACAACCAAGTAGCCATTGCCCCAGAAGATCAACACAAAACAGCTTTCGCGACAGAGTGGGGAATCTTTGCATTCCACGTGATGCCATTTGGACTCACTAATGCACCTGCAACATTCCAGAGACTCATGTGCCATGTCTTCAAGGAGTTCTTGCAAAAGAGCTTAGAAGTATACATGGATGATTTATGCGCTCATTCCCAACAAAGAAGATACCACATCCCTGAGCTCAGACAGATCTTCAACAAGTGCAGAGAATATCAAGTGTGTCTGAACCGAGAAAAGTGTGTATTCATGGTACGACAAGGTAAAATCTTAGGTCACATTGTTTCGAAGAATGGCATATCAACAGACGAGGACAAGGTAAGAGCCATAGCAGAGCTGCCGAGACCAAGGAACGTTAAAGAGGTACAAGCCTTTATGGGCCATTGTGGATATTACCGTAGGTTTATCCACATGTATGCCATCATTGCTAAACCTCTTTATGGATTGTTGATAAATTTTGAGTGGAACGATGAATATGAAAAATCCTTCAATGAGCTAAAAAGACGTTTGTGCTCAACACCAATACTGACCACCCCTGATTGGAGTAAACCATTCCATGTCCATGTGGATGCATCCAATCATGCAATAGGATGTGTGCTAGCACAACCCACAGGTGAAGGAAATCTAGATTTACCCATCGCTTATGCTAGCAGACAATTGAATGTAGCTGAACAAAATTATACCACAACGGAAAGAGAAGGTTTAGGCATGGTATATGTTGTGAACAAGTTTAGACACTATCTATTGGCCAATAAGTTCAAGTTTTTCACTGATCATCAAGCTTTACTATATTTGGTCAATAAACCTTGCAATACGGGCCGCTTAGTAAGATGGTTCCTCTTACTAATGGAATACGACTTTGAAGTTGTTGTCAGGAAAGGTAGGACCCACCTTAGGGCAGAGCATCTTTCTCGCATCACTTCAGGAGAGCCACCGCAAGGAGTGTCTGATGAACTACCTGACGCTTATTTATTCAACTTAGAAGTTGTTCCTAAATGGGCAAATAAGTTAGTACCAGTCCTAACCTTTGGACCTGCAAATAAGAACGTAAAAACAAACAAGGAAGAAATTGTACGATCACAACAATATAAAATCTTGGCAGGAAGCATGTACAAACAAGATACAGAGGGTGTATTAGCTTGTTGTGTCGAGGACGACGAACATAGTAGTTGGTTGCAACAAGCCCATGAAGGTTTGCTAGGAAATCACTATTCTAAACAACAAACATTATAGAATCTAAAACGTTTAGGAGTGTATTGGCCTAGCATGGACAAGGAAATTCATGAGTGGATTAAGAATTGTCCAACGTGCAAAGAGAGACCCCCAGTGGAGCATGCCACTCTTTATCACGTTTCGTTAATTCCTGATTGGAGTGCTCCATTGGTAGAATTCATGAGATCAGGAGCATTACCCAATGAGGCTAGCCTAGCACGAAGAAGAAGCATGGAGCAAGAGGCTCAGGACTATGCCTTAGTAGGAGACAACCTATATCGGAGAGGCAAAGATGGATACTTAAGACTGTGCATTAATGAATCAGACTATTTGAAAGTCTTAGAAACTGCACATAGCAATGTTGCAGGTGGGCACTTTGGGCCTGACCGAGTAATTAAGACCATCCTATTCTCAGGACTTTGGTGGCCCACTCTTCATATGGATGCCCATACCTATGTGAAGAAATATGACACATGTCAACGAGCACAATATCCGATCAGAAAAGATGAGATGCCTTTGAGGCCAATGATGGGAGGACGCGCATTCTCGAAGTGGGGTATAGACTTTGTTGGTCCTATTAACCCCCCAGCTAGAAACTCCCATGCGGAATACATTATTGTAGCCACTGATTACCTTACCAAGTGGGTGGAAGTAAAAGCCACAACAAAGAATGATGCTCAAACAACGACTAAGTTCTTATTCGAAAATGTGTTCACTAGATATGGGTTACCAATAGAATTGGTTAGTGATAGAGGTACGCACTTCTTGAATGAGGTCATTGAAAATCTCCTTCAAGAATTCATGGTGATACACAAGAAGTCGGCCCCTTATCATCCACAAGCAAATGGACAAGCTGAGAGCACGAATAAGATCCTATGTAATGTATTGACAAAACTTGTCAATAATAAACGCTCTGATTGGGACAAACAGCTTCATCATGTTGTTTGGGCTTACCGAGTTGCGTACAAAACAGTACTCAATACCACCCCATTTCATATGGTCTTCGGGCAGAATGTTGTGCTACCATTGGACTTCCTAATCCCAGCCTTGAGAGTAGCACAAGAGCATGCATGGAATGGACACGAGTTGTCCTCCAGGATCTTTGATCTAGAACGCTTAGGGGAGACGAGGCTACGAGCAGCAGTAGGCATCTATGCTGCAAAGAAAAGACAAAAGGCATACTTTGATGCCCATGTAAAGGACAAAGGATTGAAAGAAGGAGATCTGGAGCTGGTTTATATGCTAAAGCAACATGCCCACAAATTGGAGAAACAAGGATATGGACCCATGATCATTAATAGAATCTCCACTAGTGGTGCAGTTCAATTGGCTACTTTAGAAGGTGATATCTTGCCAAACTATATAAGTGGTTGTCGAGTCAAGTTATATCAAGAACCTCTTACAAAGGAAATGCTAATGAGACTCAACACTGCTAAGAAGCGAAAAGAAGAGGAGTTGAGGGTTAGAGAAGAAGCACAAGCAGAGGCTAGAGAGCACATTAGAAGAAATAAGTTACGACGACTAGGCCGAGATGTCAACACAAAAGCTCCAAAATATCACATGGACATGTGCCAAAAATCTGACCTAACTACTTCTCGAATAATTGACCGACGCCCCTTTGTGACCATAGAAGTAGGACAAGGAAAGAGCGTAAGGACTGTGAGAGCATTGGTTGACTCAGGTGCAACAACTAGTGCAGTTAGACTTTCATACTGCCAAGACCTGCAAGTGGAAATCAAGCCCATAGAAGCTTACCTCATAGGTTTGGGAGGTGTGGAAACCCCTTGTTTGGGCGAGGTGGAGCTTCCCATCTACCTTCAAGATGTTCCAATAAAAGTCAAAATGCTAGTGTGTCATGATGCGGACCTTACAGAGCCACTTGTCCTAGGTCAAGATTGGATTTATGACCATGCAGTCAACTTGAACCTAAGAAGTCAACTTCTTCAAGTTTGGGTACATGAACAATGCATCACATTAGAATTAGAGAATTGCACACGCACAAATCCAAATGTCAAACATTCTCTTAGTTCTTCCAGGACTAATCTTAGCAAAAAAGATGTATGTGTCCCAGGCTCGATGATCCATAAGGACTCAATCATGGAAGAACAGTTGCAAAGGCATGCAGACCTTCCTTCTCTTTCAAGGAGTAAAGCATCCATAGTGGTTCAACCACAGAGGCAAGCAAAACGGTACAAGACAACGGCTATATCAAATAGACAAAGAGATTTCAAGAAGAAAGTAGTTCTGGGCATGAAACAGATTTGGGCACGAAAAGGAGAGCAACCACCAGCCTTGCCAACACAATTCCCACCCAAGCAAGCTAACCATGTGAAGACAAGAACCAAACCACCAGGACCAACTCAACAAGAAGGCATACGACAAATTTGGGTGCCTAAGAAATTAGTTGCAGTTCAACAAGGACAATCACATATGTGGGTGCCCAAGGCGCTCTTACACGTGCTAAGGCCTATGCTCCCCACCATGCAAAAGATCTCAACAAAGAAGCCAAGGAGAGAAAAGGGTAAGAACAGAGCACAAAGACCAAAAGAAGATAAACTCAACCCTTCTGCAAGAGTAAGTAGGCAATCATCAAGGATATGGGTTTGGAAGCCAAAAGCACCAGCAACATCCACAGAACCAAAGAGCCAACCACACTGGATACCAAAGTTTGGAAAGCATCCAAAGATGAAGTGGCCTGAGGCGATCTCTACAGGGCCAAATCCTATTCTAAAATGGGTTCCAATCAGGAGGATTACATCATTTTGAGATCCAATCGACACCTCCAATCAAAGAATGCATCAAGTATGCAAGTAACATCAAAAGCCTCGACCAGCAACAACCATGTGCCTTTGGCATAACCCTGTCTTTTGCACCATTCAGGTCATGCATTTCCAAAGTATGCATCAATATAGGGCCACATTACACGGTCGTGCATAGACACTATTGAGAAATCCCAGGCACATGAGACACACTTGACATATGTAATATATTTTGTTGATCCTAACCACCTTCTCCTAGTTTTGTAATTGTTCCAAAAAAAAAGGAGAGAACAGGTCCATGCGCTCGACAACACTCATCGGTGAACCATCAGCAAGGATGTTCATCAACCAGAAAGACAAGCCAATCGTCAATCACCGTGATGGGCATACAACAGGAAGAGACAAAAATCGACTGACTTTTCACCATGGTAAGCACAACCTACTTTGGCAACATGCTCACCATGATAGATTAGGAAGCCTCTTTGTCAGCATACCCTTGAGCACTTAGCTCAAGATCCAATCTCTTGCACCATACTTCTTCCCATGCATTTTCCAAGGAAGCATACATAGGGCCACATTACAAGGCCATGCACAAGGCACAAATTTTGTTCAACCCATGCACTAATGCACTTACCCGCCATCCATTATGGGTTACAAGTACTTGGCATGAAAACTATGAAAGCCATCTTTGGAAGAACTAGACGACATCAAGGTGACAACAACAAGAGCAAGGAAGCAATCCACCACTGAGAGTTGCTCATAATCAACATTGACCACCTCCTTTGAGCAGCTAGCAGTCTTGGAAAGCTCACAAATGCACCATCAAGCTGGAATACAAGGAAGACGTACATTCAAAGGGACTACAACCTACCAGAGCTAGCACTGGCAAACTGAAGAACCCGACAATTGACCAGGCTACATTGGGAAGATGGACCGCTACTATTAATACATGGAGGACACTACCTCTCAATGTACTACATGGAAAAACCACTACAATAAGGGTCTGTCAGGGACGATAGACTCAAGAGGGGGGGGGAGTGTTGAAGCTCAAGGTCAAGGACAAAGCATGGAAGTGCATCAAGGAAGTGGACACACAAGAAGAAGGAGCAAGTAGGGAGCTCCAAGAAGCACCTGTCGAATTTTCAGAAGAAATCCCTATGAAAATAGTGATTTTTATCACTAAAAACCATTGTAAATACCATTTTCCATTTTTGTAACTCCATTTTGTTCAAGCCGAGGAATCCTCGAGCTTGAGGAGTATTAGAACTATCATCCTACCAATTTTCATAATTTTTAGACTCCGTTTGAGCCCCCAAATAAGCCCTGGAACTTATTTTTTAACTAGGTCGGACACTAGGTCTGGACAGGGCTAAAACCACTTAAAAAACTATAAAAAGGGCTGGAGAGTTCATTTTTGACGTTAGCTTGTTGTAGTTTTGAGCTTTGTAAGAGATTTCTTTTGTAATGGAAGCTTTCCATTGTTCCACTCTTTGCTCTTACCTTGTGCGCGTGTGTGTGTATGTGTGTGCATGCTTGTGTGCTTTCACTCATGCACTTGTGCCATCACTTGCTCGCGGTCTTCATACCAGTCCTCACGTCTCCACGGATTGCCATTTATGAGGTGTATCTCCTCACGTTGGTACTCACCATTGTGCTAGAGTGACAACCTTATATGTCAAGCATGCTAATGATGTACTTCTGATCATTGTGGTGTATGTTGATGACATGCTGCTCACTGGTCCTCATGAGAAGCATATTGCTGATTTCACGGCTGATTTACATGCCTCATTTGAGATGTGTGATTTGGGGCATTTGCATCATTATTTGGGCATTCAATTTATGCACGTTGATGATGGAATGGCTTTGTGTCAAACGAGATATATTGACACATTATTGTAGTTTTGGCCTTGACGACTATAAACCTATTGCCACTCCTATGGAGACAGGTTTATGATTGAGCCTTCATGATGCCGGAGATGCATTCGATACTATTCTCTATCAGCAGGCTGTTGGATGCTTGATTTACTTATGCATTACTCGGCCATATATTAGGTTTGCTGTCTCACAGATGAGTAGGTTTATGCATTTCCCAGGAGTCAAGCATCGGTAGGCGGTTAAGTACATCTTTCACTACTTGAGTGGTACTCGGCTACTTGGGTTGTTTTATCCCAAGGGGGGATCACTACCATCAGATTTGCATGCTTTTTTTGACTCTGATTGGGCTAGTTGCTATGACACTCGTGTGTCCACTAGTGGCTTTTGCTTCATGCTTGGTAGCTCATGTATATCTTGGTTGAGCAAGAAGCAGCCTACTGTGGCCACTTCCAGTTGTGAGGCTGAGTAAAGGTTAGCTTTCATAGTGATTGTTGAGTGTGTGTGGCTCAGATGCCTTATGGCTGATTTGCGTGTTGGTCCATCTTCCCCCACCACCATCTTCACTAACAGTCAGAGCGCATTGGAAATTGTGAGGAACCCTATGTTCCATGCTTGCACTAAGAACATTGAGGTGCATTATCATTATGTTAGGGAGAGGTTCTCTGTTGGGGGAATCAGCTTGGCATATGTGCCCACGCCAGAGAACATTGCAAACCTTTTCACGAAGGCTCTGCCTAGGGAGAGTTCGAAGCTTTTCGCAAAGCTTTGGGCTTACTTCCTTTTGTGGAGTGATTTCCACATAGCTTGACACTCCCTTATACATGAGTGCTAGCTCCTTGTTCACCGCATCACTCCCAGGGGGGATTTGTTGATATGTTTAGGTAGTGATGTGTGTGAACACACTAGGATGGCCGGGGCACTTTCTTCCCTCTTTAGGAGTTTTTTTTCCTTGGCTTGTATATACGCCTATTGCCCTAATGTGCTACTTATCTTTGTACATTTTCTAGTAATACATTCAGTATTGCGTGTTTTGCTCCAAGCTTCTTCTTCTTCCTTGTGTTGTTTGCATGCTTCCGTAGACGTCTAAGTCCAACAGTCGGGGAGAGAGCTTCGAGGATGAGTGTGTGATGATAAGATGTAGAGTCATGACATTGGAGTCATAGGTATTTTCCTTAATTTTCATTATTTCTTTTTATGTTCTTCACCATCATGATCACCGTCATTGTCCTCACCATCTCCGTCATCCATCTCCATCTTCGTTGAATTTTCAGTTTGTTGGTCATATCTTCCCCACCCCATTCCGCTCATTTCATTTAAGAGAGAGAGAGAACAAGAAAGAGATTTTGGATGCCTTGTTTTTGCATGTTCTTACAGGTACGAGCATCCACAGTACCTACGACAACTCCAACATGTATAGAAAGTGTCTACACAGGTCTTGGGGCATTGATCTCTATCAACCATGATTGATAGAAAAATTGGCCTTTTGGTAAAACTAAGTGCACATTCATAGACTAGAGACCTTGCACATCACAACCCCAAAAAAAGATAAAAAAAATTTGCATTTTCTCTATCCATCACGATTGACACCATCAATCACGATTAGCAGTGTCCATCACAAAAGACTATCTGTCCATCATGATCGACAGACCCCGACAAACACCTCTATCCATCACGACAGACAATATCCATCATGATGAACACCTCTATCCATTGCAATCGATAGAAAAATCACGACTGACACATGCACTTGGCCAAAACCCTATCCATCGCAAGGCATAGACCCTTGATTGACACATAGCTACACAAAAATCCAAAAATTTCAATCCATCGCGATTGACAACCCACGATGGACTACTTGTCCTTGATGAGCGACAAGTGTCCATCATGATGGACACCCTGTCCATCACGATTTATTGAGAAATTGCAATTGACACCCCATTTCGGTGAGAAACCTATCTATCATGATGCACATGCCATGATGGCGATGGATTGACAACCCACAATGGACTGCTTGTCCATCACGATCGACAAGTTTCCATCACGATGGACACCCTGTCCATCACGATTTATTGAGAAATTGCAATTGACACCCCATTTCGGTGAGAAACCTATCTATCACGATGCACATGCCATGATTGACACAAAATAATGCAAAAACCCCAAAAAATTATATCAATCCCGATCGACACCATCAATCGCAATAGACTCATCCATCATGATTGATACCATCAATTGTGATTGATAGGCCACAACGGACAACTCTGTCCATCGCGATTGACAGCTCTGTCGATCATGATTGACAAGCAATTTTGGCCAATTTTTTAGAGTTTTTAATTTTCAAATTGTGGCTAAATTTGATCATAAAATTCAAATGGTTGGAGCATACTGAGGCCTTCAAGCAAATAATTTGCAAGGAAATTGAAGGATCTCTAGAGTAGTCTTTCATAAAGACAAGTGACAATTTGGTCTTTGAATTATATGAATGAAAATGGTCTATTAATTTGATTGAGTTTAAATCTTGATCTGACTGTGGGACTTCTACAGGTCCATTGAGAGCATCGAGGGGCATCTAGAGCAAGTGCATACTGCAAGCTTGGGAACATGCTTCATAGGCATACAAGGGCAACCAAGGAAAGTGACCTGAGGTTGGAAGATCTCTCAACCGCCTTAGTCAATTCCTAGCATAGTCTAAGTGTGTTAGATGTTTTGATTGATTAGGGGTATGATAGGGACACACAAGTTCTAAGAGCCTCTATATTCTCAAGTTGAAGAATAGATTAATTGTTCTCAAGGGACAACTTAAGGGCAAAGAAGTTGAATTTGATTGGAAGAAGAACATCAAGTACAAAAAAATTTAAATGCTCCTAACGATGCCTACTCAAAGATAAGGAACACATCCTAAGGAAAATAAAAAGAACAAGTGACTAATACAAAAGAACTCTGCAATGAAGTTGTATTGGGAAAATCTGGATAAACACAAAGGCTTATGAACCTTATGTCACAAGATATCTAGCATGGGATAGACAAAGCCTTAGATCTTTTGAAGCTAGTGTTAATCATTGGTGTAGCTCAAGCATGAGTACCACCTCCTTTACTTCTCAATATGCGGAGACGTGAGGAAGATTTGAAGATCGTGAGCAATTGTGAGTGACGATCACATACATGCATGTGTGCACACACACAAGACAAGATAAAAAAGATAGGAACAATGGAAGTTTCTATTAGCAAGCTCAAAGAAAGTTTACAGCACTCAAGAATAAGTTCACTCTCCAACTAGCTAACCCCAAAAATGAGCTCTTTAGCTCTTTAGGTTCCAGGCCTTATTTGGGGCTCAAACAGAGTCTAAAAATGATGAAAATTGGTAGGTAAATACTTCTACTACTCTTCAAGCTTGAGGACTCCTTGACTTGAACAAAATGGAGTTTCAAAATTATGAAATGATGTTTACAATGATTTTTAGTGATAAAAATCACTATTTTTATAGGGATTTCTTCTAAAAATTTGACATACACTTCTTAGAGCTCCGTACATGCTCCTTCTTCTTGTGTGTCCACTTCTTTGATGCATTCTCACACTTTGTGCTTGACCTTGAGTGCCAAAACTCCCCCCCTCCTCGAGTTTGTCGTCCCTGACAGACCCTTGTTGGAGTGGGTGTTCCATGTAGTACTTTGAGAGGTAGTTTCCATCATGTATCAACAAGAGCAGTCTGTCTTCCGAATGTAGCAAGGTCTGTTGTCCTGTTCTTCATTATTTCGTTGCTCATCTTTGCAAGGTTGAATCCTTTTGTATGTACTTCTTCCTTAGATTCCAACGTGACGGTGTATTTGTAAGCTTCCAAAAATTGCCAGTTTCTTGAAAGAGGTTGTAAATGTTAATGTTGAGCAGGTATTGACTGTGAATTGCTTCATAGCTATTGATGTTGTAACCTTGATGTCCTCTAGATCTTTCAAGCATGGCTTTTATAGTTATCATGCCAAGTAGCTGTAACCCATAATGAATGATGTGTAAGTGTGTTAGTGCATGGGTTGAACAAAAGATGTGCCTTGTGCATGGCATTGTAATGTGGCCCTATGCATGCTTACTTGGGAAATGCATGGTAAGAAGTATGGTGCAAAAAATTGGGTCTTGAGCTAAGTGCTCAAGAGTATAAGGTTTCCTAATCTATCATTATTATCATGTTGCCAAAGTAGGGGATTCTTACCAATGTGAAAGGTCGGTCAATGTGCATCTCTTCCTGTTGTACTCCCATCACGGTGATTGACCATGGGTGTGTTGTTGACATATGTCCTTGTTGATGGTTCACTGATGAGATTCTTTGAGCACATGGAATTGTCCTTGTTTCTTTCTTTTTTTTAATATTTATCTCCTCATTTTTTTTCTTTTTTTTTTTAAGGAGAAATTTCACAAAACAAGAAGAAAGATGTTAGTATCAATAAAATGATTTACATATGTCAAATGTGTCACATGTGCTTGGGCTTCTCAACTGTGTCTATGTAGAGCCTTGTAATGTGACCCTATATTAATGCATACTTTGGAAATGCATGGCTTGAATGGTTCAAAAGATAGGGTTATGCCAAAGGCACATGGTTTCTGCATGTCGAGGCTTCCGATGTTACTTATAGAGGTTGATGTAATCTTTGTTTGGAGGTATCCATTGGATTTTAAAATGATGTAGTCAATTGATGGTTAACTCACAACTCACCATTCCTCTTGATAGGGATCCATTTTAGAACTGTGTTTGGATTTGTACAAATCACCTTTGGCCACTTCATCTATGGATGGTTTTGTACCTTTTGTCTCCCTCATGGTGTAATCTTTGGTTTTGTGGGGGCCACTGGTGCTTTTGGCTTCCAAACCCATACCCTTGTTATGTGTCTTCTTACTATTGCTGAAGAGGTGAGTTCATCTTCTTTTGATCTCTGTGCTTGGTTCTGACTCTTACTTCTCCTTGGCTTCTTCGTTGAGACTTTTCTTGTGAGTGAGAGCCTAGGGTTTTGTACATCTAAGATCTCTTGGGTACCCACATGTGTAATCACCCTTGTTGAGCCGCAACTAATTCCTTAGGCACCCAAATTTGTACATTATTGTGGTCGGACTTCATCGATTGCTTTGGTACCCAAATTTGGAGTACTCTTTGAGATAGAGATCTTTGTTGTTCTACTATTAGTTGCCTTAGATTTCTCTGCTACTTCTTGGATAATGATTTTGACTGCAATGGTGTGATTGATTGCTCTCCCTTTTGTACCCAGATCTGCTTCACACCCGAAACTACTTTCTTCTTGAATTCTATTTGTCTATTTGATATAGCAGTTGTCTTGTGCTATTTTTCTTGCCTCTGTGGTTGAACTATTGTGGCTCCATTAGTCTTTGAAAAAGAAGATAGATCAACGTGCCTTCAAGCTTGTTCTTCAAGGATTGAGTCCTTTTGCGTCAGAGAGCTGTCGACACACTGAACATCTTCTTCTCGAGGATTAGCCTTAAAAGAACTAAAAAAACGTGTGACACCTAGATTTGTGAGCATGCAGTTTGGTAATTCTAATGTAATGCATTGTTCATGTACCCAAACTTGAAGGAGTTGACTTCTTAGGTTTAAGTTGATTGCATGGTCATAGATTCAATCTTGACCCAAGACAAGTGGTTCCATAAGGTCCTCATCTTGACATACTAATGTTTTGACTTTTATTGGGACATCTTGAATGTAGATGGGAAGCTCCACCTTGCCCAGACAAGGGCTTTCCACACCGCCCAATCCTATGAGATAGGGTTCTATGGAATTGATGTTCAATTGTAGTTGTTAGCAGTGTGAGAGTCTAACTGCACTCGTTGCTGCACCTGAGTCAATCAAGGCTCTCACAGTTCTTACACTCTTTCCTTTTCCTACCTCTATGGTCACAAAGGGACATCGGTCAACTATTCAAGAAGCACTCATACCTGATGTGTGGCACATGGCCATGTGATATCTTGTGTCATGGACAAAGGAAACTCTCAGATTCCATGTGAATCCTATATCTCATTATTGGTTCAGAATTTGGGGATACTAATGCTTCCATTGCGTCCGGAACATGCCAAAACCCTAAGATTGACTGTCTTCTTGCTTGATTCTGACATCCAGAGACCATGCTACAAATTGATAACATCATCGATGACATCATCAATTCGTAACCGCCCTAGAACCGCCCTTGGAAAACCTATATAAGGAGGGGTTGGCCACATTCATAATCAGTCTTGCCAATACCAGTCTTGGGAGCTCAAGGAGTCATGGCCGCCAAGTAAGTACTCTTCAAGTTCCAGTTCTAGTTCTTGTCTTGTTCCTTGTTCTAGTCTAGTTCTTGGACATCCTATCTTGTCCCCTTGTAATCTCGTAGTACGAGATCCTGTCGAGTTCTTTCGTGTATCCAGTTCATCTCCCAAAAGGGAGGTCTTGTAATCCAGATATCTTGTCTCATACTTACGATCCCTGGTTGTGGGATCTCCTGTATCATCTCTACTCTAGTTTTCCATACCTATTGGTCCTGGGTTGTGGGACATCTTGTATCAGTCACATATTCTTGTATCATTTCCCCTACGTGGGTGTTCTTGTAATCATAAGTGTATTTTGGAAATCTTGTCTACTATAGTCAGAGAGCACAATCTAGTGCTTCCCTGACATTTTGGCAAGACTATCTTCTATCCAAGACCAGGCATCATGGAGAACGCTTATGAACAGATCGTAGCATCACTTCAGAGTCTCCAACAACAAGTCGAAGACCTAAGTCATCGACAGACACAAGTCGAGATGGGACATCCAGTGCATGTAGGTGCACTCCTCCAAGAATTACAAGAACGAATCGGGAGTCTTCAAGCAAATCAAGGGAGTATTCAAGTGAATCAACGGCCTAGTACATCATTTATGAAGGAACCCAAGATTTGCATGCCAGAAAAGTTCGATGGGGATTGCATAAAGTTTCGTGGATTTCTCCAGCAAGTTAAATTGTACATCCGTATGCAACCTGATAGATACCGTGACGAGGCATCCAAGGTCGGGTTTATTGGAACCTTGCTCTGTGGCCAAGCATTATCATGGTTTGCGCCAATCTTGGAGAAGAACATGGCAGTACTTCAGGACTATAAGGGATTTCTTCGAGAACTCTCCGCCACACTTGGAGATGTAGATACAAGTCGAGTAGCAGAAACAAAACTTCGGAAGCTACGTCAAGGTAACCGCCCTGCCTCTACCTATGCATCTGAATTTAGGCAGTTGATATGTGATCTCACTTGGCATGAAGATTATTTCATAAGCCAATTCAGATGGGGTTTAAGAGACGATGTGAAGGACCTGTTGCTCACGATGCCAGAGGTTAAAACATTGAATGAATATATCATGCAAGCTATTCAATGTGATAACCGACTTTTTGAAAGGAAACAAGAAAAACAAGTAGAAGGAAGACCTCGCCAGTGGAAACCTTTCCAACCGACTACTAAAGATGAGTCCATGCCTGAACCTATGCAAATAGATGTAACTAGGTTTCAACCTTTAACACTAGAAGAGAAATAGAGAAGGAGAGTTAATACGTTATGTCTCTATTGTGGAAACCCTGGACATATTGCAATTAATTGTCCAAACAAGAGAACAAACTCCAGAGTCGCAGCCACCCTTGTAGAGCAGGGAAACGGGGAAGTCTAGTTGTAAAAGAGATCCTGCAACCGGACCATGATATAAGAAAGGGTCTCATAATTCCAGCTACACCCATAGAAACATGTCTTGCACTTGTCAAGTTAATCATGCCCAAGAAGACCCTTTCCCTTACAACCCTAGTAGATTCAGGAGCCTCCTCATGTTTCATCGATGAAGGATTGGTTAAGAAACATCGAATTCCTGTACTTTGGAAGAACAAACCAGTAGTACCTGAAGTAGTAGATGGACGACCTCTAGCATCTGGGAATATAACCATGGAAACCACACCATTAAGAGTACACCTTGGTGACCATGAATCCCATATATGTTTCAATGTAATATCGAGCCCAGTACATCTAGTTATCATTGGAATGCCTTGGTTAAAGAAGCATAATCTAGATATTAATTGGGAAAAGAATAAAATCACCCGTCGAGATATCCAGAAGAACCCAACATATGTCGGAGCAAAAGCCTTCATACATGCAGTAAGGAAGGAACCTACCTATATGATCTATGCCATACCAGCTCAAGAATCCAAGAAAGATGATCCAGTACAGCTACCCAATCAGTACAAAGGCTTTGAAGATGTTTTTGAAAAGAAGAATGTAGATATCCTCCCAGAGCATAGACCTTACGATTGCGCCATAGATCTTCAAGAGGGAGCACAACCACCATTTGGACCAATCTACAGACTATCCCCAGAAGAACTTACAGAACTACACAAGAACATTGATGAGAATCTAGCAAAGGGGTTTATCAAACACTCGAAGTCTCCAGCAGGAGCTCCTATTATATTTGTAAAGAAGAAGGATGGGACTCTCGAGATGTGTGTAGACTATCGTGGATTAAACAAAAAGGAAAGGTTTTCATTTTTTGCTTTCTCCCAGACATCAGGGTCAAGTCTTGGCCATGAAGCTCTAGGAGTCTTAAAGTCTTCTTTTTTGAAAGTGCCTAACTTTCTTTTACCTCTTTTAAAGTTTTTATTTTCCTCGACAAAATGAAGTGGTTGTTTTCTAGTTTTAGCATGATCCTCGTAGATCTGTGTTAACTTTATAGCATCTTCTAAGCTTTTTGGAGCACTTATCTTCACTTCATGTTTGATGTGCTTGTCGAGACCACAAATAAAACCTCTAACTCTATGAAAATCATTTAGGTTTTGAAGTTTGAGATTTCTCGATAATGAGAAATGTACAAGGAGAGGGGACATCCTCGTTGAAGGGATTTGTCCCATTCTTCCCAGTTTTGCTTGTCTTCATTTTTTTATAATATTTTTTTTTAAGAATTCTTAAAATTGGCTCCAAGTTTTCGGGATTCTCTGAGCCTCTTTTAAGCTCATCCACCATTTATAAGCCTTAAGTCCAAGTGATAGATTTGTTTCTAAGACTTGATAGGCTTCAAAGGTATTTTAAACTGATGTAAGTCTTGCCATTTTTCCAAAAATGTCAAGATTGCATCCTTGTTTTGGTCTTTATCTTCCCCTAAGAATTGAGGTGGTTTTAAGTCTTTCGTGAACAAAAGACTCCTAGACCTAATGGAAGTCGAAGGAGGATTTATAGTTACTTCCTCAGTCTTATTATTTAAAGCTAAGTTACTATGTATTGGTAAATGAGCATCTAGTCCTTTACTTGACAATGGGTTCCTTGGTCGAATGGACAAGGAACCCATTTGGGCAGGTAGGGGTAAAAATGGATGAAGTGTATTCAAAATTTGTTCCATTTTCCCTTTAACTTCATTAATCAAAGTACAAAGGGTCCCCATCTCAATTTGGATTTCCTAAACGATGAACATATGCGCTTGGATATCATTCATCTTCTCGTCCAATCCATTTAACTCTTTATAAATATTCACTTCTTCTCTTTCCTATTGTCCTGTTTCAAGTAGACCTTGGAGTGTAATCAAACTATGTACCCCCTTCCTGTGGTGCATAATCTACTTCTTGTCTAGGTATTTCTAACAATGTATTGCTAGCATATGAATCCCCCATCGAATACTTTGGAAATCAACAAGAAATGAGAAAATGTTGTTCCCAATACGAAAGGAAAAATAGATGAAAATAAACCGAGTACTTCCTAGATTATTTATGAAAATCCCTTCCAGTTATACGTCAGCTTGGGCCGTCTTAGAAGATTTTTTATTCCTCTTCCACAAACAAAGTTGACAAAAATTGAAGTGTTACGGTTCTTTGTTAAAGTAGGACGCGTACGTGTAGATTGTTGGAGCAAGTCCATGACAAGCCTAAGTATTGGCTTGAGTCCCACAAAGTCATAGAAGAAGCCTTAAAATAGAGACAATGTAAAGTTCACTTGTGAACTACCTCTTATAACTTTTGAAGACTTTACTTAATGTAAAAGTGAAAGAATCTTAAGTGGTTGAGTCCACTTGATCAAAAAGGGAAAGAGGAGCCACGAATTCGTGATTTGTGGTAGATAGAGAATCAAATCAATCACTAATTGATTGGAGAGTGATTGAGGGGAGTTAGCCTCCCAAGATCAACTATAAATACATGGTAGTCTTAGTCATGGTTATGTGAAGACCTCCAAGAGCTGAGCTTTATGCCATATCAAGGTGTGATTACAAGGCACACATGTGTATCAGTAAGTCCATTGTATTTTAAAATCAATATACTTTCATTTTCATGATCATTTGAGTTCATATTTCCATGTTCTTGTGAAGTGTACTACTCACTGCCATATCTCTCACTTTTCTCAGTCAGATTGCAGAGATGGTTTCTCTAAGCTTGGTGCATCATTTTCCGTGATTTAACTTGATAACATTAGCTCTATAAGTCTAATATATGATAAGCAATTTTCATTTCATTTGGGTATTGCAATCTTCATTTATGTTCAGTTGAAGTCAACCCTGTCTGTTCATTTTGACTTCTCTATCATGTACCCGACTTTGTTACTCATCTTGTCAGAGCTGTTTCACAGTGTGTACTTATCCAAGTTCAATGATTTAAAGCTTTTTGGATTCAACATACTGTCTAGTATAATAATACAAATTTTCATAATAATTGAATTCTTAAATCTGGAGTTATGTTTATTTTTCTGCTCACTAGTCTCATACTATAGTAGCCAGTGAAAATTGGGATGATGTCATCAGTTGTTAAACATCATTCTCAGTGTGTGGTTCATTATTTTTTATGAGATTACTCTTGAAAGTTAGATCTTTAAGTTAACTAGAGTTCCCCAAAAGGAAGTAAGCTAATTACTGCTGTGCTGAGAGAATTATGCAAAACACTGGACAGGTGTATGAACCAAAATAGCAAGTTCTTCACCAATGAGCTAACTCCAACTTATCTGTTTTGATCTATCTTTTTGAGAGTGATCTTCCAAGGTACATAGGGTGTCTAATACATCCATTGGCAAGCTAAAAGGTCCCACCATATAATCCTGGAGTTCATTTGGCTGGTGTAGATCAAGGATTTTGCAACACCTCTTCATCTTCAAGCACATACCTATCCATCTCTTCACAGCGGTATCAGAGCAAGGTTGGACAACAAGGCAGATGGATTTCCTTCATCAATTGACAAATTGGATAGAGGTAACTACTCAGCTTGGTCATTAAGAATGGAAGCTTATCTCCAAGGTAGAAGTTTATATGGTTATGTGGCTGGAGATGAAGTTATGCCAAGTTTCAGGAACAAAAGTCAACCAACACAAGAAGAGCAAGAAAGATTGAGCACATGGTGCTCCAAGGATGCACTTGCAAGGTCTTATCTCCTCAAATCTATCTCAGATTTTTTGTTGCCTCACATTAGAAGTTGTAAGACATCTCAGGAAGTGTGGAATGCACTTGAAGCCTTCTTCTCTTCAAGTACCAAAGCTAGGAAGCATCAACTATGGCATGATTTCACAACTCTCAAGAAAGCTCCCAAACAAAATGTGACTGATTTTGTCACAAAGCTGAAGGACATAGCGGATCAATTGGGAAGCATTGGAGAGGTAATAGATGAAGAGAAAATTGTAAGGCAGGTCATCAATGGCTTGAAGGTAGATGACAAGTGGGAAGCATTCACCACAGCTATGGATTTGTACATGGACATGCATGTACCTAATTTCAATACACTCATTGGACAACTACTTACTCAAGACGCAAAGCTAATCAAAAATGGAGAAAGCTCTAAAGGTAATCAATCTTCAGCTTTATACACTGATAAAAGCAAGTCCAAAGATAACAAAGGAAAGGCAAAGAAAGTGGATGATGAAGCATGTACATATCAAGCTAACTATGCAGGTAGAGGAAGACATGGCAGGGGTAGAGGAAGAGGAGGCAGACAAGGCAGGGGGAGATCCCAAGTCTCCAAATCATGTTCTATTTGTGGATTAACTAATCATACAACTAGAAATTTCTTTAGGAATTCCAAAAATGAAAGAGGCAGAGGATACAATAGAGGAAGTTATGGCTACTCAAGAGGAAGGTTCAACAATTATCATGGAAACTACAACAACTACAATCATTCAAACTATCAAGGAGGCTACAAAGGAAGGAGATACTTCAATAACTACACAGAAGAATCAAACAAATAGGATTCATTATTGATCATGAACATGGCTATGCCACAAGGTAAATCTGATGAGCATGTTTTCTACATAGATTCAGGTTGTTCAAATCATGTGGCAGGAAATGTGGCACTCCTATCAGATTTAGAAGATCCAAGGAATAAGCATGAGGTACAGACAGGAGATGATACAAGACACCTTGTGGAGAAAATAGGCAATGTCAAAGCACCTGATGGAAACATCAACCTACTCAGTAAGGTACTCTATGTCCCTACCATTACAAAGAATTTGATAAGTGTTGGGCAGATAGTAGAGAAAGTGTTGCAAGTCAGGTTCACAAAGGCAGGAGCATTTGTTGAAGATCCAAGTCAAGGATTTAGAAGAATTGCAAAAGGTGAAAAGATAGGTAGATTGTTCACATTTGAATTACAAGACACTAGAAACATTGCTCTCTTTAATTATGGTAGTCAGACACTCATAGAACTGGAAGTATGGCACAAAAGGTTAGCACATATTGGTGAAAGGTCATTAAAGCAAATTTGCAGGGACCAAAGTGTACTTGGACTCCCTAATCTATCAAAACAACATATGATTTATAAGTGTAGTGCATATCAATTTGGAAAGTCTCATAGGTTACCATTTATGAAGAAAGGTTATATGCATGGAGATCTGTTGGAGTTGGTTCATACAGATGTATGGGGACCTAGAAAGGATTGAGTGTTTCAATTTCAGATCGAACACTCATGAAGATTTTGTACGGTGTTCGGTAGGTTCAATTCCTACAGCATTGAAAAGAATGCATTGGATGGATGCCTGGGCATTGAGAAGGAAGGACGCTTCCAAAGGTGAAAGGCCATGGGGCTCCTTTATTGATGATTGTAGCAGATGGACTATCCTATTCTTTATGAAACACAAAGATGAAGTTTTTTCATGTTTCAAAAGATATTTGGCTCTTGTGGAGAATCAAATAATGCATCTCTTCCCTAGTCTTTTACTATCCTGATTTTTCTCATAAAAGGTCATCCTAATATCATTTTGTAATTATTGGCCTTTCCAAATTGACATACAGCTAGAGTGTGTTCGAATTCTAGTCCATGGGTAGTCAACTTAATTTTCTCCAATATTCCTAAGGGTCTTTCCACATGGCCATCTGCTAGTTGAAGCTTCATGCATGTTGGTCATAGGGCTGGTTTTCCCCATTTTTCCCAAATCTCTTTGGTTGCTATGCCTACACCCGCTGTGGTGTCTAAAATGGCTTTAGTCATGTATCCATAAAAAATAAGCACGTATTTCCTTCATCTCCTTCACTAAATTCTCCAACTTTATCAACGGGGACTTGTATGGTAGATGGAACTTTGGTATCTCTTCTTTCCTTCATGGGCTCTTTAGATTCTATTGTCATATGTCCTGCTAATTTCTTCCATAATTGTGGCTTGGCTCGTAGTAATTATTATACTGTCAAGAGGCATTGTAACTTAGCCTTCTTGAGCTCTACTAAGTTTTGTGATGTCTTATGTAAAGACCCATCTTCTTTACCCCATATTGTAGGAGCATGAAAAACTATAGAACCTTTCTCATAATCCCCCGTATAATTAGGTAATGTGGAGATGTTGTGCACTTCTTCTCTATTTTGGTCTAACATGGAAGCTTCTTTGTATACTTCTTCTAAATTTGGAGTCGATTGGGTTTCTCCAATATCTAGTTCTTCAAAGGGCAATGTAGAGCTCTCATTCTTTTTCCGTCATTCTTCTTGGATCTTGGCCCATAAGTTTTGTGGCCAATTGGCCTCTAGTTTTGGAATTGTAGAAATCTATTCAGCCTAGTTACTCTGTTGCTCTTCTTGATCAAGTTCCTCTTTGGGTATTCTTGGTTGTTTTCGATCCTTATCGTCCATACAGTCATTGAATCGACCCTTAGATATTCTTGTCTCTGAAAGGATCGGGATGGTCTTTTCTAAAGTGTTTTGAGCTATCTCTATGAACTAGTTCTCCTTGCGGGTAGAGTTTCTCATGTTGTTCTATATTTGGTCAAGTCGTGATTCTGGCTTGGCAAAATTTCAACCACATGTCTAGGTCTTCTAGTAGTGGATTTGCTAGAATTGATCTTGGTTTGCCTCGCTTTTGAGTTTGCGACTTATGTGGTGTGTCATGCACTTCTTGTTCCTAAGGGTTCCTACTTTCCTTTATCTCTTTCTTGTCCTCTTTATTTTTCTTCTTCTTCCATTTATTCTTGAGTTTTTCCCTTCTAGTCTTCTAACTTTGCATTTTCTTCATTTGTTTACTTTCTTGTGGGTCTTCTGAATCTTCTACTATTTGTATCTTTGACTCTAGGCTCTTATCCATTTTCTGGTTAGAATCTAGTTCTTTTATTTCTTGTCCCTTGGGTTGGGCTCGATTAATGGCTTTTAATGGTACTGTGTATTCTTTATCGTTCCCTGATGATTCAATCACATCTATTACATTGATCTGTGTAGTATTATGAGTCTTATTGGGATTTTTCGGGAAATCTCTAAATAGATGCTCCTTTGCACACTCATTGCAGTACCCTTCCCATGTTCTAGGAGGTGGTGGGTTGTATGGCAGAGTGCATTCTCTTATGAAATGATCTCCTCCACATCTATAGCATGGTCCTCTTGGCACATGTGGTCGATTAGGTGGTCTCATTGGGCCTAGTGCTTTAGGTGCAGTGGACATCAAATTCGCATATTCTAGTCCATATGAATGGTCATATCCTTCATAACCATAATATTGTTGGTTGTAGGTTTTGTCATACTCCACTAGACTAGAGTCATAGGGGTAGTATTCTCCCTAGGTCTTCTCATATCCTTGATTTGTCATTTCTGTACTGGCTAAAGGTGTGGTTGGTACTATGGCTCTTTCCATGTTTTGCTCTGGTTAAGTGTATTTGATTGGCACTACATTCTGAGGATGGGGTGGTTGTTGCCCTAATACTGGCTATGGTTGTCCATATCCCCCTTGCTCATAAGGTCTGGGTACTCCTTGTGGGCCTGGATAAGGTTTGTATCTAGGTATCTCTCTACCTTGCTCTCTGGGAGGGTATCCGTAAGGTCTATACTGGGGTTGATTCATTGGCCTCAGTTTGCTGTTAAATAGCAAATTTTCTGTAGTATGGTTGGTATACTTCTGCTCAATATGACAATATAGGTTGGCTCCTTGGGGTGGCTTCCTATTGTATAAGGTAAGGTTATTGTATGCCTAAACCCCCTCTTGTACAAGTATGAGATGGATGATCTCCACCATAGAGGCTGCATCTCCTTAGCATTGGCATTCTCATTGGTGGATTTTGGTAATTTCTCTGTACTCCTAACTTCTTAGCCACCAATTTTGCTAATTCCTCCCCATTATTAGAACTAGTCATCACTGTACTCCTAGTGTCCTCTGATTTAGTGGGGCTTTGTGTATTTTTGAGGTCATCAGCTAGGTTGTCTTCTAGATCTTTGCATTCTTGGAGGCACTCACTCAATGTCTAGAGCCGCTTCACATAAACTAAAGTTCTCAACATTCCATTATTCAATCCATCTAAGAATAGTGATATCATCTTGTGTTGGGAGGGTCTTTCCATTACTGGACATCTATCAACATATTGTTTAAGTCTTCAGGCAGCTATTTTTACGGCTTCATTTGGGTTTTGTTTGAAACTATAAATTAAGGATGACGAGTTGTGTTTAATCCCTCGCTTGGTAAATTCACCAATAAACTCTTGGAAAAATTTTTCAATATTTCCAAAATGGTTTGTATCCAATGGTTGGAACCAAGTCAAGGCTGTCCTCATGAGGGTTAGTCCAAAGGACTCGTAATGCACAAAGAAGTCATCCACTTGTTTTTCTCGTAACACTTTCTTGAATTCTGCTATATGGTCATAAGGCTCTCCCATACCATCATAGTGATTTCTCATGCATTTAGCAACTTGAATTGGTGTCAACCTTCTTACATGCTCTAGGGGTCTGATCATTATAGGAATTGTTGGTCTAATTGGATGCACTCCTGGTTGCACACCTAGTTGTGGCCTTGGTCTAACGGGTGGTCGATTTATATTTCCCATCCTTGGGTTGATTTGGTTGTACGAATGTATTCTTGGCATTGTGAATTGCACATGTGTTCTGGTGGGGATACTTCATTGAATTGTTTGTCCTAACATTGTATTCTCCATTCCTTGGTGGGATCCAAAAGGGTTGTGCAAGGTAGTTGTCTGCTCTCGAGGAGGGAATACAGGCAACCCCATGTATTTCAATTGAGACCTATCAACTTCATCTACTGGCCAATACCTTCTTTGGTTTTGTTCTAGGTATGTGACTCTAGACTCATCTTCGGGATCCTTCAGCTCATAGATAGTCACTCGGCTTACTTCTTCTCCTCGTGTGGGTGAATTGGTTTGTAAAAGCAGGTCTAACCTATGGATCAGGTATACGTCCAATAGGTAATCATCTTGAGGTATCAAATCCCCTCTCAAGACTTGAGTTACCACAGACTTTCCCCTTGGGGTAGTCATAGTGTCTTCATGAGTAGGTCTTCCTAAATTAGCTCGTCCTTCTAGTTCCCCTCTGTCATTGATCTAGTTAGGGTTTTCCATTACTACAAAGATTTGACCTAAATTGTCCATGTAAACTCCTCCTTCGTACTTGACTGTAGGTCTTGGATCTATTGCTCATTTCGTAAAGTTTACCATTCTCGCTACCAACCTATTTATGCCATCAAGGTAAATAGGGATTCCTTGTTGATTAGTGGACACATACTATAGAGAGGTCCGGTATTCACCCTCTATGGTTGACATAAAGTTCTCTCTAGGCGTAGAACCATACATGTCCTATGGGGCCATGGGTAGTTCCCCCTCTGAGTCATTGGATGTGTTTGAGTAGATTGAGTGATGGCTCGCTTGAGCAGCACTTCCTATCGATGAGATGACACTTCTTAGACTACTTAGCAACCGTCCTGATCTTTAGTTCATTCAACCTTTAGGTCTATATCTTCTCTCCTCTTTCCCTTAATTATATCTTCAATCACTCAAAGTTTACCTTCAGTATGTCTCGGTTGTTCTGGATGATACTCATCTAGGCGATACCTCACTAGCAATACGATATCGCACTTGATGCGATACGATACCAAGATCTTACCACGATATGATACCACTGATTGGCATGATATGATACTGAGTTTGCACTCGATATGATACCTCTACCAGGCACAATACGATACTAGATTATCTAACGATATGATGCTTGGTTGGCTTACGATACGATACTAGTAGTCAAGACGATATGATACTAGGGAATTCTCTTGATGATATGATACCAAGTTAACACATGATACGATACCAGTATGTAAACGATATGATATCACTCGGTTGATGATACGATACCTTGATCAACAGGATATGATACCACCAAAATGATGGTGATACGATACTTAAGATCACCACGATACTATATCGAGTATGCTCACGATACAATACCTGGTGGACCGCGATATGATACCATCAAAGGACTGTGATCGTGATACCAACACTAGTGATACACGATCCCTTGATGGTATCGTGATACCTCAAGTCCGTATGCACGATACAATACCGGGCGAGTATCACGATACTAGGGAATTTTGGGATCACAATACCAAAACTCAACCAATCGTGATACTACAGCCAAAAGTGGTTAGAACTTAGAAATTCTTAATGCAAAGTGTGTGTTTCTCTCTCCCCTTCACTTTAGCACACTGTGCCACTCAAAAACTCCCTCCAAACCTTCTGTCCTACCCTGTGATACTGCATGTGGATTTGATCATGTCTGTGAGTGCTCCTTGTATATTCTGAGGTTTTAGAGTTTAAGAACTCACCTTCAATAGTTTCTTGCTTAAGCCTTGTGTTTGCAATGTGTGTTATGCACCTACTTGCCACAATACGTCTCTCGTGATATCAATCGCTGCTCTCCACGATACTTGTTCACACAAGTGATAGAAAAATGAAATTCTTTGGGTTTTATGGCTTTGGTTAGCCAAGTGCCTGAACTAAACTAAACAAGAATTGTTTGGGATTTTCTTAAGGTGTCCTACTCTCCTTTCCTCACTTCTCTCTATTCCCTAAGCCTAACTCTTTCCTCACTTCCTCACTCCTAACCCTAAACCTAAAAACTCATTACACACACTCCTAAAGTGTGAAGTAACAAGTGCTGAAATACTTAATGACTTGCCACTGAGTGAATTCACCTCTACAAGTACGATTCCTTCACTCCATAGCTATGACCATCATGAAGGCACCCTGGTTGGGATTTCCCCGGCAACCGCACCAAAATCATGTGTACCTAAGTTGTAAAAGCTTAGGGACTTGTGTTGATGAGACTGTACCTCGGTCGCCCCACAAGTGCATATAGTGGTGGATTAATACACATTTAATTATCAATCCGTGGAATTATACATACCAAGTGCATGAAGACATGTGCACACATGACGGTAAGTGAAGTATCAAAGCTACAATGCATGTGACTAGTCTCAACTACCTCTCCAACTCACTAACTCTCTAAAAATGCACGTCACGATACCATTTACAACACTAAGCACATACACATACACATACACATACACATACACATACACATACACATACACATACACATACACATACACATACACATACACATACACATACACATACACATACACATACACATACACATACACATACACATACACATACACATACACATACACATACACATACACATACACATACACATACACATACACATACACATACACATACACATACACATACACATACACATACACATACACATACACATACACATACACATACACATACACATACACATACACATACACATACACATACACATACACATACACATACACATACACATACACATACACATACACATACACATACACATACCATACACATACACATACACATACACATACACATACACATACACATACACATACACATACACATACACATACACATACACATACACATACCCATACACATACACATACACATACACATACACATACACATACACATGCATATAAATACACATACGCATATCCATACACATACACATGGACTCATACACATACACATACACATACACATACACATACACATACACATACACATACACATACACATACACATACACATACACATACACATACACATACACATACACATACACATACACATACACATACACATACACATACACATACACATACACATACACATACACATACACATACACATACACATACACATACACATACACATACACATACACATACACATACACATACACATACACATACACATACACATACACATACACATACACATACACATACACATACACATACACATACACATACACATACACATACACATACACATACACATACACATACACATACACATACACATACACATACACATACACATACACATACACATACACATACACATACACATACACATACACATACACATACACATACACATACACATACACATACACATACACATACACATACACATACACATACACATACACATACACATACACATACACATACACATACACATACACATACACATACACATACACATACACATACACATACACCTACACATACACATACACATACACATACACATACACATACACATACCCATACACATATGCATATGCACACACATATCAATATGCACATGCATACCCATACACATATGCATACACATACACATACACATGCATATGTATATGCCTACACATAGGCATATGCATATGCATACACAAACACACACCTACTCATACAAATACACATACACATACACATGTAGGTACACATGCAGGTACAAACACATGTACACATACACATACACCTGCACATACACATACAAAGATACATATAGATACACATACATACACATGCACATACAAATACACATACACATACACATACACTCACACACACATACATATACATACACATACACATATACATAAACATACACATACACATACACTTACACACTGTTGACACTCAAGGTCAAGCACAAGCATGGAAGCACATCAAGGAAATGGACACACAAGAACAAGGAGCATGTAGGGAGCTCCAAGAATCACATGTGGTGTCACTCTAGTACAATGGCAAGTTCCAAACGTGAGGAGCCTCACCTCATAAATGTCAATCCACGGAGATGTGAGGACCGGTATGAAGACCAAGAGCAAGTGAAGTGCACAAGTGCGTGAGTGAAAGCATACAAACATGTACACACATACACACACACGTGCACAAGGTAAGAATAAAGAGTGGAACAATGGAAGGACTTCGATTACAAAAGAGCTCTCTTACAAAGCTGAAATCTACAACATGCCCCCCCCTCCCCCAAAATGAGCTCTCCAGCCCTTTTTATAGTTTTTTGAGTGGTTTTGGCCCTGTCCAGACCTAGTGTCTGACCTAGTTAAAAATTAGGTTCCAAGGCTTATTTGGGGACTCAAACAGAATCTAAAAATTATGAAAATTGGTAAGATGATACTTCCAATACTCCTGAAGCTCGAGGACTCCTCGGCTTAAACAAAATGGAGTTGTAAAAAAGGAAAATGGTATTTACAATGGTTTTTAGTGACAAAAGTCACTATATTTATAGGGATGTCTTCTGAAAATTTGACATGTGCTTCTTGGAGCTCCCTACTTGCTCCTCTTTCTTGTGTATCCACTTCTTTGATGCACTTCCATGCTTTGTCCTTGACCTTGAGCTTCAACACTCCCCCCCTCTTGAGTCTATCGTCCCTGACAGACCCTTGTTGTAGTGGTTGTTCCATGTAGCATGTGGAGAGGTAGTGTCCTTCATGTATCAGCAGGAGCCGTCCATCTTCCCAATGTAGCCTGGTCGGTTGTCAGGTTTGTCAGTTTTCCACAACTAGCCTATTCCCGAGTTGTGCCCAAGGTATGTACTTCTTCCTTGGATCTGAGCTAGAGGGTATATGTCTTGGCTTTCAAAGGTTTGTAGTTGCTCAAAAGAGGTTGTCGATGTTGATCGTGAGCAGCTATGTACTGTGAGTTGCTTCCTAGGTACTGATGTTGTACCATGGATGTCCTTGAATGATTGAAACATGAGGCCAAGTACTTGTGATCCATCATGACTGATGGTTAAGTGTATTAGTGCATGGGTTGAACAAAATATGTGCCTTGTGCACGACCTTGTAATGTAGCCCTATGCATGCATACTTGGGAAATGCATTGAAAGAATTATGGTGCAATAAGTTGGGTGCTTGAGCTAAGAGCTCAAAGGTATGGCGACGAAGAGGTTTTCTAATCGATCATGGTTATGTTGTTGTTGAAGCATACAATTCTTACCATGGTGAAAGTTCCATCGATCTTCAACTCTTCATGTTGTACTTCCATCGTGGTGATTGACCATCAGCTTGTCTTTGTTGATGGATGTCCTTGTTGATGGTTCGCATTGGGGATTCTTCAAACGCACAATCTCGTTCTTTCTCTTGTCTTCTTCCTCTCCTTTTTTTCTTTTTTTTTTGTTTTTTTTTTAACAATGGAGTAAAACAAGAAAAAAGGTGTTAGCATCAATAAAATATTTTACATATGTCAGATGTGTCACATGTGCCTGGGATCCTCAATTGTGTCTATGCACGGTCGTATATTGTGGCCCTATATTAATGCATACTTTGGAAATGCATGACCTGAATGGTGCAAAAGACAAAGTTGTGCCAAAGGCACATGGTTGTTGCAGGTCGAGGCTTTTGATGTTACTTGCAAACTTGATGGACTCTTTGTTTGGAGGTGTCGATTGGACCCTGAAATGACATAATCCTCCTTATAGGGATCCATTTCAGGATACTATTTGACCCTATAGACATAGGCTCTATCCTCTGTATCTTTGGGTGGTTTTTGAATTTTGGTATCCAGCATGGTTGGCTCTTTGGCTCTGTGGAAGCTACTGGTACTTTTGGCTCCCACACCCATACCCTTTTTGGTTGTCTTTCTATTACCGGTGAGGAGATGAATTTATCTTCTTTTGGTCCCGGTTAATGGTTTGGACTCTTGCTTCTCCGTGGTTTCTTTGCTGAGATTTTTCTCCTGAAGGAAATCATTTTGTGTTGTGCATGTAATAGTGCTTTGGGTACCCACATTTGCAGTCGCCCTTGTTGAGCTGCAGCTAATTTCTTTGGCACCCAAATTTGTATGTTATTATAGTCGCCCTTCATCGATTGCTTTGGTACCCAAATCTGTCGGAGAACTTGGGATTGATCTTGTCCTCGTTTCTTGGTGCTTCTTTTAGCATGGTTAGCTTGCTTTGATGGGAATGGTTGCGGCAAAGCTACTGGTTGTTCTCCTTTTCATACCCACATCTGTTTCATGCCCTGAGCTTCTTTCTTCTTGAATTCTATCTGTCTAGTTGATATAGCAGATGTCTGTTTTGCTAGCCTCTTTGGTCGAGTGACGCTTGCATTAGTCTGTGAAGAAGAAGAGTGGTTTGTTGGCCTTTGAGGTTGTGCTCCCATGATTGAGTCCTTTTGCTTCATAGGGCTATTGACACATGCAACATTTTCTTTGCGAAGTTTCAAAAGAACTAAGAGAATGTGTGACCTCTGGATTTGTGAGCATGCACTTGTCTAATTGTACTGTAATACATTGTTCATGTGCCCAAACTTGAAGGATTTGACTTCTTAGGTTCAAGTTGACTGCATGGTTGTAAATCCAATCTTGACCCAGGACAAGTGGCTCTATAATGTCCTCATCGTGACATACTAGCATTTTGACTTTCATTGGAACATCTTGAAGGTAGATGGGAAGTTCCACCTCGCCCAAACAAGGGGTTTCAACTCCTCCCAAACCTATGAGATAGGCTTCTATGGGCTTGATGTTCAATTGTAGGTCTTGGCAGTAAGAAAGTCTAACCGCACTAGTTGTTGCACCTGAGTCAATCAATGCTCTCACAGTCCTTGCATTCTTCCCTTGTCCTATCGCTATGGTCACAAAGGGACGTTGATCAATTATTTGAGAAGCAATTGCACGTGATGTTTGACACATGGCCATGTGGTATCTTGGGGCCTCAAGACTGATATCTAGACCGAGTGCTCGTAATTTATTTCTCCTAACACGTTCTCTCGCCTCTGCCTGTGCTTCTTCTCTAACCCTTAATTCTTCTTCTTTTCACTTCTTAGCAGTATTGAGTCTCTTTAGCATATCCTCTGTAAGAGGTTCTTGATATAGCTTGACTCGACAACCACTGATATAGTTTGGAAGGATATCACCTTCTAGTGTGGCCAATTGAACAGCACCGCTAGTGGAAATTCTATTAATGATCATGGGTCCGTATCCTCTTTTTTCCAATTTACGGGCATGTTGCTTTAGGGTATAAACCAACACTAGGTCTCCCTCTTTCAAGCCTTTATCTTTGATATGGGCATCGAAGTATGCCTTTTTCCTTTTCTTTGCAATAGATTACTGCCGCTGCACGTAGCCTTGTCTCACCTAAGCATTCTAGATCAAAGATCCGAGATGACAAGTCGTGGCCATTCCACTCATGTTCTTGTGCTACTTTTAAAGTTGGTATTAGGAAGTCCAAAGGTAGCACAACATTTTGTCCGAAGACCATCTGAAATGGGGTGACATTGAGTACCGTTTTGTAGGCAACTCGGTAAGCCCAAACAACATGATGAAGTTGTTTGTCCCAATCAGAGCGTTTATTATTTACGAGTTTGGTCAGTACATTACATAGGATCTTGTTTGTGCTCTTAGCTTGTCCGTTAGCTTGTGGATGATAGGGGGCAGACTTCTTACGTATCACCAAGAACTCTTGGAGGAGATTTTCAATGACTTCATTCAAGAAGTGTGTTCCTCTATCACTTACTAACTCTATTGGAAGTTCATATCTCGTGAACACATTCTCAAATAAGAACTTAGCTGTTGTTTGAGCATCATTCTTTGTCGTAGCTTTTACTTCTACCCACTTTGTGAGATAATCTGTGGCTACAATAATGTACTCTGCATGGGAGTTTCTAGCTGGGGGGTTGATAGGACCTACAAAGTCTATGCCCCACTTCAAGAATGCACGTCCTCCCATCATTGGCCTCAAAGGCATCTCATCTTTTCTAATTGGGTATTGGGCACGTTGGCACGTGTCACATTTCTTCACATAGGTATGTGCATCCATATGAAGAATGGGCCACCAAAGTCCTGAGAATAAAATAGTCTTAATTACTCGGTCAGGACCAGAATGTCCGCCTTCAACACTGCTATGGGCAGTTTCTAAGACTTTCAAATAATCTGATTCGTGAACGCACAGTCTTAAGTATCACCTACTAAGGCATAGTCTTTAGCCTCATGCTCCATGCTTCGTCTTCTTGCTAAACTAGCCTCGCTAGGTAATGTTCCTGATCTCATAAATTCTACCAAAGGAGCACTCCAATCTGGAATTAATGATACATGATAAAGAGTAGCATGCTCCACAGGGGGTTTCTTTTGGCACACTGGGCAATTCTTGATCCACTCATGAATTTCTTTGTCTATACTAGGCCAATACACTCCTAAACGTTTTACATTTTGCAATGTTCGTTGTTTAGAATAGTGATTCCCTAGAAATCCTTCATGGGCTTGTTGCAACCAACTACTATGTTCATCATCCTCGACACAACATGCTAATACACCCTCCATATCTTGTTTGTACATGCTTCCTGCCAATATTTGATAGCTTTGTGACCGTACAATTTCATCCTTGTTCGTCTTCACCTTCTTATTTGCAGGTCTAAAGATCAGGACTGGTACCATCTTATTCGCCCATTTAGGAACAACTTCTAGACTGAACAGATAAGCGTCGGGCAATTCATCAGAAACTCCTTGCGGTGGCTCTCCTGAAGTGATGCAAGAAAGGTGATCCACTCTGAGGTGGGTCTTACCTTGCCTAACAACCACTTCAAAGTCATATTCCATTAGTAAGAGGAACCATCTTACTAAGCGTCTTGTATTGCAAGGTTTATTGACAAGGTATAATAAAGCTTGATGATCAGTGAAAAATTTGAACTTGTTGGCCAATAGATAGTGTCTAAACTTCTTTACAACATATACCATGCCTAAACCTTCTCTTTCTGTTGTGGTGTAGTTTCATTCAGCAGCGTTCAATTGCCTACTAGCATAGGCTATAGGCAAATCTAAATTTCCTTCTCCTGTGGGTTGTGACAACACACATCCTATTGCATAATTGGATGCATCCACATGTACATGGAATGGATTATTCCAATCAAGAGTGGTCAGTATTGGTGCTGTGCACAAGCGTCTCTTCAGCCCATTGAAGGACTTCTCGCATTCGTCATTCCACTCAAATTTTATCAACAAGGCATAAAGAGGCTTAGCTATAATTGCATATATGTGAATAAACCTACGGTAATATCCACAATGGCCCATAAAGGCTTGTACCTCTTTAACATTCCTTGGCCTCGGTAGCTCCGCGATGGCTTTTACTTTGTCCTCATCTGTTGATATTCCGTTCTTAGAAACAATATGACCTAAGATTTTACCTTGATGTACCATGAACACACACTTTTCTGGGTTCAGACACACTCGGTATTGTCTACACTTGTTGAAGATTTTTCTGAGCTCAGGAATGTGACATCTCCTTTCTTGGGAATGAGCACATAAATTGGCCACATATACTTCTAAGCTTTTTCGCAAGAACTCTTTGAAGACGACACATGAGCCTTTGGAAGGTTGCAGGTGCATTAGTCAACCCAAATGGCATCACACAAAATGCAAAGACTCCCCACTCTGTGGCAAAGGCCGTTTTGTGTTGATCTTTTGTGGCAATGGCTACTTGGTTGTAACCTGAAAATCCATCAAGGAAGCTATAAACTTCCTTGCCTGCAACACGCTCCAATAAATGATCAGTGATTGGAAGTGGATAACTATCTCTTACTGTGGCAGCATTAACCTTTTTAAGGTCAATACATACACGCAACTTTCCATTCTTCTTGGGCACCACTACAATGGGGGACACCCATTCAATATTCTCAATTTCATAGATGAATCCGGCTTCAATCAATCTATCGATTTCCTCTTTTATTTTAGCTGCATAGGTGTCATTATAGGTGTAGGGCTTCTGTTTGGTGGGCTTAGCATCTGCTATCATGGGGATTGTATGAGAACAAACCTTCAGATCTACTCCCTTCAAGTCTCTATAGTGCCACACAAACACGTCCCTATATTCCCTTAACAAAGCTACCAACTCTGCTTCCTCTTCTTTACTTAGGTCATCTCCTATGTATGTACATCTCTCTTCGTTTTCTTCAATGGTGACTATGACTTTTTTGGTCTTTTCTTTGTTGTCATATGCTTCCCCTGTGGTGGCCTCTCTCTTAGGCATTCGTACCAAAATTTTTCGGTCCTCAACTTCGTATTTCTTGAAATTCTCTAGTACTTCGAACAATGATTCCTTCTCTTCTTGTTTCATTCCTTGTCTTTTCTTTTTCTTTTGACCTCCTTCACTTCCATCCTTTGAATTGACAGTTTTAATGCTTGTGAGAGGTTCTTCTTCCTTTTGGGTAAATACTCCTATGTCTTTTAGATAGTGCTCCTCTGAAATAAAGCAACTATCCATCACAATGGACTCTAGATCATCATCATTCTCTTCTTTTTCAATGAAGTCACTAGGGTCACATTCTTCTAGCAAGGGCTGACACATGAACACTGAAATATCATAACCCTCCTCATCACAATGAGGTGTCCATTGTTCTTCATTGATAGCAATGTCCATGATGGCTAAGATTTCTACCCAACCATGAGGCTCAAATTCCTCATCTGGAAAGATCATCGGTGTATAGGCTGGGTCTCTAATTGGTCTACCTCCTTGAGAAGTTCCTTTTTCTCTCACTTTTAGGCGTTTCTCCTCTTCCTTTGCGACCTTGCACATCCACAAATGAGTATCTTCATGCATCCAGGATGTCTCAGATGAACTTTTAGAATGCACAGAGATCGAATCTTCTTGCTCCTTATGGATAGGATTCCACTGTAGGGGTGGTACATCTCTGAAGGTGTAATCCTTCAAATTGACCTTGGTTGTGAGCCCTAAGCATTGCAAGTATAAGAAGTTGGTTCCCCAATCCTATACAACTTGCAGTTGTCATAGGAAGGGCCTTCCTAGGATCATTTTGTAGGTAGTAGTTTTACCAAAGTCACATATAGCAAAGGTGCGCTCAAACTCTACACCACACGTGGTTAGACTTATCCCTTCTAGCAATCCCAGAGGTCTTTCAACATGGACGTTAGCCATCTGAAGCTTCATTCTAGTTGGTCTTAATGCAGGTTTACCCCATTGCTTGCACAGGGAAGTGGTCGCAATAGCAACACCAACACCAGAATCTATGATCGCTTTGGTTGTGTAACCTTGGTAGATGATCGGAAGATAAGTATTACCTTCCTCATCTTCGCTCATGTCCCCTATTTTGTCTAGAGGTATCTCTGGAACTTTCTGGTTAGAGTTTGCTTTTGGCATATTGGAAGCAAGTTATGGAACCTGATCCTTCACATGATTCCATAGCTCAGGTTTTGCTTTGAGTAGCTCTTCCATAGTGAGATGACACTGAACCTTAGTGTTCTTCATGACATCAGTGTTTGTTGGAACCACCGAGTCTTCGTTTCTGATCAATATTGTGGGAGCTCTGATCTGGAGAGATTTAGATTCCCATGGGCCTGTGAACTATGGAAACTCTTGTAAAGAATTGGATTCAAATCTTGAACTTCCTTTTTCTTGTTGCTCTACTTGGTCTCCATAAATAGGTGGAATGTTTTGTGAGAATTGATCAGGACAGTCATCAATTTCAAGAATAGGAGGGGAAACATCCTTCTCCTTGGCCCATTTCTCTTCTTGTATTTCCTGCAAGAACTTTTGAGTGTGTTGTTGAATTGAAAGAGGTTCTCCCTCATCTATGGAGTTAGGAACATAGACTTTTTGTGGTGATGAGCTTTCTCTTTCAACAGTTGGTTGAGCCTGTGGAGGTAAAGAAACTTGAGGTTTATTTACCAACTGTTCTAATCTATCTAGTAAGCCTTGGAAGTGCAAACCCGGTGTAATAGCATTTGTCTGATTGAACGATTGATTGGCCTCGAACATAGCTTGAGCTAGCTCCACCATTTTTATGCACATTTTTGTCCGTTCAATCTCTAAATCTGCTCTAGGGTAGCTCTTGTCTAGGTTTGCAGGTGTTGGACCTTCTTGAAGTCGAGCCTGATATGCCTTGAACATCATGGTCCAAGTCTTCTGGGATTGGATCTGCAAGAACAGATCCTGGTTGTGGTTTATTTACAGTGGTTGGTGGGTGGGGATGAGGTGGTGTGGATGGAGTTTTGACATGCGAGGGGTTTTGAGAGGCCATATCTTCTATTCTTGTTTTTGCATCTTTCAGGCTTTCTTCTAGTTTGGATAACTTTTTGCTCCACTTACGATTGGCCTTCTCTCTAGTATCCTTCCATGTTCTTGTTCTTCTCTTACTAGGCTCTCCTGACTCACTTGGCTCTAATTGCTCACCTAGTTTAGCTTTTTGCAAGGCTTGTGCCCTAGTAACTGCATGTATAGGAGCCACATTATCGCTACTAGAACTTGAATCCCCTACTAGGTCTACCACATTAACAGGTGTAACCTTTGGTGCACTAGAAGGATGTCTGGGATAATCTCTCAGGAGCTGTTCTTTGGCACACTCAAGACAAACGACTTGTATTGTGATATTTTTCCCTTGTGTCAGAGCTAATGGAGGGGGTGATTGTTGATCTGGTATGGGTTGAGGTTGGCTATATCCTCCATGTTCATACTGTCTAGTGGCTCCTCATGGTTCTGGACATGGGTTATACCTAGGAACTTCTCTGCCTGGTTCTCTAGGAGGGTACCAGTGTGGTTTACATGGGGGTAGTACAAACGGTTGTGGTTGTCTATTCATTGGATCGTTTTCAATGTTGTAGTTGGGGTACTTCTGTTCACTATAAGAGTACATGTTTGGCTCCTGAGTTGGGTGTTTATCATAAGGATAATGTTGTGATAACCCTAGTCCTTCTCTGGTGCAAGCATGAGATGGATGATCTCCACTGCAAAGTGTGCAACTTCCTAACATTGGCACTCTCAAGGAGGAGTTCTGGTAGTTCTTTTGTCCTTGTACTCCTAATTTCTTGGCCACTAACGCTGCCACTTCCTCCACATAGCTCGAACTAGAAGTCTCATTGCTCCTTGTATCCTCTGTTTTGGGAGGGTCTTGTGTGACTTTGAGATCCTCAACTAAGTTGTCTTCCAAATCTATGCACTCTTGAAGACACACACTCAGAGTTTGCAGCCATTTTATGTATACTAACATTCTCATTGTGCCATTGATTAGACCTTCTAAAAATAGGGATATCATTTTCTGTTGAGAAGGTCTCTCGACAGAGCATCGGTCTACATATTGACTAAATCTTCGTGCTGCATTTTTTACTGTCTCATTGGGAGCTTGTTTGAAACTATGTAGTAAGGATGACGAATTGTGCTTGATCCCTCGCTTAGTGAACTCCCAAATAAATTCTTGGAAGAAATGTTCAATATGTCCAAAACAATTTGGATCCAAGGATTGAAACCAAGTTAAGGATATTCCCGTGAGGGTTAGCCCAAAGGATTCATATTGCATGAAAAAGTCATCCACTTGCTCCGCTCGCAACACCTGCTTGAATTTTGCAATGTGGTCATAGGGCTCTCATGTGCCATCGTAACGATTTCGCATACATTTGGCCAATTGGATTGGTCTCACTCTTTTGTCTGGCTCTGGGGATTGCATTATGATGGGGACACCTTGGGGCGGTTCTATCCTAAAGGTAGGTCTATTCATATTTCCCATTCTCTAGCTAGTGTGGTCGTGGGGGTTGATTCCTAGCATGGTGAATTGTTCATGTGGTCTATCAGGTATACTACCTTGACTCATTTGTCCTAACATCACATTTTCTATTCTTTGCTGGGTCTCGAATGGGTTTTGTGAGGTAGTTGCATGATCTCGAGCTAACTCTCCTCTTTCATTAATATGATCAGGGTTTTCAGTTACTACATTGATCTGGCCCATCTTGTCCATGTAGACTCCATCTTCGTACTTGATAGTTGGTCTTGGAACTATTTCTAATTCAGTAGTGTTTCTCATTCTTGTTGCTCACCTGTATAGACTGTCGAGGTAGATGGGTATTCCTTGTAGGTTAGTGGATATGTATTGAAGAGACATCCTATATTCCCCTTCCACTGTAGACATAAGACCTTCCCTAGGTATGGATCTATGCATGTCTTCAGAAGCCAAGAGTCTCTCCCAGTTAAATGACATTTCTGACTCACTCATCTGTGAACTCAGCACGTAGTGCTGACCACTAAGTTATGAGTCCCTGACTTGGTTGTGTGGTTAACACTAGCCTTAGATGAGTTGGTACTTTATCTCTCTCTTCCTAAGTTTCCACTTGATCTTAGGTTCATAAGCCTTGTCTGCAAGTCCAAAATTGTCCTTGAATTGCTCAAAATCTTGTGGAACCCCTTGCTTCTTAGTCCCACCTAAGCATCAACTTGAAAATACCCTATCTAATAATCCACGTATTAATTTTACCATAACCAGTGGAAGTTTTGGTAGTACTCCCCATGAGCTTTCCAACAAACCCAAAATCACTCCGAACGGATTTCGTATGAGAAAGTTATGCCAGTTCAGGGTTCTGAGGGTTAAAACAAGGAAACAAGACCTCTCTGGGAATACCTCAGGACACGCGATACGATACCAGATTTTCCACGATACATGATACCACTATGGACGATACCACCTTAGACAATACAATACCACCTTGGAGACTACAATCGCGATACCAACTTCCACGATACGATACTGCTATCCACACGATACGATACTAGAAATGGTCACGATACAATACCTTTGATTTGCACGATACGATACCAAGTTAGTGGGCAATACGGTACTTGACCAGTATAGATATGATACCAGATTGCTCATGATACGATACCAAGGAGACAGGTGATATGATACCAAAAATTACACGATACGATACTGGTTCTATGGACGATACGATACCAAAGGGTCAGACGATACGATACCACTTTTTTGCACGATACCATTCTAGATGCACAATACGATACCAGAATAATCGACGATACGATACTTGGCCTGTCACCCGATACGATACCAACAATTCACGATACGATACTAGAAACCACACGATACGATACTGGAAATATGGACGATACGATACCACATTTTTGCATGATACGATACCAAGATCTCAGGCGATACCATACCACCGTCATGTGCGATACGATACCGCTCGGTCAACAATATGATACCACTGGGACGACTGCAATCACGATACCAACACTTGATGATACGATACCAGAATGGTATCGCGATACCTCAAGTGGGCATGCATGATACGATACCTCGACAAGTATTGCGATACTCGAAAATTCTGGTATCACGATACCAAAACTCAACCGGACATGATACTTGGAGATTTTTAAGCCCAAATTCAAAAATTTTTGTAGATATGTGTACCTTAGGTTCTCCTTGTCATTGCTATGTGCCTGTATCTGCAATCTCACCCTCCAATCTCACAATACCACCACCGTGATACCAGATGTAGGTCTTATCCCTCCGCGATACTGCCACTCAGATTTTTGATGTTTTAAGTGGATTTCAAGCCGATTACTTCAATGCTTCAGCTCTGAACACCCTCTGTGCTTGTTCCTCACAGTCCCAAGTGAAAAACGAGGTGAATGTACACTGGAAAATGAGAAAAAATCAGAGAAGATGAAGATGGGAGAAGATGGTGATGATGATGAAGATGAAGAAGAAGAAAAACTCAGAAACTGAACTGAAAATGTTGATTTTTTTACCTTCCAACGTCACTACTCTACGTCTTACCGTCACACGCTCGTCCTCCAAGCTCTCTCCCCAGCAACGGCGCCAAATTTGGTGTCACTCTAGCACAATGGCAAGTACCAACGTGAGGAGCTTCACCTCATAAATGTCAATCCACGGAGATATGAGGACCGGTATGAAGACCAAGAGCAAGTGAAGTGCACAAGTGCGTGAGTGAAAGCATACAAACATGCACACACATACACACACATGCACACAAGGTAAGAACAAAGAGTGGAACAATGGAAGGACTTCGATTACAAAAGAGCTCTCTTACAAAGCTGAAATCTACAACATGCCCCCCCCCCCCCCCCAAATGAGCTCTCCAGCCCTTTTTATAGTTTTTTGAGTGGTTTTGGCCCTATCCAGACCTAATGTCCGGCCTAGTTAAAAATTAGGTTCCAAGGCTTATTTGGGGACTCAAACGGAATCTAAAAATTATGAAAATTGATAAGATGATACTTCTAATACTCTTGAAGCTTGAGGACTCCTCGGCTTGAACAAAATGGAGTTGCAAAAATGGAAAATGGTATTTACAATGGTTTCTAGTGACAAAAGTCACTATATTTATAGGGATTTCTTCTGAAAATTTGGCATGTGCTTCTTGGAGCTCCCTACTTGCTCCTCTTTCTTGTGTATCCACTTCTTTGATGCGCTTCCATGCTTTGTCCTTGACCTTGAGCTTCAACAACATGTCAAATTTCTGGAAGAAATACCTATGAAAATAGTGATTTTCATCACTAGAAAACCATTGTAAATACCATTTCACAATTTTGCAACTCCATTTTGTTCAAGCCGAGGAATCATCAAGCTTGAGGATATAAGAAGTATCATCCTACCAATTTTCATAATTTTTAGACTTTGTTTGAGCCCCCAAATAATCCCTAGAACCGAATTTTAAACTAGGCCGGATACTAGGGCTAGACAGGGCCAAAATCACTCAACAAACTATAAAAAGAGCTAGAGACCTCATTTTTGGGGTTTCCTTGTTGTAGATTTTAGCTTTGTAAGAGATTTCTTTTGTAATCAAAGTGCTTCCATTGTTCCACTCTTTGTTCTTACCTTGTGCACGTGTGTGTGTATGTGTGTGCATGCTTATGTGCTTTCACTCACGCACTTGTGCCCTCACTTGCTCATTTGAAGACTAGTCCTCACGTCTCCACAGATTGACATTTATGATGTGGATCTCCTCACATTGGTACTTCCCATTATGCTAGAGTGACACCAAACTTAGCACCGTTGCTAGGGAGAGAGCTTAGAGGACGAGCGTGTGACGATAAGACGTAGAGTAGCAACGTTGGAAGGTAAAAAATCACCATTTTCAGCTCAATTTCTAAGTTTTTCTCAACCTTCACCTTCATCATCATCACCATCTTCTCCCATCTTCATCTTCTCATATTTTTTCCATTTTTTAGTGTACATTACCTCGTTTTTCATTTTTGGCTACGAGCAAGAAGCTTAGAGGGGGCGCAGAGTTGAAACGCTCAAGAAATTCTCTTGAAATACTATCAATATACCCAAAAATTGAGTGACCAATCTTGGATGTGAGACGACATGCATAGGAGTGACAAGGAGGACATAAGGTACACATATTTGCAAAAATTTTTGAATTTTGACTTCAAAAATTCCAAGTATTGTGTCCGATTGAGTTCAGGTATTGCAATACCAGAACTCCCGCATATCGTGATACTTGTCGAGTATCATGTATCGTCTCCCCGTGTATCACAATGCCTCACGTGTATCATGTATTATTAGGTTGAGTATCACGTATCGTGTATCACCTAGTCGTGTATCACGATACTTCCAAAGTATCGTGTATCGTGAAGGTTGGTATCGTGTATCGTGGTAGTGCAAGTATCGTGTATCCTAAAGTCCAAGTATCGCCAACCTCAAGTATCGTGTAAAGTGTACCGTGCTCAAGCCAAGTATTGTATTGTGAAAAAGTTGGTATCGTGTATCGCCGGGTTGTGTATCGTGATACTTCTCAAGTATCGTGTATCATGAAGGGTAGTATCGTATCGTGTGAGCCCAAGTATCGTGTATCGTCCACCCTTGGTATCGTGTGTCGCCCCGATACTCATCAAGTATCATGTATCGTCCAAAGACAAGTATCATATCATGGAGTTCCCAGTATCGTGTATCATTTAGTTCAGATATTGTGTATCGTCTTGGCTCAAGTATCGTGTATCGTTGCTCCCAAGTATCATCGATACTTTCTAAGTATCGTGTATCGCCTGTTCTGAAGCAATCCTAGAGAGGTCCTAATTCCTTGTCTTAACCCCTAAAACCCTGAACTGGCATAACTTTCTCATACGAAATCTGTTTGTTGTGATTTTTGGACTAGGAAGTTATAGATATAGTATTTTGATATAGTATTTTGAAGTTGAGTCTCATGTGGGACTAGGAAACCAAGGGGACTCCAAAGGATTTTGAGCAATACAAAGGGGAAATTTTGAACTAGAAGACAAAGCTTATGAACCTCGGATCTGGTAGACACTTAGGCAAGGATAGGCAAAGCATTGGATCATCCGAGTTGAGTGACAACCATACAACTAGGTCTTGGGCACAACAACTTAGTGGTTATCCATACCTGCTAAGTTCGGACACAAGTGACTCAGAAATGTCCTTTAGCATGGAAAGACCCACATGTAGCTCAGGCATTGCCTATTTACAGACACCAGAAGGTCCCTATAAGACCCAATTGGATTATATCATGACCAACCAATTAGGTGCATGCATCTATGAGGATGGCCTGAGGCGATGAGTGGTCCAAATAAAAAATCCATATCAACATTTTGGACTTGAACACACAATGGTCAATTTTGAAGAGGGTTCATACATTGATAAGGAAGGAACCATGTATGTGGTCACCAACTTGCTAGATAGGACAGATGAGTTTGGAAATGTCATTCCTGAGAATGAGATGGGAGGCCTAGAGCAAGGAGACCTAGGATGAGAACCCAAGACTCCTAGAGGTAAGATAGTTTTGATCAAAGTGATCACTCCATATTGGATCCCTCAAGACCACAAAAGCATAGAACTATTCTTGAATAGAGAAACAGAGGAAACCTTTTCGAGATTCAAGCCAAATCAACCTAGCCCAATAGTCATCATCTATGAGTAGAAAGATCCAGAGACACCAGGCAAAGTTGTCTATCTAGATAACACATATGAGAAAATGTTCTTGGTATCAGAGCATGACAGACACGCATACACTTGGCAAGGTGAATCAAATTTCCCTCCACCAAGAGCTAATATGTCCCATGGCCTCCAAGGAGCAAGATCATCCAAGGCTCATGAAAGCCAAAGGGAAAGAGCCAAAGAGAGGCCGAGGTAAGTTTTGCAAACACTGTGGGTAGAGAAAGATCAGGACTTGAAGGTGAAAGACCGGAAAGAGAGAGACATCGAGCACAGAGGCATCAAAGACATGAGCATGATTTTCCATTACCTAGACCCCGAGAGCACCCATGAGCCCTTAGACCCTCTCAAGTGGTCAAGGAAATGAAGAGCTATTTTGATGGGTCAGGAGACCCTTATGATCATGTGGCCGAGTTCAAACAAGTGTTAAGAGCTGAACAGGTCAAGGACTTGCTCACACAATTTGAGGCATTTGGTTTGACTCTTAAGGGTACTGCCTTAGCTTGGTTTCAACCCTTAAATAGTTGTAACCATCGAGATAAAGGTCCATTGCTAGGAGAATTCATTGTAGAATTCTCCAAGAGTGGCATCAGGCATAATACATCATCCTTGATCCATAGCTTCAAGCAGACACCCAAAGAAACTGTGCGAATTGCAGGAAGACAGTTAAGACAGTACTTAGAAAGATGCCCTGTTCTAGAGTTCCCCACACCAGCCAAACAAGTGGCCTTGTTTTTGGATGGCTTACTAAGCACCAAGTTAAGATCATACGTCTACTTGAAAGAGCCTAGATCCATAGAAGAGTGTGTGTGTATGTGCATAGACATAGAAGACAATTTGGGTGAGGAGTTAGAATTGTCCAAACTCTTTAAGAATTCTGACAATTCTACTAGTCATACTTCAAGGACCTCCATGGAGATAGATGAGATAGTTGAGCAAGTTGCCAAGAAGCTAGGATTTCAAAATAGACAAATGCCAAGGGTCACCACATTGAATATATGTTACACTTGTGGAGGTGACCACATGGCTAATATATGCCCAACGCAAAACTAGAACATGAGAGAAATAAATGCTCCATATTGCACTATTGAGGGAAAATACACGAACCATATGGCTCAAGATTGTCCATACAATAGGCCGGCTGTTAGACAAAATTATCGACAACCTTACCCACAAGGTAGGTATCAGAATTAGTACCAACAACCATATTATAGGCCACCGCAACAATATCAACCTCAATACCAACAACAATATCAGGCACCATATAGGCCACAACCGGTCCTAGAAAACCAATCATCACCTCCTGCCAATGTGATTCCAGTTAAGTATGCAATGGTAGAGGAAAAACCAAATAGATCATTGGTGCCAATAACCATGTTGGTCTCAGAAAATGACCCTCATGCTTAGAGTTTAGACTACTCCCATGAAGATAGTCCACAAGCTTATTACACAGAGTCACCAGAGCATAGTGAGGCTTATTCCTATCAATACGAGACACCACTTATGGAACAAAATTGGGAGCCAAAATACTCTAATGTCATGTACATGAATCCTAACCCTAGGCTGCAATCAAGACAAGTAAGACCACAAGCCCCTAGAGGACCATGCTTTAGTGTCAAGGTGACCATTTCATCCGTGAATGTCCCCACTCACCGACTCATGGACAAGGACAAAACATCACAATACAAGGCTTTTGTCCTGAGTGTGGCAAAGAACATCTCCCAAGAAATTTTCCAAGGAACCCCTCTAGTGCACCCAAGGTTACACCCATTAATGTGGTAGGCTTAGTTGTGGATTTGAGTTCAAGTAGCAATAATGTGGCTCCTATGCAGGAAGTTACTAGGGCACAAGCCTTAAAACAGGATAAGCCAGCTCGACAATTAGAGTCAAGTGAATTAGGAGAGCCTAGTAAGAGGAAAACAAGGACATGGAAGGATACCAGGGAGAAGGCCAATCGTAAATGGACTAAAAAGTTATGTGAACTAGAAGAGAGCCTAAAAGATGAAAAAAGCAAAATAGAAGATATTGCCTCTCAAAGCCCCTCACATGCCAAAACTCCATCCACACCACCTCATCCCACCCCACCACCCGTTGTTAATAAATCGCAACTAGGGTCTGTTGCACATCCAACCCCAGAAGTCTTGGACATGATGTTCAAGGCCTACCAGGCTCATCTTCAAGAAGGACCAACAGCTGCAACCCTAGAAAAGAGTTACCCTACAGTAGATTTAGAGATTGAATGGACAAAAATGTGCATGAAAATGGTAGAGCTAGCTCAAGCTATGCTCGAGACCAGTCAATCATTCAATCAGACAAACTCTGTCAAGCTAGATTTGCGTTTCTAGGGCCTACTAGAAAGATTAGAGCAATATGTAAACAAACCACGGGTTTCTTTACTGCCACATGCTCAACCAGTTGTTGAAAGAGAAAGATCACTACCAACAAAACCTTATGTTCCCAATTCCGTGGATGATGGAACACCTCTTTCAATTCAGCAGTACTCTCAAGAGTTCTCGTGGGAAATACAAGAAGAGAAATGGGCCAAGGAGGAGGTTAGTCCCCCTCCTATTCTTGAGATTGGTGACCTTCATGATCAATTTCCCCAAGACATTCCATCTATTTACGGAGACCAAGTAGAGCAACAAGAAGACAAAAGATTAGATTTTGAATCTAATTCTTTACAAGAATTCCCACAATTAACAGGCCCATGGGAATCTGAATCTCTCCATATCAGAGCTCCCACAATATTGGTAAGAAATGAAGACTCAGTGGTTCCAAGGAACACTGAAGTCGTGAAGATTAGTAAGGTTCAATGTCATATCACCTTGGAAGAGCTGCTCAAAGTAAAACTTGAGCTATGGAATCATGTGGTGAATCAGGTTCCAAAACTTGATTCCAATATGCCAAAAGCAGGCTCTAAGAAGAAAGTTCCAGAGATACCTCTGGACAAAATAAGGAACATGAGTGAAGTGAAGAGGGTAATACTTATCTTCCAATCACCTACCAAGGTTACACAACCAAAGCTATCTTAGATTCAGGTGTTGGTGTTGCGATTGCAACCACATCTTTGTGGAAGCAATGGGGCAAACCCGCATTAAGACCAACTAGAATGAAGCTTCAAATGGCAGATGGCCATGTTGAAAGACATCTAGGATTGCTAGAAGGGTTAACTCTAACCACTTGTGGGGTAGAGTTTGAACACATCTTTGCTATATGTGACTTTGGCAAAAATAACGTATAGGAGATGATCCTAGGAAGGCCCTTCCTATGACAATTGTAGATAGTACAAGATTGGGGAACCAAATCCTTGTACCTACAATATTTAGGGGTCACAACCAAGGTCAATCTAAAGGATTACACCGTTAGATATGTACCTCCCCTATAGTGGAAACCTATCCACAAGGTGCCAGAACATTCTATCTCTGTGCATTTTGAAAGTTCACCTCATCCATCCTAGATGCATGAAGATACTCATTTGTGGATGTGCAAGGTTGCAGAGGAAGAGTAAAAATGCCTAAAAGCAAGAGAATAAGGAACCTCTCAAGGAGAAAGACCAGTTAGTGACCTAGCCTACACACCAATGATCTTTCCATATGAGGAATTTGAGCCTCATGGTTGGGCAAAAATATTGGCCACCATGGACGTTGTTGCCAATGAAGAACAGTGGACACCTCATTGTGATGAGGAGGGTTATGATATTTCAATGTTCATGTGTCAGCCCGTGCTAGAAGAATGTGACCCTAGTGACTTTGTAGAAGAAGAAGAGAACAATGACCATCTAGAGTCCATTGTGATGGATAGTTTCTTTAACTCAAAAAAGCACTATCTAAAAGATGTAGGGGTGTTTACCCAAAAAGAAGAAGAACCTCTTAGAAGCATCAAAACTGTAAATTCAAAGGAAGGAAGTGAAGGTGGTCAAAAGAAAAAGAAAAGAAAAGCAGTGAAACAAGAAGAGGAGGAATCATTGTTTGAAGTACTGGAAAACTTCAAGAAATATGAAGTTGAAGACCAAAAAAATTTGGTACAAATGCCTAAGAGAGAGGCCACCACAAGAGAAGCATATGACAATAAAGAAAAAACCAAAAAAATTGTAGTAACCATTGAAGAGAATGAAGAATGTTGTATGTACATAGGAGACGACCTAAGTGCAAAAGAAGAAGCAGAGCTTGTAGCTTTGTTAAGGGAATATAGGGACGTGTTTGCATGGCACTATAGAGACTTGAAGGGACTAGATCCAAAAATATGCTCTCATATAATCCCCATGATAGCAGATGCCAAGCCCACCAAACAGAAGCCCTACATATATAATGACACTTATGTAGCTAAAATAAAAGAAGAAATTGACAGGTTGATTGAAGTTGGATTTATCTACAAGATTGAGCATAGTGAATGGGTGTCCCCCATTGTAGTGGTGCCCAAGAAGAATGGAAAGTTATGAGTTTGTATTAACCTTAAGAAAGTTAATGCAGCTACGATAAGAGATAGCTATCCGCTTCCAATCATCGAACACTTATTGGAGTGTTGCAAGCAAGGAAGTTTATAGCTTCCTTGATGGATTTTCAAGTTACAAACAAGTAGCCATCACCCCAGAAGATCAGCACAAAACAGCATTTGCCACAGAGTGGGAAGTCTTTGCATTTCATGTGATGCCATTTGGGCTCACCAATGCACCTGCAACATTCCAAAGGCTCATGTGTCATGTCTTCAAAGAGTTCTTGCGAAAGAGCTTAGAAGTATATGTGGATGATTTATGTGCACATTCCCAAGAAAGAAGATACCACATCCCTGAGCTCAGACAGATCTTCAATAAGTGTAGAGAATATTGAGTTTGTCTGAACCCAAAAAAGTGTGTGTTCATGGTACGACAAGGTACGAGCTTAGGTCATATTGTTTCTAATAAAGTTAATATCAATAGATGTGGACAAAGTAACAGCCATAGCAGAGTTACCAAGGCCAAGGAATGTTAAAGAGGTACAAGCCTTTATGTGTCATTGTGGATATTATCGCCGGTTTATCCACATGTATGTGATCATAGCTAAACCTCTTTATGCCTTGTTAACAATTTTTGAGTGGAACGACGAATGCAAAAATTCCTTCAATGAGCTGAAGAGACGTTTGTGCACACCACCAATACTAACCACTCCTGATTGGAACAAACCATTTCATGTCCATGTAGATGCATCCAATCATGCAATAGGATGTGTGCTCACACAACTCACATGTGAAGGAAATTTAGATTTGCATATAGCATATGCTAGTAGACAACTAAACGCAGTTGAACAAAACTATGCAACAACCGAGAGAGAAGGTTTAGGCATGGTATATGTTGTGAAGAAGTTTAGACACTTTCTATTGGCCAACAAGTTCAAGTTTTTCACTCATCATCAAGCTTTATTGTATTTGTTCAATAAACCTTGCAATACAGAATGCTTAGTAAGATGGTTTCTCTTACTAATATAATCCACCACAAGGAGTGTCTGATGAATTTCCCGATGCTTATATGTTCAATTTCGAAGTTGTACCTAAATGGGAAAATAGGATGGTACTTGTCCTGACCTTCGGACTAGCAAATAGGAATGTGAAAACAAACAAAGAAGACATTGTAAGATCATAAAAATATCAAATATTGGCAGGAAGTATGTACAAACAAGATACCGAGGGTGTATTAGCTTGTTGTGTCGAGGACGATGAACATAGTAGTTGGTTGCAACAAGCCCATGAAGGATTGCTAGGAAATCATTATTCTAGAGAATGAACATTGCAAAATCTAAAACATTTAGGAGTGTATTGTCCTAGTTGGACAAAGAAATACATGAATGGATTAAGAATTGTCCAATATGTCAAGAGAGGCCCCCAGTGGAGCATGCCACTCTTTATCATGTGTCGTTAATTCCATATTGGAGTGCTCCATTGGTAGAATTTATGAGATCGGGAACACTACCTAGTGAGGCTAGTCTAGCAAGAAAACGAAGCATGGAGGAAGAGGCTCAGGACTACGCTATAGTAGGCGACAACCTATATTGAAGAGGAAAAGATGTTTACTTAAGATTGTGTGTTCATGAATCGGGCTATTTGAAAATCTTAGAAACTGCACACAGTGGTATTGTAGGCGAACACTTTGGTCCTGATCAAGTAATTAAGACTATCCTATTTTCAGGCACATACCTATGTGAAGAAATGTGATACATGCCAACATGCACAATATCCTATCAGGAAAGATGAGATGCCTTTGAGACCAATGATGGGAGGACATGCCTTCTCAAAGTGGGGTATATACTTTGTAGGTCCCATTAACTCCCTAGTTAGAAACTCCCATGCAGAGTACATTATTGTAGCCATTGATTACCTTACCAAGTGGGTGGAAGTCAAAGCCACAACAAGGAATGATGCTCAAAGGACTGCTAAGTTCCTATTTGAGAACGTGTTCACTAGATATGGGTTACCAATAGAGTTAGTAAGTGATAGAGGTACGCACTTCTTAAATGAAGTCATTGACAATCTTCTTCAAGAATTCATGGTGATACATAAGAATTCTCCCCCCTATCATCCACAAGCTAACGGACAAGCCGAGAGCACAAATAAGATCCTATGTAATGTATTGACAAAACTAGTAAATAATATATGCTCTGATTGGGATAAGAAGCTTCATCATGTTGTTTGGGCTTATCGAGTTTCCTATAAAACGGTACTCAATGCCACCCCATTTCAGATGGTCTCTGGACAGAATGTTGTGCTACCATTAGATTTTTTGATCCCATCTCTACAAGAGTAGCAGTGGAATGGACATGAGTTGTCCTCTAGGATCTTTGATCTAGAACGCTTAGGTGAGATGAGGCTACGAGCAGTAGTAGCATCTACGCTACAAAGAAAAGACAAAAGGCATACTTTGATGCACATATCAAGGATAAAGGATTGAAAGAAGGAGACCTATTGTTGGTTTATACACTAAAACAACATGCCCATAAATTTGAAAAAAGAGGATATGGACCCATGATCATCAATAGAATTTCCACTAGTGGTGTGGTTCAACTGGCCACCCTAGAAGGTGACATCTTGCCAAGCTATATTAGTGGATGTAGATCAAGTTGTATCAAGAACCTCTTACAGAGGATATGTTGATGAGACTCAACACTGCTAAGAAGCGAAAAGAAGAGGAGTTAAGGGTTAGAGAAGAGGCACAAGCAGAGGTTAGAGAGCGTATTAGATGAAATAAGTTAAGGCGACTAGGCCTAGATGTCACTCCAAAAGCACCAGGATATCACATGGCCATGTTTCAAACAGTTGTTGCAATTGCTTCTCAAATAATGGAACGATGTCCCTTTGTGACCATAGAGGTAGGACAAGGAAAGAAGGTATAGGTGCTGAGAGCATTGATTGATTCAGGTGCAGCAAATAGCACAGTCAGACTCTCATACTACCAAGATCTACAATTGGACATCAATCCCATAGAAGCCTATCTCATAGGGCTGGGAGGCATAGAAACCCCTTGTTTGGGTGAGGTGGAGCTTCCCATTTACCTTCAAGATGTCCTGATGAGAGTCAAAATGCTAGTATGTCACGATGAGGACCTTACAGAGCCACTTGTCTTGGGTCAAGATTGGATTTACAACCATGCAGTCAACTTGAACCTAAGAAGTCAACTTCTTCAAGCTTGGGTACAAGAACAATGCATTACATTAGAATGGAGAATTTCATGCTCACAAATCCATATGTCACACATTCTCTTAGTTCTTCTAGGACTAATCTTAGCAAAAAAGATGTATGTGCCAAAAGCTCTATGTTCCAGAAGAACTCAATCATGGAAGAATATGCTCAAAGGCAAGCGGACTCCTCCTCTTGTGCAAAGACTAATGCCATCACAACAACTCAACAAAAAACGCAAGCAAAACAGTACATGACAACTGCTATATCAAATAGACAAAGAGATTTCAAGAAGAAAGTAGTTTCGGGCATGAAGCAGATCTGGGTACGGAAAGGGGAACAACCACCAGCCCTGCCAACACAATTCCCACCTATGAAAGCCAACGATGTAAAGACAAGAACCAAGCAACCAAGACCTGCTCAACAAGAAGGTCTCTGACAAATTTGGGTACCTAAGATATTAGCTATAGCCCAACAAGGGTGATTACACGTGGATTCCCAAAGAACTCTTACATGCACAAAAGCCTATGCTCTCCACCACGCAAAAGGTCTCAAAAAAGAAGCCAAGGAGAGAAAGGGGTCAGAACCAGGCTTAAAGAGCCAAAGAAGATCAACTTACCTCTTCGACACTAATGAGAAGACAAACATCAAGAATATGGGTTTGGAAGCCAAAAGCACCAGTTGCACCCATAGAACCAAAGCACCAACCGCGAGGGCTACAAAACTTAAGGAACCACTCAAAGATGAAGAAGTCAAAATTGACCTATACGCAGCCAAACACAGTTCTAAAATGGATCCCTATAAGGAGGAAAGATCAATTGTCCTTTGGGATCCCATGGATACCTCCAATAAAGGCTACATCAATGTCTACAAGAAACATTGAAAGCCTCGACGTGCAAAAACCATGTGCCTTTGGCATAGCCCTATCTTTTGCACCATTTAGGTCATGCGTTTCCAAAGTACACATTAATATAGGGCCACATTACATTTTCGTGCATAGACACAATTGAGAAATCCCAAGCGCATGAGACACACTTGACATATGTAAAATATTTTTGATACTAACCTCTATCTCTTCTTTATGCCATTGTTCAAAAAAAAAAGAGAGAGAAAAGCCGAAAAAAAAGAAAGAGAGAAGAAGGAACAGGACCAGGCACTCAAACAATCTCATCAGTGAACCATCAACAAGGACATCCATCAACAAGAAAGACAAGCTAATGGTCAATCACCATGATGGGAGTACAACACGAAGAGATAAACATATGAATTAACGATGACAAATTGTGCTTAATCCCTCGCCTGGTGAATTCTCCAATAAACTCTTGGAAGAATTGTTTGATATTGCCAAAGTGATTTGGATCCAAGGGTTGGAACCAAGTTAAGGTTGTTCTTGTGAGGGTTAGCCCAAAGGATTAAGTCATCTACTTGTTCTACTTGCAATACTTTCTTGAGTTTGGTGATATGGTCATAGGGATCTCCCGTGCCATCATAATGATTTCTCATGCATTTGGCCACCTGGATTGGTCTCAACCTTCTCACTGGCTATGGGAATCTGATCACTACAGGAACTATTGGTCTTAATGGTTGCATTCCTGGTTCTACACCTAGTTGTGGTCTTGCCCTAATGGGTGGTCTATTCATATTTCCTATCCTTGGATTAGTTTGGTTGTGCGAATTCATCCCTCGCATAGTGAATTGAACATGGGTTCTGGTGGGGACACTACATTGACTACTTTGACTTGACATCGTGTTCTCCATTCCTTGATGGGATCCAAATGGGTTTTGTGAGGTAGTTTCCTATTGTCGAGGAGGGAATACTGGCAACCCCATGTATTTTAACCAAAACCTCTCAACTTCGTCTATCGGCCAATATCTCCATTGATTTTGTTCTAGGTAAGTAACTCTAGATGCATCCATTGGATCATTCAACTCATATATAGTTACTGGGTTTACCCCTTCTCCCTATGTAGGTGAGTCGGTTTGTAAAAGTAGATATGATCCATGAATCAAATACACGTCCATCACGTAATCATCTTGAGGTATTAGATCCCCTCTCAAGACTTGGGTAACTATGGACTTGCCCCTTGGGGTAGTCACATTGTCTCCGTTGTTAGGTCTTCCAAAAGTTCCTTTCCCTTCTAGTTCCCCTCTGTCGTTGATCTGGTCTGAGTTTTCCCTCGCTATGTAGATCTAACCCAACTTATCCATATAAACGCCACCTTCATACTTGATGGAAGGTCTTGGAACTATTTCTGAATATGTAGAATTTACCATTCGTGCTACTGACCTATTTATGTCATGAAGGTAAATGGGTACTCCTTGTAGGTTGGTGGACGCATACTGTGGGGATGTTCGGTATGGTCCCTCTATGGTGGACATGAAACTTTCCCTTGGGACTGAACCGTGCATGTCTTTAGAGGCCATGGGCATTTCCTCCTGTGAGTCACTAGATGTGTCAGAGTAGATAGAATGAGAGTTTGATTGAGCAACACTTCCTACACATGAAATGATGCTTCTTTGACTGCCTAACACTCATCCGGATCTCAAGTTCATTCACCTCTTAGGTTCTATTTCTTCTCTATTATCTCCCTAATTTATTTATTTCTCTTAATATTCACTTTTAGGTTGCTGAAGTTTTCCACGATTCATGATACTACTTTAGCTGATACCAATTCTAGGCGATACACGATACCAGATTGGAATGATACAATACCTCTGGTTTCCCCTATACACAATATCAATATGGAGGATACCACCTTAGGTGACACACGACACCATCGAGGGTGATACCTGATACTAGCTCCCAATGATACGATACTGATCTATACGATATGATACAGTCGGTCACGATACGATACCACTTAAATCAATAATACACGATACTCCTCCTTTGGATGATACACAATACCACGATACCTAAGGCATGATACGATACCAAAGTGCCTCATGATATGATACCACAAGGATCATGATACGATACCACAAGTCTCACGATACGATACCACTCAAACCACGATTCATGATACCTCAAATTGGTGATACACGATACCTTGATGGTAACACTATACCTCAAGGAGGTACTCACAAGACACGATATCTGGCGAGTATTGCAATACTAGGGAATTTTGGTATCACGATACCAAAACTCGACCGATTGTGATACTACAGCCAAATGTGGTCCAAACTCAAAAACCCAATCTGCATCAGAATATAACTTTATATGTATGTTAGAAGTGAAGGGATAGAATAATCCCTCATTCATTGTACCCTTTAGGTACTTAAGCACCCTCTTTGCAACTTCCATGTGTGGATTCCTTGGTACATGCATGAATTGACTCAATGTACTCACAGCATGTGCAATATCCACTCTTGTCAAAGTAGCATAATTAAGACTACCCACAAGTTGTTGGTAACCTGTAATATCTTCAAGTGGTTCACCTTCATGTGAACTTAGTCTATGATTGATCTCCATGGGAATACCTGCATCTTTAGTGTTATCCATCTTAAACTTTACCAACATGTCATTTATGTACTTTCTTTGTGTGATGAATATACTTGAATCTGTATACACAAGTTCTAAGCCAAGGAAATAGGTTAACAACCCTAGATCATTGATTTTGAATTCCTTCATCAATTGAGCCTGAACCTCATTGATACCATCAAAATCATTACCTATAATAATGATATCATCTACATAGACACACAAGTAGATGACCTCTGATTTATTCTTGTTCACAAATAAAGAAGAGCCTGCCTTGCTTGCTACAAAGCCTTGATCTTGCAAATAGGTAACACGTCTATGGTTCAAAGCTCTAGGAGCTTGATTGAGACCATAAAGTGCTTTTCTGAGTTTGCATACATATCCTGCTTTTTCTTCATCTTCAAAACCTGGTGCTTATGCCATGTACACTTCCTCTGATATCCAACCATTTAAAAATGCATTCTTGACATCTAACTGATACAAATTCCAATTTTTTGATGCAACAAGACTTGCCAATACCCTGATTGTTGACATCTTTGCCACAGGTGCAAATGTTTCTTCATAATCTACACCATGTGTTTGGGCAAATCCCTTTGCCACTAGTCTTGCCTTGTACGTGTTTATAGAACCATCAGAGTTCTTTTTAATTTTACATATCCACCTTGAACCAATTACCTTCATATCTTGTTTCTTGGGAACTAGATCCCAAGTGTGGCTTTCCTGCAATGCTTCCGCTTCCTCCTGCATGGCTTCTATCCACTCTTTCTTCTTCTTAGCCTCTTCAAATGATGAAATCTCTCCTGTCATTGAATCTTTATGATGTATACAGAGTGCTTTGTGACTAAGGATGTATCATATCCATACCTTATGGGCTTCTTACTTTGTTTTGTGATCTCCTTAAAGCTTGATTGGAAGACTCCGAAAGATCCTCTAGTTGCTTGTGTTTTCACTTGCCTCTTTGAAGTCAACATGCTCCTCACCTTCTGAGTTGATGTCCTCTACTTGGTGTTGGTCTTCTTGAGTTAGGGTTGGAAAATCACTTTCCAAATCATATGGTAATTTGACTTTCTTGCAATCATCTTCAAACCAAGAATTATTCTCATCAAATACTACATCCCTACTAACTATGAATGCCTTTTTAGTGGGATTGTAAAGTCGATATCCCTTTTGATTCTGATCATACCCAATGAATATGCATTTATCAGCCTTAGCGTCAAGTTTCCCTCTGATTTGTGATGGGATGTGTGCATATGCAATGCACCCAAATATTTTGCAATGATCTAATGAGGGTCTCCTGCCATTCCAAGCTTCATATTGTGACATACCATCCAATGACTTGGATGGAAGCCTGTTAACCAAATAGGTAGCTATAGAAACAACCTCTCCCCATAAATAATTAGGTAATTTTTTCTCATTTAACATAGACCTAGCTTCCTCAACAATTAACATGTTCCTTCTCTCTGCCACTTCATTCAATTCAGGGGTATACCTAGTTGTTACTTCCCTCTTTATGCCTCTGTCCTCTAGGAATAGATCAAACTCATGTGAGAAATACTCACCACCTCCATCAGACCTGATTCTCTTCAAGCTCCTTCTGTTTGGTTTTCAACTAGTGCCAAATACTTCTTGAAACATGAAAACACCTCATCCTTATGCTTCATGAAATAGAGAATTGTCCACCTATTGTAATCATCAATAAAAGAGACATAGTACCTTGAACGTGAGATGGATGGATCTTTGCTAGGACCCCACACATCAGTCTGTACAAGCTCCAAAAGTAGCCGAGTACCACTCAAGTAGCGAAAGATGCGCTTAACCGCCTTCCAATGTGTGACTCCTGGGCAATGCATAAACCTGCTCATCTGTGAGACAGCAAACTGAATATCTAGTCGAGTAATGCATAAATAAATCAAGCATCCAATAGTCTCCTGATAGACAACAACATCAAATGCATCTCCACCATCATGAAGACTCAATCGTAAACCTGTCTCCATAGGAGTAGCAATAAGCTTACAGTCTTCAAGGCCAAAACGCTGCAATAATGTGTCAATATATTTCTTTTGACACAAAGCCATCCCACCATCAACTTGCATAAACTGAATGCCCAAATAGTGATGCAAATGCCCCAAATCAGACCTCTCAAATGAGGCATGCAAATCAGCCTTGAAATCAGCAATATGCTTCTCAATAGGACCAGTGAGCAGCATGTCGTCAACATAGACAACAATGATCAGAAGCACATCATTAGCACGCTTAACATATAAGGTGCTTTCAGTTGGATTGTTCTCAAAACCATGTGCAATCAGATAGGCATGTATCTTCTCATACCAAGCACGTGGTGCTTGCTTTAAACCATATAATGCCTTCTTTAACCTGCACACCTCGTTTCATGCCCTTTCTGCACAAAGCCACGGGGCTGAAAAACATACACTTCTTCATGCAAGTCACTATTCAGAAATGTTGTTTTAATGTCCAACTGATGTACATTCCAACCATGATGGGCTGCAAGTGCACAAATGCTCGGAACACTAGTCATACGGCATGTAGGTGCAAAGGTCTCATCAAAATCAATGCCTCTTTCCTGCGCATAACCCTTTGCAACAAGCCTAGCCTTATACCTGTCAACTGTACCATCAGGTTTACGCTTCAGCTTGTATACCCACTTAGTGCCAATGGCCTTCTTGCCAGGAGGCAAGTCACATAAAGACCATGTACCATTCTTCATTATAGCATCATATTCAGATTGCATAGCAGCCATCCAATTTTTTGAATTTTGTGCTTCATCAAAAGAAACAAGCTCATTCTCATCATGGAGACTAGACACAGCCATAGCATAGCAATCTGATGCAAAGGAGGCACTATGAGAGCCTGAACGAGTACGATATGACAAAGGTGCATCTAATTTGCTATCACGCAAAGTCTGCACCAGCCATTTTGGCATAGTTTTTGCCTGCTCAATATCAGCTCTCTCATCAACAAGTGCATCATGTAAATCTGCATCAAAGATGGAATGATCTGCATCATCATATGAAACCTGCAAAGGCTGAGAAGTTGCCTCATTAGGACCAGCACTAGATTGTCCACCTGTAAAAAGAGGCATCAAAGTATCGTACATGTCTTTGGAGCTAGCAGATGTCTCCTTAGTACATGAAAGCAATGGCTGAATAGCATCTTCCACAAAGACAACATCACGGCTAACTAGAATGCCTTTAGTCTGTGGATGATACAGACGATAGCCTTTACTTTCAGTATTGTACCCAACAAAAATACATTTTACTGCCTTATCATCCAATTTTGTGCGATGTTGTTCAGGCACTAATGCATATGCCAAACAACCAAAAACACGCAGATGAGCAACAGATGGCTTGCGGTCATGCCAAGCCTCATATGGAGTGATAGACTGCAGTGCTTTAGTGGGACACCTGTTAAGTACATATGCTGCACCCATGACAGCCTCAAGTTAGAAACTATGTGGTAAAGCCTGACTCTTGACCATACACCTCGCCATCTCCATGAGTGACCTGTTCTTCCGTTCAGCAACTCCATTCTGTTGAGGTGTATACGCCACTGTACACTGGTGTTTTATCCCACGTTCAACCAGAAATGCATTAAAATTAGAAGGCATATATTCCCCCCCTTGATCAGAACGGAGGGTGCCCATTTTACATGCTGACAGATTTTCAGCCAAAACCAAAAACTGTTTGAAGCACAAAAACACTTCAGACTTTGCCTTCAAAAGATATACCCATGCATGCCTGGAAAAATCATGAATGAAAGTCACGAAGTAAAGATAGTTTCCAAAAGAAGGTGTCTGCATAGGACCACAGACATGACTATGTACAAGCTGCAATTTCTGCGTAGCCCGAACTGAACCATCTTTTGGAAAGGAGAAATGTTGCATTTGGCCCAAAATACAGCCTTCACATACATGTTTTCCAGGTGCCTCAAGCTTGGGCAAAGAACACACCATATCAGATTTCTGCAGGCGTAGCAAACTAGCAAAATTCAGATGACCAAAGCGTGCATGCCAAAGCTTTGCATCTGACATAGCCTCAGAATCATGACTGCACATGCTGAATCATTCACAGATCTTTCATAGTCTATGAGCTTATACAACCCACGACATAAAATGCCAGAAGCAATAATAACATCGCCATTTGATAGATCATGAACTGTACATCTGTCATCAACAAATTTCACAACCAAGCCAATCTTGGCTAATGCAGAAACTGATAACAGATTCTTCTTGATCCCTGGCACAAATAAAGCATCTGACAATGTGAAAGAACTACCATCAACAGTAGTCAGAATGATCTTACCAACTCCCATAACAGGATAAGAGGAGTTGTTGGTGCATGTGACAGTATTCCCTGTAGGGGTAGGCTCAAGTGAAGAGAAGAAACTACGCTGCGAGGTAATATGTTTGGTCGCCCCACTGTCAAAGTACCAAACATCTGAGTCCACTGCAGACATGCAGTGCTCATGAGAAGATGGACCAAAATTGCAAACAGTAGTAAAAGCCCATTCTTCTTCCTGCACAAGATTAACATACTCTGTTTTTGGTGTAGAGGCTTCTGCAACAACCATTCCAGTCTCCTTTTTCTTCGCCTCTTTTGCAGCCAGTTTTGGACAGTTCTTTATGATATGATCATTCCCTTTACAGTACTTGCAAAACAATTTGTACTTTTCTGATTTCTTCTTATCTTTATCCTGGTTCTTCGAATGTGCAACATTTGCAAATTTCTGCTTACTAGTAGAAGAGCTCCATTTTCCTTTGCCCTTCTGACTAGCCAAGAAAGCTTGATCTACAACACGCATAATGGACCTGTTCTGTCTGGACTGATCTTCCTGCAACAGAACAAAGACTAACTCCTCAAATGATAAGGCATTCGGATTGCCTTTAATCATCAACCGAAGAGTAGAAGCAAAACTTTGATATGAATCAGGAAGAGCATTCAGAAAGGTCTGCACAAGTGAGCTATCTGGTATAACCTCAACTACAAAAATCAACTGTTCCTTCAAATCTTTGATCTTCGTTAGGAAATTGTCCATAGAATCACCTTCATTCATGTGCTCACTCTCCAATTGTTTTCGCAGGTAAGCAACATGAGCCTCATTCCTAGCTTGGTACAATGTGGTAAGTCTATCCCAAGCATCCCTAGTTATTCTACAAGAGAGAATGTGAGGAATAATGGCACGTTTGACAGACAAAGCTATCAATGCATATTCCTGGGCATCTCTGCCATCCCAACGAATCTGCTCTGTAGTAGGTGCAGCAGAAACAATAGCACGAATAGGAATCTGCACAATATCATCTTCGACACCATCTTCATCAGCTCCAGCACCTGTATTCGTAGTACCTGTTGTTACAGGTCTAACAGGATGTCTTTCAACACCCTGCACAATGTTCCAGAATCCTTTTGCAACCAATACATGTCGCATCATATAAGCCCATAATGGCTAGTTGGTACCATCCAACTTATCCTCAACAGCCAACATACAGAATACATCACTGCTTTCAGCCATGGCCGGTGACTAAAATACCTTGATGCAGAAAATTGACTGTATCTCAAAAAGTGGAACAGAACTGCCTAGATGAGTTCTGCTAGACCTATAGCAGACTTCGAGATGCTTAAACTGGCGAACAAAAACGGGTATACCTTTGGCACAAAAAGACAAAATAGCCTCCACAAGCGCTGCGATAGTGCGTTCGGAGGCCGAAACGAGCTCAGATCGTGATTTTGAGTATGCTCACCAAAATTCGTACGATTCTGAGACTGCAAATGGAGGAGTGTCCACGGCACCCTAGATGAAGCGACGACCTGCTCTGATACCAATTGTTGGAGTTAGACTTCTGCGGAAGCATGCGAATAGCACAAGGAAGAAGAAGAAGCTTGGATCACAACACACAATACTAAATGTATTACTAGAGAATGTACAAAGATAAGTAGCCCATTAGGGCAATAGGCGTATATACAAGCCGAGGGAAAAAAACCTCCTAAGGAGGGAAAAAAGTGTCTCGGCGATCCTAGTGTGTTCACACACATCACTACCTAAATATATCAACAAGCATTTTCCCATTGATGGAAGTCCCAGTAGGATGGACACAGGAAAAGACCCAGGAAATCACCATCAATGATAGTCCAGCATTCACCAGGCAAATGTTGTGTAAGGACGAGGAAGAGGCAATTTTGGAGCCAGTTAAAGAGGCATTTGACTGGCACAATACTGCCCCTAGTCAATGAATCTAAGCTAAAACCCTATGTAGAAGAATAGGAAAGCAGGAATTGCCCTTGTATATAATGTATATACCCTTATGTACTTCCTACTACTTCTGTCGCTTTTTTCTCATCTATCTTCTTCATATATCCCATTCCCATTATCTACTGTCCTTCCCACCGACTCCCAGACCACTACCTCCCTGGTTACTCATAGGCATTATGCTAACCTCTGCTATCTTCTCCCTTATCCTTCTGATGCCACTCCTCTACGCAAAGATTGCCACCCCTAAGAGCGAATATTGCAAAAGACCATCTCATCCACTTACCTGGGCGACATCACCCCCTCCTCCCTCTAAACCAAAGCACTGGTGACCCCTCCACTCCTCTCCTCATACACCTTGGGCGACCCTCCTCCTTCTCAACCTCTATGGCTAAGTTGGGCGACCCTCATCCTTCCAATTTGCCAACTTGGGCGACCCTCCTCCCTCTCAACCTCTATGGCCAAGTTGGGTGACCCTCATCCTTCCAATTTGCCAACTTGGGCGACCCTCCTCCCTCTCAACCTCTATGGCCAAGTTGGGCGACCCTCATCCTCCAATTTGCCAACTTGGGCGACCCTCCTCCCTCTCAACCTCTATGGCCAAGCGGGCTCATCCTTCCACTTTGCAAAATTGGGCGACCCTCCTCCTTCTCAACCTTTATGGCCAAGTTGGGCGACCCCATCCTTCCAATTTGCCAACTTGGGCGACCCTCCTCCCTCTCAACCTCTATGGCAAAGTTGGGCGACCCTCATCCTTCCAATTTGCCAACTTGGGCGACCCTCCTCCCTCTCAACCTCTATGGCCAAGTTGGGCGACCCTCATCCTTCCAATTTGCCAACTTGGGCGACCCTCCTCCCTCTCAACCCTCTATGGCCAAGTTGGGTGACCCTCATCCTTCCAATTTGCCAACTAGGGCGACCCTCCTCCCTCTCAACCTCTATGGCCAAAGTTGGGCAACCCTCATCCTTCCAATTTGCCAACTTGGGCGACCCTCCTCCATCTCAGCTCTATGTCCAACCTGGGCGACCCCTCATCCTTCCACTTTGCAAAATTGGGCGACCCTCCTCCCTCTCAAGCTCTATGTCCAAGCTAGGCTCATCCTTCCACTTTGCAAAATTGGGTGACCCTCCTCCCTCTCAAGCTCTATCCAAGCTGGGCGACCCCTCATCCTTCCACTTTTCCAAATTGGGCGACCCTCCTCCTCTCCTCCTTTCTCTCAACATGGGTGACCTCTCCTCCACTTTTCCCTTCCACTTCCTTGGGCGACCTCTCCTCCACTTTCACCTTGGCATTTCCTTGGGCGACCTCACCTCCTCCTCTCCTCCTTTCTCTCAACATGGGCGACCTCACCTCCTCCTCTCCTCCTTTCTCTCAACATGGGCAACCTCTCCTCCACTTTCACCTTGGCCCTTCCTTGGGCAACCTCACCTCCTCCTCTCCTCCTTTCTCTCAACATGGGCGACCTCTCCTCCACTTTCACCTTGGCATTTCCTTGGGCGACCTCACCTCCTCCTCTCCTCCTTTCTCTCAACATGGGCGACCTCTCCACCTCCCCTCACCCTCAATTGGGTGACCTCTCCAAGTCCTCACATCCTCAATTGGGCGACCTCTCCACCTCCATTCATCCTCAATTGGGCAACCTCTTCACCTCCCTTCCGCCTCAATTGGGCAACCTCTCCACCTCCCTTCATCCTCAATTAGAGACCTCTCCAACTCCCCTCATCCTTCATTTGGGCAAGCATCCCCACTCCTCGGAACCACCTCTTACTCCATACCACTCCTCGGAACCACCTCTTATTCCACCCCTTTCCTTCTAGACTCTTATGACCAATCCTTCTTAAATCTAAGTCGCTAACCCTTATTGGAGACCACCAACTATGCCGTGGCCTCCTCTAGTTATAACTGCATTTTGTTCTCTTGTAAATGTTTTCTTGTTGTAACATCTGAGCATTGTACTCCCTTATCTCTCCGAGATGGAGAGACACTAGTGGCGGGCAACCTGTAGAACAAATTTTTGAAGGATAGAGTAAAGGATGGCACCAAGGAACCAAATATCAAATTGGGCACCAAGACGTCCAAAATCCGAATTGGGCGTCCAAAATCTGGAGTTGGGTGCCAAGACGTCCAAAATCTGGAGTTGAGTGCCAAGACGTCCAAAATCTAGAGTTGGGCGCCAAGACGTCCAAAATCTGGAGTTGGGCGCCAGTCCAAAATCTAGAGTTGGGCACCAAGACGTCCAGATGGTAGAGTTGGGCGACTGCATGCCCAAGGCATGCCCAGACAAGCAGACCTGACAAGGTGGCCAAGTGGGGCCCAACCACTCATCATTACATGACAAAGTCTGGTACTGGCGGCCATGCTGACAAATGAAACCGCCTAGTGCATTAAATTCCCATTACTCCTGTGTAACAGACTTCCCTATTGTACCGGTTCCTCACCTCTCTCCTATAAAAAGGGGAAACCTCAAGAGAGAAACACATGACATATGATATACAATAGGAGATAGAGCTGAGAGTAAGAGCTAGTAGATGGTTGAGTCCTGCTCATGTGATTTACTTACGCTGCTTATGTTATTTGCTGATGCCACTTATGTGAGAATACTTGGAGGTTGTATTCAGTTGTTTGTTTTGTGTTTGAATGATAAGTAGTATGCTTAGCTGTGGTATGATTAGCTAATGACTGGTATTCAGATTGTGTTCCATTTGGCTTTCTAGTTAGTGTGGTCTCGTGCTCTATTCTTCTCCATGCTTGCTGCTGCTGTGTCTCTTTTTTCTAAGTGTAGTTCCATTGATGATATGGAAGCTTGGGGATATGTGTCTATCATGGTAATGTGCTTAAATGTGTTCATGTGTTTACATATGCTCCAGGAGTAGTGCATTTTGCATTCCCTGCACCCACACACTTACTTTACCACCTACAGTATGTGTACATGTATGTGTATGTGTATGTGGATGTGTTTGTGTATGTGTTTGTGTATTTCTATATTATGTTGTTGGAAGTGGGTGGGCTTCAATAACAATAAAATCATAGGTTTACAGGATCTTCCAACACATGAACCTTAGCATATACTCCTTAATACTAAGAAAGAAGATGAGTGAGAGATAGTGAGAAAATAGACAAGTTTTTCCAAAGTGTATAGTAAACTAGGATACTCACCTACAGTATCTTATATTCAAATGTCAAATTACAATGTGTGAATATGATACAAACCGACAATATCTGAATCTAGGCAGAAATAGGAAGTAGATACAAAAATTGTGTGCAAAGTGCCTAAGAGGTGTGAAGTGTGTGTGTGTGTGAATATAGAGAATATGAACACTTTAGAATTTTTTTATGAAAAACCCTAATTTTGATTATCCATAAATAAAAAACTAGTGAACTAACAAGTAACGATAGAAATAGAGTTGTTACTGATAGTATATCAATGAGATACTGAGGGTTGGCTGAAGCTAACTCCTCCAAGATCACCAAGAGTAGTGCACCCCTACTCCAAACTCCTCCTCGCTTGATGTCCTTGTGTTGAGAACTTGAAATCCTTGAGAAGATTGAGTGATAATCACATAATGAGCCAAACATCTCAATATATAGTTTTGAATGATACCCACAACGAGCTTAAAGCAAAAACATAAAGTTGTGATCGACACGCGAAAAAGCATCAAAGTTGCAAAAAAATTTATAACACAATTCCATGCCGAAAAATCTTTATAACATTTATGCCGAAGTTTTTGTGCACTGCCTATTGCCGTTCCGCTACAAGGATTCGAACCCGAATGGCTTGTTGGAGAAACACATGACTTTTTGTTGTGTAGTATTCCAAAAACAAGACAAATTATTGTTGGAGTGTTTGAACTATGCACTATTTGGTAATCTCGTCTCTGATATGATTGCGTGAAAAGATGCATGCCAACATGAATATTGGGATGTTAACTGCTTTGTACAGTAGTTTTCCAAAGTTCTCCTTTTAAGATCATAATGATTCTTATATTCACACACACATCTACACTACATGGGCTTCAAACATATTTACAAAAAATTACACATATATATATATGAAATTATATACATATTTAACGTGGATAGATACAAACATTTTCACGTGGCATTACACACATTAAGGCATACATACACACACAATGAATACCTACACAACGGCACAAACAATGAATACATGCCCATATATAAAAATACAACAGATCACTTGCAAGTGTTATGTGACTCACTTCCAACCTGAAGATCTACCTCCAACTTCTCACAAAGGAAAAATTTATCAGCCAACTAGAGATGAGACCTATGATAGTAATACCCACAAATGATGCAGACATGGACCAAGGCTCCACTACATATTTTATTCAATCCCTGTTACGGTCATTCTAGCCCTCTTTTGCAATAAAAGTATAAAATGATTCAAAGTGCCAAGACATAATCAATTATCCATACTTAGTGCCACCATGCAGACCCCTACAATCCCCTACATGATAGCAACCATTAGGCATTTGCTACCATGCTTGCATTGAATGAAAAATATAGAGCTACCACGCTTGCATTGAATGACAAATATAGCAACCAAAATGAAAATAAAAATCTTGGATCTTATGCAAACAACATTTGAGGTATTCCAAAAGATCAAGGCACCCCATGTATCAATTCCAAGGTTCAAGCATGGAAATTTGAACCTTGTCTATGACATGAGTACCATGCTATCCGTGAAGACCTGCTATGTCTAGTTTTGGTGGATCAAATACCTCCCCACATGCTGTAAATAGACCTTCGAGGAAATGTTTACAATGGGGTTTAGGGAGTATCATTCCGAAATGTTGATCACCAGGTGGACACACTTATTCCAATTATTTTCCTGTGAAAAACTCATGTACTCCACTCATTATTGGTACCTGCTATAAGATACTCCACATGCCATTGACTAGAACAAATTAGAAGTAGATCTAATGTTATACTTTATGGAATAATGGAATGTTATATGGATTTTAATCTCTTGAGGTTTTTAATGTGATTTGTGTTTTGATTTAGTAGGTGAAGATTCATAAGGGTGTGAATGCATGTGAACTTATTCAGATATTTTTGAAGATATTTAGAAGAATATTTAGGAGATACTATTTTAGTTATTCTCTGTAAAAATAATAGATCGCTTTAGAAAGCAACGTTTTTGTAAAACAAGTAGATCACTTACAAAGCAACAATTTTGTAAATGAATCAGATTTTTGTAAACGCATGTTTTTTGAAGCGCCACCCTCATGTATCTTCTATTGAGGATGTAACGAAAAATACCTATAAATACACATGCTTTGATAGAATCATCCATCCGAGGATGTGGGGGGAGATTGTACCCAATATTGTGTTTGGTCTCTTATCTCTCTCTATTTTGTGAGTTCTTTTGTGAGATTTCATTTCTGTACTATCCGCTGCATACTTGTGTGTGTGAGATCCGGCTAAATATGGCATTAGAGCCAAGGCACGTCTATGGAGGTGTTTTCTCAATATCCAATTATGATTTGTAGTGTCCATTCATGATTCAGCATCCTTCTCGATCGTCGGATTTGTTGATATATTTAGGTAGTGATGTGTGTGAACACACTAGGACCGTCGGGGCACTTTTTTCCCTCTTTAGGAGGTTTTTTTCCCCCACCTTGTATATACACCTATTGCCCTAACAGGCTACCTATCTTTGTACATTCTAGAGGTAATACATTCAGTATTGGGTGTTGAGCTCCAAGCTTCTTCTTCTTCCTTGTGCAGTTCGCGTGCATCCGCAGAGATCTAACTCCAACAATTGGTATCAGAGCAGGTCATCGCTTCATTTAGGGCGTCGTCGACATCTCTCCGTTTGCAGTCTCAAAATCGCATGAATTTTGGTGAGCCTACTCAACGTGTTTTCAAGATCAAAATAGCTTCAATTTGTGGTGCCAAAATCGCGATTTGAGCTCGTTTTGGCCTCCGAACACACTATTACATTGCTTGTGTAGGCTATTTCGTCTTTTTGTGCCAAAGATATTTACCAATTTTGATTCGCCAGTACAAGCATCTTGAAGTCTACTACAGGTCTAGCAAAATTTGTCTCGGTAGTTCTGTTCAACTTTTTGAGATACAGTCAATTTTTTGCATCAAGGTATTTTAGTCACCGGCCATGGTTGAAAGTAGTGATGTATTCTGTATGTTGGATGTTGAGGATAAGTTGGATGGTACCAACTACCCATTGTGGGCTTATATGATGCAACATGTATTGGTTGCAAAGGACTGTGGAACATTGTATAGGGTGTCAAAAAACATCCTATCACAATTGCAACTATTACAACTGCAAGTATTGAAGCTGATGCAGAAGGTGTCGAAGATGATGATATTCTGCAAATTCATGTTTGTGTTGTTGTTTTTGTTGCACCTACTTTAGAGAAAATTCGTTGGGATGGTAGAGATGCCAAGGCACATGCATTGATAGCTTTGTCTATCAAACGTGCCATTATTCCTCACATTCGCTCTTGCAGAATAACTAAGGATGCTTGGGATACACTTATCACATTGTACCAAGCTAGGAATGAGGCTCGTGTTGCTTACCTCCGAAAACGGTTGGAGAGTGAGCACATGAATGAAGGTGATTCTATGGACACTTTTCTAACAAAGATCAAAGAGTTGAAGGAATAGTTGATTTCTACTGCCCTCAGATTATACCAGATAGCTCACTTGTGCAAACTGTTCTGAATGGTCTTCCTGATTCATATCAGAGTTTTGCTTCTACTATTTCGTTGATGATGAAAGGCAATCCAAATGCCTTTTCATTTGAGGAGTTAATCTCTGTTCTATTGCAGGAAGATTAGTCCAAGAAGAACAGGTCCATTATGTGTGTTGCAGATCAAGCTTTCCTGGCTAGTTAGAAGGGCAAATGAAAATGGAGCTCTTCAACTAGTAAGCAGAAATCTGTTAATTTTGCACAATCGAAGAGGGAAGACAAAGATGAAAAGAAATCAGAAAAGCACAAATTGTTTTGCAAGTACTGTAAAGGAAATGATCATATCATAAAGAACTGTCCAAAACTGGCTACTAAAGAGGCAAAGAAGAAAGAGGTTGTAATGGTTGTTGCAGAGGCCTCTACACCAAAAACAAAGTCTGCTAATCTTGTGCAGGAAGAAGAATGGGTGTTTACTACTGTTTACAGTTTTAACCCATCTTCTCATGAGCAGTGCATGTCTGTAGTAGACTCAGATGTTTGGTACTTTGAAGTGGGGCAACCAAACATATTACCTCGCAACGAAGTTTCTTCTCTTCAGTCAAGCCTACCCCTATGGGGAATACTGTTACATGCACCAACAACTGTTTTGACTACTGTTGATGGTAGTGCTTTCACTTTGTCAGATGCTTTGTTTGTGCCAGGGATCAAGAAAAATTTGTTATCAGTTTCTGCATTAGCCAAGATTGGCTTGGTTGTGAAATTTGTTGATGAGAGATGTACAGTTCATCATCTATCAAATGGCAACATGATTATTGCTTCTGGCATTTTATGTCATGGGTTGTATAAGTAGATCTGTAAATGATTCAGCATGTGTAGTACATGATTCTCAGGCTATGTTAGATGCAAAGTTTTGGCATGCACACTTTGGCCATCTGAATTTTGCTAGTTTGCTATGCCTGCAGAAATCTGAAATGGTGTCCTCTTTGCCCAAACTTGAGGCCCCTGGAAAACATGTTTGAGAAGGCTCTATTTTGGGCAAAATGCAGCATTCCTCCTTTCCGAAAGATGGTTCAGTTTGGGCTACCCAGAAATTGCAGCTTGTACATAATGATATTTGTGATCCTATGCAAACACCTTCTTTTGGAAATTATCTTTACTTTGTGACTTTCATCAATCATTTTTCCAGGCATGCATGGGTGCATCCAGTGAAGGCAAAGTCCGAAGTGTTCATGTGCTTCAAACAGTTTCTGGTTTTGTTTGAAAATTTGTCAGTATGTAAAATGGGCACCCTCCATTCTGATCGAGGGGGGGAATATATGTCTTCTGATTTTAATGCATTTTTGGCAGACGTGGGATAAAACACCAGTGTACAGTTCCGTATACATCTCAACAGAATGGAGTTGTTGAACGGAAGAATAGGTCACTCATGGAGATGGCGAGGTGTATGGTCAAGAGTCAAGCTTTACCAGATAGTTTCTAGCTTGAGGTTGTCATGTGTGCAGCATATGTACTTAATTGGTGTCCCACTAAAGCACTGTAGTCTATCACTCCATTTGAGGCTTGGCATGATCGCAAGGCATCTATTGCTCATCTGCATGTTTTTGGTTGTCTGGCATATGCATTAGTGCCTTAACAACATCGCAGAAAATTGGATGATAAAGTAGTAAAATGTATTTTTGTTGGGTACAGTTCTGAAAAAGGCTTTTGTCTGTATCATCCATAGACTAAACACATTCTGGTTAGTCATGATGTTGTTTTTGTGGAAGATGCTATTCAGCCATTGCTTTCATTTACTAAGGAGACAGTATAGTGCTAGTCGTAATGAGCCAACTTCTCAGCCTTTTTAGAAGATTTGGACTGGAGCCAATCAAAACACCTAACACTGTACAAGACAACTTGTTGAAGTAGGTGTTCTTCATGAACTAAGGAGACAGTATAGTGCTCCAAAGTCATATATGATACTTTGCTTCCTCTTTTTATAGGTGGACAGTATAGTGCTAGTCGTAATGAGCCAACTTCTCAGCCTTTTTAGAAGATTTGGACTGGAGCCAATCAAAACACCTAACACTGTACAAGACAACTTGTTGAAGTAGGTGTTCTTCATGAACTGCAAGAATGTTGGTCACACAAGAGTCAACTATGCATTAAACGAGTTGTATTGTGCAATCTGCCAATGTGTTGATCATACTATAGAGAGTTGCCCTTACAATGCGAAGGCACATAGAAGAATAGTAGTGAATGTTGTCATATAGTATCCTGTTGAAGCATCTGTTGGAGATAGATGTCTGCAGAAGCACGCGAACAACACAAGGAAGGAGAAGAAGCTTGGAGCACAACACACAATACTGAATGTATTACTAGAGAATGTACAATGATAAGTAGCCCATTATGGCAATAGGTGTATATACAAGCCAGGGGAAAAAAACCTTATAAGAGGGAAAAAAGTGCCCTGGTGGTCCTAGAGTGTTCACACACATCACTACCTAAATATATCAACAAATCCCCCCTGGGAGTGATGCGGTGAACAAGTAGCTGGCACTCATGTATAAGGAAGTGCCAAGCTATGTGGAAATCACTCCACAAAAGGAATTAAGCCCAAAGCTTTGCGGAAAGCTTCAAACTTCTCCCTAGGCACAGCCTTAGTAAAAAGGTCTGCAATGTTCTCCTCCATGGGCACATATGCCAAGCTAATCTCCCCAGCAGAGAACCTCTCCCTGACATAATGATAATGCACCTCAATGTGCTTAGTGCGAGCATGGAACGCAGGGTTCCTCGCAACTACCAATGTGATCTGACGGTCACTGAAGATGGTGGTGGCAGAAGACTGACCAACACCCAAATTATCCATAAGTCGTCTGAGCCACACACAATCAACAGTCGTTGTGAAAGCTGCCCTTTACTCAGCCTCACAATTGGAAATGGCCACAATAGGCTGCTTATTGCTCAACCAAGATATACATGAGCTACCAAGCATGAAGCAAAAGCCACTAGTGGACACACGAGTGTCATAGTAACCAACCCAATTAGTGCGAGAAAAAGCATGCAAATGTGGTGGTAGTGATCCTACCTTGGGATAAAACAACCCAAGTATCCGAGTTCCACTCAAGTAGCGAAAGATATGCTTAATCGCCTACCAATTCTTGACTCCTAGGCAATGCATAAACCTGCTCATCTATGAGACAGCAAACTGAATATTTGGCCCAGTAATGCATAAGTAAATCAAGCATCCAATAGGCTGCTAATAGACAACAGCATCAAATGCATCTCCGGCATCATGAAGACTCAATCGTAAATCTGTCTCCATAGGAGTGGCAATAGGCTTATAGTCTTCAAGGCCAAAACGCTGCAATAATGTGTCAATATATTTTGTTTGACACAAAGCCATTCCACCATCAATGTGCATAAACTGAATGCCCAAATAATGATGCAAATGCCCCAAATAAGACATCTCAAATGAGGCATGCAAATCAGCCTAAAAATCAGCAATATGCCTCTCATGAGGACTAGTGAGGAGCATGTTATCAACATAAACCACAATGATCAGAAGTACATCATTAACACGCGTAACATATAAGGTGGTTTCAGTTGGACTGTTCTCAAAACCATGTGCAATCAGATAGGCATGTATCTTTTCATACCAAGCACGTGGTGCTTGCTTTAAACCATATAACGCCTTCTTTAACCTGCACACCTAGTCCTCATGCCCTTTCTACTCAAAACCACGGGGTTGAAAAACATACACTTCTTCATGCAAGTCACCATTCAGAAATGCAGTTTTAATGTCCAACTGATGTGCATTCCAACCATGGTGGGCTGCAAGTGCACAGATGCTCCGAACAGTAGTCATACGGCATGTAGGTGCAAAGGTCTCATCAAAATCAATGCCTCTTTCCTGTGCATAACCCTTTGCAACAAGCCTAGTCTTATACTTGTCAACTGTACCATCAGGTTTACGCTTCAGCTTGTATACCCACTTAGTGCCAATGGCCTTCTTGCCAGGAGGCAAGTCACATAAAGACCAAGTACCATTCTTCATTATTTCATCATATTCAGATTGCATAGCAGCCATCTAATTTTTTGAATTTTGTGCTTCATCAAACGAAACAGGCTCAGTCTCGTCATAGAGACTAGATGCAGCCATAGCATAGCAATATGATGCAAAAGAGGCACTATGGGAGCCTGATCTAGTATGATATGAGAGAGGTGCATCTAATTTGTTGTCACGGAAGGTTTGCACCAGGCATTTTGGCATAGTTCTTGCCTGCTCAATATCAGCTCTCTCATCAATAAGTGCATCATGTAAATTTGAATCAGAAATGGAATGATCTGCATCATCACATGAAACTTGCAAAGACTAGTTGCCTCATTAGGACCAGCACTAGACTGTCCACCTATAAAAAGAGGCAACAAAGTATCATACATGTCTTTGGAGCTATCAGATGTCTCCTTAGTACATGAAAGCAATGGCTGAATAACATCCTCTACAAAAACAACATCACCGCTAACCGAATGCATTTATTCTGTGGATGATATAGACGATAGCCTTTACTTTTAGAACTATACCCCAACAAAAATACATTTTAGTGCTTTATCATCCAAGTTTCTACGATGTTGTTCGGGCACTAATGCATATGCCAAACAACCAAAAACACGCAAATGAGAAACAAATGGCTTGTGATCATGCCAAGCCTCATATGGAGTGATAGACTATAGCGCTTTAGTGGGACACCTATTCAGTACATATGTTGCACACATGACAGCCTCAAGCGAGAAACTATGTGGTAAAGCCTGACTCTTGACCATACACCTTGCCATCTCCATGAGAGACTTTTTCTTTCATTCAGCAACTCCATTTTGTTGAGGTTTATACGGCACTGTACACTGATGTTTTATCCCACATTCACCCAGAAATGCATTAAAATCAGAAGACATATATTCCCCCCTCGATCTAAATGGAGGGTGCCCATTTTACATGCTGACAGATTTTCAGCCAAAACCAAAAAATGTTTGAAGCACATGAACACTTTTGACTTTGCCTTCGATTGATTTACCCATGCATGCCTAGAAAAAGCATCAATGAAAGTCACAAAGTAAAGATAATTTCCAAAAGAAGGTGTCTGCATAGGACCACAGACATCACTATGTACAAGCTGCAATTTCTGAGTAGCCCGAATTGAGCCATCTTTTGGAAATGAGGAACACTGCATTTTGCCCAAAATACAGCCTTGACAAACATGTTTTCCAGGTGCCTCAAGTTTGGGCAAAGAGGACACCATTTCAGATTTCTGTAGGCATAGCGAACTAGCAAAATTCAAATGACCAAAGCATGCATGCCAAAGCTTTGCATCTGACATAACCTGAGAATCATGTACTGCACATGCCGAATCACTTACATATCTTTCATAGTCTATGAGCTTATACAGCCCACGACATAAAATGCTAGAAGCAATAATCACGTCGCCATTTGATAGATCATGAACTGTACACCTGTCATCAACAAATTTCACATCCAAACCAATCTAAAAAAGGTATATGTGAGCTAACTACAAGTTTAATGTACATATGTATACAAGTCTTCATTTCCTGAATATGCCCTATCTTCAAGCTTCATTTGTTGATCTTTTCTTCATCTTTTGACTTCAAGTCTTTATCCAAGACATCTATTGGTGGTTGACTTGCACCAATAGCTCCCCCTCAATCATCAATTGAGCTTTTCTCTATCTTCTTTATACCTGCCATGTCTTTAAATCTATGTAGCTTTGGTCCATCCAAGCTTTTGGTTAGCATATTTGCAATCTGATCTTTTGTTGAAGTATGCCTGAATTCAACCTCCTTGTCAATCACCTTCTCTCTTAAGAAGTGATACAAATCTCAATATGTTTAGTCCTGGCATGAAAAACAGGATTAGCAGCTAGATACAATGAACTCATATTATCTCCATGAATAGTGGGTGTACTGTAAATGATGTCAAAACTCTTCATGAGAGTCTTCAACCATATGACTTCCTTTGCAGCTTCAACCATACCTTTATACTCTACTTCTATAGATGATAAAGCAACTATGTGTTGCTTCTTAGAACACCAAGAGATTAACTTATCTCCCACATAACACAGGTATCCATATGTTGATCTCCTATCATCTGGATTACCTACCCAATGTAAAACCATAATACAAACCTTCCTTGAGTGTACCCTTAATGTATCTCAACACTCTTTGTCCTGCAACCCAATGTTCTTTCCTAGGGCAATGCATGAATTGAGACAACACTCCAATTGCATATGACAAATCAGGACAAGTTAATGAAGCATAGATTAGACTACCAAACAGACTTTGATATAGCTTCATATCCTTGAATTCTTCTCCTCCATATCTCCTCAATTTGTGATTCACCTCCATTGGAGTAGCTGCTACCCTGCAATCTTCCATTTTAAACTTGATCAACAAGTTCTTCAAATACCTTTCTTGAGTCACATACACTCCATGTTGAGTATATGAGATCTCCATGCCCAAGAAATATGACAAGTCTCCCAAGTCACTAATCTTGAAATCTTTCTCCATTTGTTTCTTGAGGCTTTGTATTCCCTTCTCATCTATACCTATAAGATTATGTCATCAACATATATGCACATGTAAATGAATCCATCATCACTTGCTTTAACAAGCAAGCTACTATGAGCTTTAGATACTTGGAGTTTCAAGAACTTCACAAGTCTATAATTCCATGCCCTTGGGGCCTGCGCAAACCATACAAAGCTCTCTTGAGCTTACATACATATTCTGAATACCTTTTATCTCTAAACCCTTGTGGTTGCTCCATGAAAACATCATCTGAAGTATAACCATTAAGAAAAGCATTCTTCACATCTAATTGACATAATCTCCAACCTTTACATGTAGCAATGGCTACGAGTGTCCTGATGGTTGTCATTTTTGCTATAGGACTATAGGTCTCATCATAATCTATACCATATGTCTGAGCATACCCTTTCACAACAAGTCTAGCTTTATACCTAGACACACTTCCATCTACATACCTCTTTGTCTTGTAGACCCATTTCCATCCAATGATCTTCTGACTATTTGGTTAAAGAACCAAATCCCATGTCTCATTCTCCATCAATGCATCATACTCTTCCTACGCTCTTCATATGTAGAAGGGTTCATCTGCTTTCATTATGTAAGCATAATCTTTAGTAGTCAAAAAAGAAGTGTCATAGCTATACCTTGTAGGTTGTCATTTGTGTCTTGATGACCTTCTAAGTTCTCCACTTCTTGAAGTTTTTGGTTCATCACATTCTGGATCAAATCTTGACACTTCTTCAACTTCAACTTGTACTTCATTGTTCTCTTCTTCATCAAGTATCCGAATCTTTGATTTACCTTTCTTCTTATTCAAAACTTCTTCATCACCTGCATGATTATTGATTGTACCTACATACCAAGTACCTTGCTCATCAAATGTAGCATCCTTTGATACAAGAAATTGCTTTGTGGATGGACTCCACAACCTATAACCCATCTGTTTATCATCATATCCAATGAACACATACTTTTCAGCTTTAGGTTCCAATTTATGCCTCAATTGATATGGCACATATGCATAAGCCAAACATCCAAATACTTTGCAATGAGCTAAGGTAGGTCTTTTACCCCACCAAACTTCATATGGTGTCATACCCTACAAATCTTTACATGGTAACCTATTAACCAAATATGTAGTTTTATTTACAACCTTAGTCCACAAATAATTTGAACAATTTTTCTCCTTCATCATTGATCTTGCAAACTCAACAAGAGTTCTATTTCTTCTTTTTGCTATTAAGGAGAGTACCTACAAGTAACTTCCCTTTTTATACCTACATTCCATAAGTAATCATTGAAATCATTAGAGAAATACTCTCCCCCTCCATCTGACCTTAGTCTCTTCAACTTTTGACTTGTGAGTCTTTCTGCATACACATGATAATGTTTAAATGTATTGAATACCTCTTATTTATCTTTGATCACATATATAGTGATCCACCTGGTAGCATCATCAACGTAAATCACATAATATCTTGAACCATTTATATTGAAATCCTTTGATGGTCCCCACAAATCTGTGCATACCAACTCAAGCTTCTCTAAATACATAAATCCATGCTTATTGTATGATTGCTTATGAGCCTTACCTAATTGACATGCTTCCCATCTATATGTCATGTGTTTGCTTGCAACATTAGGCAATCCAAGCACTGAACCATTGTTAACGATATCCTTAATACCTCTTTCATTGAAATGTCCAAGCCTCTTATGCCTAAGGTCTAACTCAGAGATCTTATGTCCTCCATAAGTAAAAAAGGAATGACCAACATTACCTTGAATCTTCAATGTGAAGAGTCTTCCTTCTTTCTTCCCTGAAACAATTTGTTTATACCCATTTCAAGGGTCTTCCACAAAAACTCCATCATTAGTGAACCTTACTTCATAACCTTTTTCAGCAATTTTCCCTACACTTATCAGATTCTTTGGAATTGTAGGAACATACAAGACCTTACTCAGAAGAGTACTTCCATCCTTGGCCTTCACTGATCCAATTGACTTTACATTGTGCTTTGTATTATCACTTGTTTGAACTACATGATTAGTTACCTTATTCTCCAAATCATTCATCAAGGCTATATTACCACTCAGTTGATTGCTACACCCTAAGTCAATGTAGAAGACTCTTTGGTCTTCACTTTGTCTTTCATAAGTTGCATTCATAATCAAAGTTGAATTCTCCTTCTGATCTGAAGCATAATTGTAGTAGGTATTGTTGTAGGATTAACTTTGGAATCCTCTACCTACATTTCTTCCAAAGTAACCTCTACTACCTCTTCCTCTGAAATTACACCTTTGGTTTCTACCACCTCTTCCTCTTGAATTAAAGTTCTGACTATACCCTCCATTATTATGATTATTATGCCAACAATCATGAGCTAAATGATTCGTCTTACCACAAATCCAACAAGCTTTGGCTCCATCTTTATTGTTTCTGCCTCTTCCTCTACCTTTGCCACCTCCTCTTCCTCTTAGGAAGTTGCCTTGGCTAGTTGTACCTTCTTCTTCATTTAATTGGTGTTTACCTTTGTTATTCTTCTTCTTGTCCTTTGAATACATTGCTTGACTTGTACTCTTATCAACATCACCTTTGACATCCTGCTCAAAAGTTAGCATATGTCCTAGCAACTGATTTGAATCAGGAGTGAAATGATCTAGTGACAATTCAGTCGACAAAATGAATGGCATCCATTTCTCATCTCCTCTCAAACATGTGAGGATTTGCCTTACCAATTTATCTTCCTCAATATCTTCATCAACTTCTCCTAATGCGTCTGCAATGTCCTTCATCCTTGTTACATAATCAGATATGGATTGAGAAGCTTTCTTTTTTAATGTAGTGAACTCTGCCCATAAAGATGCCTTCCTTGACTTTGTAGTATTTTGAAAATGCTCCTCCAAAGCATTCCATATGTCACTTGCACTTTCAAGTCCTCTAATATGAGGTAGCAAGTAGTCATTAACTCCCATGTAGATAATGCTCCTTGCTTGAGCATCCTTCTTCATCCAAGTCTTCAAATCTAAGAGTTCATCCCTAGTTGGAACACTAGGATCTTTGAATTCTGGTTTTTCTTCTTCACTTGTGATGTAACCTATCAGGTCTTTGCTCATGAGATGATCTTCCATCCTCATTGACCAAGCTCAATAGTTTTCTCTATCCAATTTCTCTATTTGAAGAGAATCTCCCATCCTTTCTTCACCTGTGTATTAAATTCTTCAAGATTTATGAGGAATAAGTGTACCTTACTTTGAATGAAGTTCCTTTTGATCTTCTTGATAGGTTCAAGCCTCCTTCTCAAGATTTCCCTTTAAGCTTTCACCTTTTGAACCTTCAAATGTTGATTTCTGTATGACTGCAACAGTCAGGGTCCTCCTTTCTTCTATTTTGATGATTCCTGCTCTGATACCACTGATGGAGAGTGTTAATCTCCAAAAGAACAAGATATCCTTGATGTTAGAACACTTCTATATCAAGAATAACTCAAAACCTTGATCAATATTGGAAGATCAATGCCAAACTATCAAGATTTGCACTAACTGTAAAGAGAGTCACTACTCAAAAAAGTCTGTTGCACATAACTCACTCATTGACTAATCAAATGTGTAAAGTTTTCAATGAAACTTTGTATGACGTGTCGACTACTTCTTGTGCACCTTTTCCAAGTTAAATCTTCTCAAAAGATTCAATAGATCTTGAGAAATGATCCAAACAATCTACCTATGTTTGAAACTATCTTCCTGTATAGTCGACTTTGACACCTGCAACTTCTAATGCATGGTTCTCCCAAACCACAACCCCTTTAATCAAATGCTTTTAGTTGTAGATGGCTTACCTTCCAACTTAGATTTTGACTCCTCATTTGTGTAAAAATTTACACTATGCACTGAGATCTGATCAATTCTTTGACCATCAAGATTGCACGTGTTTCAGAAGACACTTGTCACTTCTTCACATACAAATGTTCCTACACATAATTCTCTCAACCTGTTTACAATTAGGCTCTCAAATCTTAACCATAGAAGAATTAACTACAGGATTAGACATCTACAAAAGGATTCCTAAAATGATCAAACACAGAAGGAGAACACAACAAAATATCGGGTGCAACTTTTTCTTCTAGTCAGAGAAATTTACACCTGAATGATGAGAGAGATCTTCCTCACTTCTAAAGTGTCTAATGACTCTTAGAAATTCTAATTCTTCTCATCTCATGCTCTCGCATACTTGCCCCAAGTTTCTACTTGTATATATAGGCATATATGTACAAGATCATGACCATAACAAATGTATATGTGAGCTAACTACAAGTTTAATGTACATATGTATACAAGTCTTCATTTCCTGAATATGCCCTATCTTCAAGCTTCATTTGTTGATCTTTTCTTCATCTTTCGACTTCAACTCTTTATTCAAGACATCAATTGATGGTTCACTTGCACCAACAGAGAAGGCTAAATATTCTAAACTTCCATGGCTAATAGTTTTTTTAATCTATCTTTCAATGTGGTTTCTATATTCTAAAATGATGTACTCTAATGTACTCTTCCAAAGCTTCTTAACACAAGAAGAGGGTGACGAGTGTCAAGACCTTTACCTCTATACTTCAAAAGTACCAAAATAGATGGGGAAGATGCCTTGTTCCTTCAGTAGTAGACTTCCCTTGAGTTGGTTGTGTGTCCTTGAACTTGAATCAACAGGTGATCTCCTTCTAAGTCCTTCAATGGCTCCTTCTAGTCGTCTTCATGTTTGTGTGTGTCAAAATGCTTTGATACCATTGACGGGAGAATTTACACTTTCCCTATGTAGCTTGAAGCATGAATGGCCTCACTGGCATGTTCACACACACCTCTGTTCAATCAAAACAATGATACTGAGAGTTCCATGAAATGAACCCAATAGGTTTTCTACACTCAAACTTGATTATGAGACCTCTTTAATGCAAGTTATCTCACTCAAAATACTGACTCCTACTTCGAGAACCAATTCCTCCAAAGATAGACTACTTAATGCCTTCATTAGGCATTCACACAAAGACCATTGTTCACTCCAGACCTAATTTCTCTCATAATATTCAGAGATCAGACTTGAGCTTCACACCAACTTTAGATGACACCAAAAGATTTCTAAAAAACCAGATATTACAAGAAATGGATATCTCCTACATAGATAAATCTAAGTGTGAGATATGGCTACTTAAAGTATGAAGAAAATTATCAAGCAAGTAGGAGGCTTGCTTAGCAAGGGGTCTACTAGCTTATTCAAATCCTCTGGGTGATAGCACAAGGGGGATATATCTAATTCAAATGAAAAGGTGTGTTTAAATAACTTTGAAAAGATTCCCAAAATAATAGGGAGCTCTTTTCCTAGAATGTAGATTTTTTATCCCAGTTAGATTCCAGTGAGGCTCTATCTGGTATTGTTGATTCATTCCCCAATCCTATTAGCTATATATTTTCACTAGATCACCTTGTTATGCAATGGAATTTGGTTGATTCTTGCTATGATACACTATAAACCTTTATGACCACTGACATACCACCTAATAGTTTATCTTTATTGGGTTAGAAGAAGTTGTCCCAATATAGTCAACAATTTTGGGTTCATGTTGGCCAATTATACTATCAAGATCAATCTGGAGCTTGGCTCCGGTATGTTATGACACATGAAGTACCACCCATCTTAGCAATGTCACATTCACACTGAACAAGAGGACATTTTTTTACCAATCTTACTTTGATGAAAGTTTTGCAAATTGATCTTTTGTAGCCTCCTATGCATTGAGATATTTGCCAACATGCGTTATCATGTGATCCCTATTAGCAAACTATACAACCACTACCCTATCAACATTTTTCGTGATAGCCATTCATGCCTCTTGAACCTTTTTAGAAATGGGGATTGGACTTTATTGATCCCATCACACCACCGACAATCTCTAGTCATAATCACTAGATCTTAATCTATACTAACTATGCTATGCGTTGCGTAGAAGCATTGGCTATTAATACTACTACTACCCTTATGGTCACTCGACTATTGACTCAAGAATTTTTTTCTCATTTCAAATTACCCTTAGAAAGTGTTTTTGATTGCAACACGAATTTTGTAAATGATCTAATTTAACCTTTGACTAGTCATTTAAATATTATACACAAGTACAATACCCCCTACTGCCCTCAGGCAAATAGATTGGTGGAGAGCACCAGCAAAACTTTGTTGAAAATGTTAAAGAAACTGATTTAGGAAAGTCATGAATGCTTGAGCCAACTCCTTACTTCTATTCTCTAGGCTTATCATATATCTTACTAAATCGCAAAGGGGTTTATACCTTTTAGACTCTCATATGGCATTGAAGCGATCCTACCGATGGAAATATTTGTCCCCATCCTCCATGTTTCTCTAGAACATAAGTTGCTACCAAAAGAATCTTTGTTTCACTAAGTGGATGATCATGTGCTCTCGATGAAGCTTGCTTTGAAAGTTTTTTGTTATTGCAGGCAATGAAGCTTTGCTAGGCTCGAACACATGATCATTACTTGAAGACTCCAGTATTGGAAGTTGTTCAGTTTGTTGTCTTTTATACCTCCAAAGTCGATTGATCTACTAGCAAATTCAAACTTCGTTGGTTTGCACCATATTGGATTTCAACCCGAGTTGCCATATTTTCCTAGTACATCAAGAATGTACTCCTTTGCATTAGCTATATTCCTTCCTCTTTGTAGATTACTTCTATGCCTAAGAAATACTTCGATTCTCTAGAATTTGAGAGCTTGAATTCTTTTGCGAGCTTCTTCTTGGTGTCGCTAATGTTTGCTTCATCATTTCTTGTAAGAATAATATCATCAATGTAAATGTAAATGTAGACAAGAAGATCACCTTCCTTGTTGAAGGAATTTTATGAAGCCACAGAGAAGGTGATTGTTCGCAAACTAATTGCCTAGATTTCTATGTTTGGGCAAACTTTTCTCAGCCTAGGCTCGTGAACATGCATTCCGTTTTTTATCCCCAACCAAATCGTCAAATGATTGCTTCCTAAGCCAAAGAGAGATTAATGTTTATATGCAACCAATTTTCTGGTTCATCTTATCTTTGCATCTCTTTTTTTTCTACCCAAAGTTTGGCTCAAACTCACTCTTCCTCCCTCACTTCTCTTCCTCTACGCTTGGGTCAATTTCCTTTTTTTCCTTAGTCTACTCTCCTCCCCACACACACACTCTCAACCTTTACCTCTTCCTTATCGCTCTTTCCTACACCTCACCCCATCCTTCCTCTTCCTCACTCTAGCCACCCTCTTTTTCTTCTACTTCTCTTTTACACCTTTTCTTCTCCACACTCCTTTTCTACACTCACCCCTCTCTTCTCACCACTCCAGCCTATCCCACTTCCTCTCAAGATCCTCCACACTCTCTTCTTGTTTTCCCTTCTTCCTCTTTTTTCTTCTCCTTTCCTTCAATCCAAACTTCAGCCTATCCCTCTCCACAACAAGTTTTTACTCTTTCCCCACAACAACACTTTTCCCTCTACCTCTCTTTCCCTTTTTCTCCCTGCCTCACATTCTCTCTCACTTCCACTCTTTCTCACAACTTTCTTTCTCTCTTTCTCTCTCTTTCTCTCTCTTGCTCTCACACTCACTCTCTTACTCACACACACACTCTCACACATATATTCACACATTTACACACTAGCACAACCACACCCCGTTGTTCACTGTTCTCCTTTCACTCGCACACACTCAGCCACACCTCGCACACAATCACATTCCCCTTTACTCCACTTCACTTCTCACACTTGAGACACCTTCTCTCACCTAGAAACACAAACACACGATGGCTTTCCACCCATAATCAAAACCTCCCACACACTTGTGCACATTCCCACACATACCAACACACACATACACACACCTACACTTGCACCCACAATCTCTTAGACTTTCGCAAAGCCCTGCCTCTTTAATTTTAGTGAGTCATACATTAAAAAAAACTTAGCGGTATAGTTCACACACACACACGCATGTGGCTGCCCATTTAGAAATGGATTCACTAATGGCTATGCAGATCTGGGCCTCATGCACTAGGTGCTTGTAGTGTGTGATTATGCTTCAATGAAAACAGAGATGAACTAACTTGGAAAAGGCAAATTGCATGGGTTCCTTTTTCTTTTCATTTACCATGTCCTGAGAGTTAGGAGAGGTAGAAAGGACCATCGATCCGACCCATCCCGCACATCATGCATACATAAAAATACACAAAAAATACGTACACGGAGCAAATAGATTGTTTATCCCTTCGTCATCACTTCCTAGGTCATAATGATTATATATGACATAACTGACTAATCTCAAATAGACTTGTCAAACCAGATTTCCCTATCTCACCTCTAAGTCCCTTCCTCAATTGTAATGTAGCACGACAACCTCGAAAATTCCTACCTAGTCTCATTCACAATCGATAATAAAAGCTTTCCAAGAGGTGAATCAAGTCTCACCTGAGGAGCCTCATCATCATTGCATATGACTATCTCTTCAACATCTCCTCAACCAATTTCATTTTTTATCTCCAGACTCATCCTTGTGAAGAATCCACGTGATTTGTCATTTTTTGTAAATAGTCCTCTACCAAAAAAAAGCGCTTTGCAAGGCATCGTGCACTCTCATTTCCTACATTCCTATCCACCTCCATAGCTAGTTTGCTCAATCTTCACCTAAACAATCCAATATCACCTTGTCGTCTTATCATTTAGCAATCCACGTGCCGTATTTCTTTCATGCAATTTCTCTTCTATTGGTCCCCCTTCACGCATACTCTTTTCGTTCTCATGGAACTCATTTCCAACTTCCCCAAATAATTCATATAGTTTCTCAATCCTCTCTTGCATTTTCATATGCTCCTTTTTAAGCTTTATGTACTTGCTCAAATTTTTCAACCTTCTTCACCAAAGGATCTAACTCTTATGATATTCCTCCACCTAGATTGTCCATCTTGTTTTCTATCTCATCCACCTTTGATTCTACTCCAACTCTTCTGCTTCTCTAATTGATCAGCTAGGGCTTCTACAGTTCCCCCCAAAGTGTTTGTCTTTTCTATCTCTCCTCTGAATGTGCTAAGCTTATCTATCATTGCCTCCAACTCATCTTCAATTTTATCAACTCTTTCACCTCTCTCTACACATCTGCGTCTTTCGTGTTCTCTCTGACTCATCCATCTATCAACCTCTCCTCTTAGCCTCTAATTCTCTATTCCAAATTCTCCCATTTTCTTATCACTCTCTACTTGGGCATACTTAATCTTCTCTAGTTCCAATTGGAAGTCCTCACTGATTCTACCCGCTTGATCACTATACTTGCAAATTACTTCCTGCACTCTCTTCATTTCCTGCTCTCCGAGCTCAATCCTTCTCATCAAATCATCCTTGTCTTGTTGGAATTGGTCTCGGATTGTAAACTCATAGCAGTCTACTATCAGTAAATCAGAACTGATCTCGCGAATCTCTCTTTCTATGTCTTTACCCTACCTAACAACTTTTCGACTTTGAAGTCTTCCAATTTCCTTCCTTAGGTTTTTGTTTTCTCTTTTCAACTCTTTGTTTGTGCTTTCCATGCACTTCACCTTCTCCTCCCATTCCCCTAAGATCTCCCCTATTTTAGTTTGACTATTTTCTAATCTCTTTATCTTGGTCTTGTTGTTGTCTCTCTCCTCACGTATCCAATTTACTTGACATTGTAAACTTCCCACAAGTTTTGCTAAGACTTTATCTTGAGGTTCATTGACCCTTGTATCACTCGCATAGGCAAGGTCCTTATCCATCTTTAGATGCTCATAACTATTGGTTACGCTGATCGGTTGTATTGACTTGGAGATGTCCCTTGCTATCCTTGAGGTCCCAGTTAGTAGAGACGCCTCATCAGTTTCAGCCTCCACATAGAGGGAAGAGAGAGCAACACTAGTTTTCGTTGTTGAGACCTTCTCGACAAAGATCCCTTTTACCTCGCATGCATGCTCACACAAGCTCTTGTTTCCACAATCTACACACACAGGAACAAAGTCCAAAGGAGTTGACACTCGAGGGTAGAATTTCACAATATGCCCAATCTCCTTGCAATGACAACCTCTCACATAATTGGAGATAGGACCAAATCGAGGATGTCGATTCATATGATGTCTCATTGTTTGCCTGAATTTAGTTCGCCTGTCACTCTGTCCAAGATTCATATGCTTAGTATCGATCTTCTCAAAACCCCAAACTTTCCCTCTTTGTGCCATTTATTTTAACACGGACCAAGGCAATTGTGGGGCTAGATGGATGTGCCACACGATCGAGGCACCAAGCCAACCTGTAGCAATCTCTCTGAGATATGCTAAGACAAATCCCATTGGGCATGCCAAATGAAGAGCTTTTATGAAGGCGCAAAGAAGGTGATTGTTTGCAACTAAATTGCTTAGATTTCTATGTTTGGGCAAACTTTTCTCAGCCTAGGCTCATGAACATGTGCCAATGCACTCCCTTTTTTATCCCCAACTAGCTCGTCAAATGATTGCTTCCTAATCGAGACAGAGACTAATGTTTATATGCAACCAATTTTCTTGTTCCTCTTATCTTTGCATCTCTTTTTTTTATGCGCAAAGTTTGGCTCAACCTAACTCTTCTTCCCTCACTTCTCTTCCTCTATGCTCGGGTCAATTTCCACTTTTCCCTCAGCCTACTCTCCCTGCACACACACACACACTCTCAACCTTTACCTCTTCCTTATCACTCTTCCCTACACCTCACCCCATCCTTCCTCGTCCTCACTCTAGCCAGCCTCTTTTTCTTCTACTTCTCCTTTACACCTTTTCTTCTCCACAATCCTTCTCTACACTCACCCCTCTCTTCTCACAACTCTAGCGTATCCCACTTCCTCTCAAGGTCCTCCACACTCTCTTCTTGTTTTCCCTTCTTCCTCTTTTTTCTTCTCCTTTCCTTCAGTCCAAGCTTCAGCCTATCTCTCTACACAACACGTTTTTACTCTTTCCCCACTCCAACCCACAACAACACTTTTCCCTCTACCTCTCTTTTCCTTTTTCTCCCTGCCTGACATTCTCTCTCACTTCCACTCTTTCTCACAACTTTCTTTCTCTCTCTATCTCTCTTGCTCTCACACTCACTCTCTTACTTACACACACTCTCACACATATATTCGCACACACTAGCACAGCCACACCCCTTAGTTCACTTTTCTCCTTCCACACACACTCAGCCACACCTCGCACACAATCACACTCCCCTTTACCCCACTTCACTTCTCACACTTGAGACACCTTCTCTCACCTAAAAACACAAACATATGATGGCTTTCCACCCATAATCAAAACCTCCCACACACTTGTGCACATTCCCACACACACATACACTTGCACCCACAATCTCCTAGACTTTTGCAAACCCTTGCCTCCTTAATTTCAATGACTCATGCATTAAAAAACTTAGCGGTATAGTTCACACACGCACACATGTGGCTTTCCATTTAGAAATGGATTCACTAATGACTATGCAGATTTGGGGCGAATGCACGAGGTGCATGTAGCATGCGTGTACGCTTCAGTTGGATGCTTCAATGAAAATAGAGATTGACTAACTTGAAATTGCTCTTGAGATGGAAATATTTAGTCAAAGTTGGAGAACGGATTTATCTATAAGTTTAATGCCAACACTGGATCAAAATTTCGTAACACACGCAAATACTATGATTCGAGTTTGATGTTAGGATATACCCAATAGTGTTTGTACCGCCATCAACTTCATTCATACACCTCTTCTTCATATGAGAAAAATATTACGATTTGATGAACAAATTCTTGTCGTGAATGTTGGGAATTGAACTCATAACCTCCTGGTTAGGAGTGCGATGGGCTAATCACTTGCCCCAAAAGCCATGGTTGAGGATAACTTCCTAATCCTCTCTCTTAAGGCGTGGCTCAACCATCTCCTACTAGGATTATGTGACATTCCTTCTCCCTTAGATTGAGTGTTGTCCTCAATGCTCACTTTGTGGACCCTTCAAACTCTTGGACCCACTTTCCATGCATGAGTGCTTCCACCAACCTCAAACTCCACCACATGGACCGAATTTGGACCTATCCCACCCTCTGTGGGTGCCCAAATGCCCATGCGCCTTCATGCAAGGCCAGTTTCACACTCACCACGGATAAGTGCTTTTTCCAAGTGCCCACGAATGAGGTGCGAACCTCCGTCTCGCCCAATATCTCAACTAAGCTCTGATACCAATGTTGGGAATTGAACTCACAACCTCCCAGTTAGGAGTGTGATGGGCTAACCACTTGCGCCAAAAGCCATGATTGAGGATTGCTTTTTTGTTGGCGAAAACTTCAGCTCTAAGACCACTGGTGCGGAATTACTTTCGCCCTGAAGGTGGATTTCGCGACAAAGCTTGAACTGTGTCAGGCCTGCGGAAATTGTCGCGCCACCGTAGTAGAATGCTAAACTAGAGTGATTTAGAACACCTCTATAATCAACAGTAGCTCAGCCTAATTAACGTCGCCTTAACTGTGTTATCCTGCGACACAAGTTCCACCGGAACTTCACCAGACTGTCACTGGACTGACACCGTAATCGTACCGGAACTTCACCGAAATGAACTTCTACTTTGGTTATAATTGCTTCAAGTGAACATACAAGAAGTAAGAAAGTGATTCGTGAGCTTTCTCCACTTAATGAACTCTTCTGAAGTTTTAAGAGAAACTTCACAGTTCTGAAGTGCTACTTTCCGGTTAGATTTTGTACTGCATGCACATCTCCTTTTCACCGGAAATTGTGATCAGCTTAGAGTAGAGACGTCTAGCTACAAGATGAGCTATCTCTCATATAAAACTTTAAACTCTGCTGCAAGATATACTTCGTCGATTTACCGAAAAATTCCTTTTACAGTAAGAACTGCTACTGACCGAAAAATTATTAGAACCGTTTGCTGAACAAATTGTTGTTCACCGAAACGTTCGTTTCCTGAGTAAGTACAGAGAGACGCGGTTACTGAGCAGACTATAGTTAACGATGAACTAACTTTCTACTGTACCATGAAGATATTCAGATTCTTCACAAGTAAAGATTGCGTGCAAACATCCACATGAACATGTGTTTTAGATTAGAGAAGATGTGTACAAGTAAGCTTGGCCTCTTCTTGCTCAAGCTACAGAAACTCTCCTACAGTGAGTAGTTTCTTATTACTATCTCTCTCAGATGAAAAAACCCGACACTTCAGGCTTGTGTTATTCATCTGTACATACGCGATCTATGGCGTCTTCTGAGAACTTCTAACTCTCTCTTCACTCATACGCGCATCTCTCACGCATCATCTTCACGCGTCTCTTCCTGAGTCTTCTCTCTCCCCTCTAGTTCTTCAAATCTTGTTGTATATATATACACTTTCCTTTGGCGCTCCTCTGCGCTGTTACTCTTCAATTTACGTTATGCGCGCCTTACGCGCCCGCCGCGGTTAATTGCTCTGTTGTGCACACACCGTGCACTAACTTCGCATACTATACACCTGTGCATTGATTTTCCAGAAGATTCTATTTCTCTCTGTCTGTTGCGTCAAATTCGTGAGTGTTTCTTTAACAGCTCCCCCTCATTCACTAATTTGACATCTTCCGGTCTTTCATATATCTTCCTTTCTTTTATACCTGCCATTTCTTTAAATCTGTTCGTCTTTGTTCCATCCAAGCTCTTTGTCAGAATATCTGCAATCTAATCTTTTGTAGGAGTATAGACTATTTCTAATTCCTTTTCTATTACATTTTCCCTCAGGAAGTGATACTGAATCTCTATGTGTTTCGTTCTTGCATGAAACACTGGATTCGCTGCAAGGTACAACGAGCTCATATTGTCTCCATGTATAGTTGGTATGCCTTGGTCAATACTCATGCTTTTAAGTAAAGTCTGCATCCATATTACTTCTTTCGCTGCTTCTACCAGTCCTTTGTATTCTGCTTCTATTGACGATAAGGCTACTGTGTGTTGCTTCTTCGAACACCAGCTTACCAGCTTATCTCCTAGGTATATCATATACCCGTGCGTTGATCTTCGGTCATCTTGACTTCCTGCCCAATCTGAGTCACTATATGCTCTGAGCTTTATATCTGACGTAAAAGGATAATATAATCCTTCCTTTATAGTTCTTTTGATATATCTGAGAACTCTTTGTCCTGCAACCCAATGTTGCTCTGTCAGACAATGCATAAACTGTGAGAGAACTCCCACCGGAAAACTGAGATCCGGTCTTGTTAGCGTAGCATATATTAAGCTTCCTACTAACGATTGATACTTCTTCATATCTTTAAACTCTGTTCCATCATATTTACTAAGTTTATGGTTTACTTCAAGCGGTGTTGAAGCTTCTCTGCAATTTTCCATATTGAACTTCTTCAGTAAGTTCAGGAGATACCTTTCTTGTGTGACATATACACCATGATCTGTATATGTGATTTCCATACCTAGAAAGTATGATAACTTTCCCAGGTCACTGATCTTGAATTCCTTTTCTAGCAGTTTCTTTACCTCTGTGATTCCTGCATGTGAGGTACCTGTAATTATTATGTCATCTACATAGATACGAATGTAAATCATTCCTTCTTCTGTCCTTTCGATGAGTAGACTTGCATCTGCCTTCGAACTTTGGTATCCAAGTTCATTGAGATATTTCACAAGTCTGTAGTTCCAAGCTCTTGGGGCTTTCTTTAGTCCATAAAGTGCTTTTCTTAACCTGCAAACAAAATTTGGCCTTCCGGTTGTTCCATATAAACTTCATCTGATATATATCCATTCAGGAATGCATTCTTTATATCTAGCTGACTTAGCTTCCATCCTTTTGATGCTGCTATAGCAATCACTGTTCTTATGGTTGACATATTTGCCACCGGGCTGAACGTTTCGTCATAGTCTATGCCATGCGTCTGAGCATAGCCCTTGATAACCAGTCTCGCTTTATGTCTGGCTATCCTTCCATCTGCAAGTTTCTTTATTTTGAACACCCATTTATTTCCAATTACTTTCTTACCGTTCGGTTTAGGAACAAGCTCCCATGTCTTGTTCTCTTCCAGTGCGGTGAATTCTTCTTTCATTGCTTCTTGCCATTGCTTCTTGCCTTTGGCTTCATCATAGCTCTGAGGCTCTTCCTCTTCTTTAACCATATATGCATAATCTTGTTGAGTTATATACGATGTATCATACGAGTATCTTTCCGGTTGTCTTCTTATTCTGTTTGACCTTCTTAGCTCATATGCTTCGTGTGTGTCTGAGTACTCGTCTTCATCTTCGTTCCTTATACCAGATCCGGACCTAGACGTATTTGCCTCTTCATCTTTGTTTACCTGTACAATTGATTTTCCTTTCTCTCTTCTTTTTATCTCTTCTTCAAATTCTTCAGCTGTATGACTCTGATCTGCATACCAGCTTTTCTGTTCATCAAATGTTACATCTCTGGAAACAGTAAAATGTTTGGTTAGAGGACTCCATAACCTGTAACCCATCTGCTTTTCATCATATCCGACAAATACATATTTCTCTGCTTTCGGTTCAAGCTTATGTCTGAGTTGAGACGGTACATAAGCATACGCTACTGATCCAAACACTTTGCAGTGATCAAGTGTTGGCTTCTTTCCCCACCAAGCTTCATAAGGGGTCATTCCTTCTAATGTTGTACATGGTAGTCTGTTTACCAAGTATGTCGTTGTGTTCACGGCTTCAGCCCAAAGATAATCTGGGCAATTTTTTTCTTTTAGCATAGCTCGTGCAAACTCGACTAGTTCGGTTTCTCCTTTCTGCTACACCATTCTGTTGCGGTGTATACCTGCAGGTTATTTCTCTCTTAATACCTGCATTCCAAAGATAGTCATTGAATTCTCGGGAGAAGTATTCTCCCCCTCCATCAGACCTCAGTCTTTTAAGTTTTCGTCCGGTGAGTCTTTCAGCATATGCATGAAAATGCCTGAAAGCTCCAAATACTTCTGATTTTTCTTTCAAAACATAAAGAGTTATCCACCTTGTTGCATCATCAATGAATAAAACATAGTACCTTGATCCGCTGATTGATCCTTCTTTCGTTGGTCCCCATACATCTGTATGTATGAGTTCCAGCACACTGTCATGTTTGAATCCTTTCTTCTGGAAAGGTAACCTGTGGGCTTTTCCCATCTGACAGGCTTCGCATTTGTGAATCATATGTTGGTTCTGTACGTTCGGTAATCCCAGTACAGACTGATTCGCTATCATAGCTTTGATTCCTTTTTCGTGAAAGTGACCTAATCTCTTGTGCCAGAGATCAAGTTCTGTAATTACCTTTTCATCATGTGTGAGCAGCGCTTGGCCAATGTTCCCTTGTACTCTTAACGTAAAGAGTCTCCCTTCTTTCTTACCAGAGACGATCTGATAATATCCGTTCTTGGGATCTTCTACAAATACTCCTTTGTTTGTAAATCTGACCTGAAAACCTTTCTCAACTATCTGTCCCACGCTAATCAAATTTTTCGATATTGTTGGAACATACAAAACATTAGTTAGCAAATCTGCTCCACTTTTGCATTTCACTTTTCCAATTGAGTGTACACTGTGTCTCGTATTGTCACCTCTTTAAACAGTGTGACTAGAACTACCTTTCTCTAGTTCTGACATTAGTTCTATATTTCCTGACAAATGATTAGAGCATCCAGAGTCAATGTAAAATACCTTTAGGTCTTCATTTTCTGATGTGCTGATAGAGTTCATCATCAACGATGTATGACTTTCATTCTTCGTGTCGTTTGCATAGTTGTTGTAGGTGGTGTTGTAGGATTGATTTTGTCCCCAACTTCTTATTCCACCTCTACCATAGCCTCCTCTTTGATCTTGTCTTCCTCTTTGATATATTCCGTTTCTGCCTCTGCTATTACTGTTTTGATTTTGATTTGATCCTTGTTGATTGTGCCAGCAATCATGAGCCAAATGATTACTGAGTCCACAGATCCAGCAAGCCTTCTTGTTGGTATTCTGGTTACTTCTTCCTCTTCCAAAACCTCTTGCTCTTCCTCTGCCAGTGCCTTTACCTCTTGCGTGATAGGCCTGAGAGCTCGACTCTTCTTCGTCTTTTGACTTGCCTTTGTCTTTCTTCTTGTTCTTCATGTACATTGCAGAGCTTTGTCCTTTATCTGCATCTCCTTTCAGGTCTTGCTCATATGTGAGCATCAAACCAAGCAACTGATTTAAATCTGGCACAAAATGATTTAAGGAGAGTTCAGTTGATAGTACGAAAGGTTTCCACCTTTCATCTCCTCTCAAGCCTGTGAGCACTTGCGCTATCAATCTATGATCTTCGACTTCTTCATTTATGGATCCAAGACTATCTGCTAGATCCTTCATTTTAGTGACGTAGTCACTTATGCTTTGACTCGACTTCTTTTTGAATGTCGTAAATTCGGACCATAAGCTAGCCTTCCTGGCTTTCGTAGTATTTTGGAAATGATCTTCCAATGCACTCCATATGTCCTCCGCTTTCTCCAGGCCTCTAATGTGTGGTAGCAGATGATCTGAAACAGTGTTGTAGATGGAGGCTCTTGCCGTTGCATCTTTCTTTTGCCACAGCTTCAAAGCTTCTATCTCTTCCTTTTCTGGTTGGCTATCATCTTCGAAGGTCGGTTTCTTTTCTTCTCCGGTCACGTACATCATTAATTCCTTACTCATAAGTAAGGCTTCCATGCGCATTACCCATGCGGGATAATTATCTCTGTCCAGTTTATCAATTTGGACGTGACCTATCATGATAGGTAATACTCTGGCTCTGATACCAATTGTTGGCGAAAACTTCAGCTCTAAGACCACTGGTGCGGAATTACTTTCGCCCTGAAGGTGGATTTCGCGACAAAGCTTGAACTCTGTCAGGCCTGCGGAAATTGTCGCGCCACCGTAGTAGAATGCTAAACTAGAGTGATGTAGAACACCTCTGTAATCAACAGTAGCTCAGCCTAATTAACATCGCCTTAACTGTGTTATCCTACGACACAAGTTCCACCGGAACTTCACCAGACTATCACTGGACTGACACCGTAATCGTACCGGAACTTCACCGAAATGAACTTCTACTTTGGTTATAATTGCTTCAAGTGAACATACAAGAAGTAAGAAAGTGATTCGTGAGCTTTCTCCACTTAATGAACTCTTCTGAAGTTTTAAGAGAAACTTCACAGTTCTGAAGTGCTACTTTCCGGTTAGATTTTGTACTGCATGCACATCTCCTTTTCACCGGAAACTGTGATCAGCTTAGAGTAGAGACGTCTAGCTACAAGATGAGCTATCTCTCATATAAAACTTTAAACTCTGCTGCAAGATATACTTCGTCGATTTACCGAAAAATTCCTTTTACAGTAAGAACTGCTACTGACCGAAAAATTATTAGAACCGTTTGCTGAACAAAGTGTTGTTCACCGAAACGTTTGTTTCCTGAGTAAGTACGGAGAGATGCGGTTACTGAGCAGACTATAGTTAACGATGAACTAACTTTCTACTGTACCATGAAGATATTCAGATTCTTCACAAGTAAAGATTGCGCGCAAACATCCACATGAACATGTGTTTTCGATTAGAGAAGATGTGTACAAGTAAGCTTGGCCTCTTCTTGCTCAAGCTACAGAAACTCTCCTACAGTGAGTAGTTTCTTATTACTATCTCTCTCAGATGAAAAAACCCGACACTTCAGGCTTGTGTTATTCATCTGTACATACGCGATCTATGGCGTCTTCTGAGAACTTCTAACTCTCTCTTCACTCATACGCGCATCTCTCACGCATCATCTTCACGCGTCTCTTCCTGAGTCTTCTCTCTCCCCTCTAGTTCTTCAAATCTTGTTGTATATATATACACTTTCCTTTGGCGCTCCTCTGCGCTGTTACTCTTCAATTTACGTTATGCGCGCCTTACGCGCCCGCCGCGGTTAATTGCTCTGTTGTGCGCACACCGTGCACTAACTTCGCATACTGTACACCTGTGCATTGATTTTCCAGAAGATTCTGTTTCTCTCTGTCTGTTGCGTCAAATTCGTGAGTGTTTCTTTAACATTTTTAATCCTCTCTCTTAAGGTGTGGCTCAACCATCTCCTACTAGGATTATGTGACAGTGAACAACTAAAAATTTAGTGTGCTTATGAGATTTATGTGCATTCAGTAGATCGTGCAAATCATCATCTACGGGAGGCTCTGTGATACCCGCCTCCTTTGTGTCGTTCTATTGTTAATGTTTGCAAAATCATTTGACAATCCCTATGATCAGTAATTCCTCTAGGTCTAGGGATGCTATCTCCGAAGTCATTGATTCTAAAGGCACGTTGAAACGACTCCCAAAAAAGAAATCATGGAAGTAGCTCATAAGTTTTGGGCTTGTAAAGAGACCCAAGACCATGTGAATTGTCCAACTTGGTAGTGATAACTTTTTTTATGCAAAGTCAAAATGAATCAAACAAATCCAATAATGTACATTGAATAACATATGAGCATGCAATACTTGATGTAGCCACTCTAAAGGCGTGTCCATATCTTGTCTGATGAGATGGGATTGACACACTCCTTGCTCAGGAAGCACCCCATAGACATAGACCAATGTTGTGAAAAAATAATGCTCATTGAGAAGGAAAAATCCAGGAAGTGGCTTTTCCCTTTGAGTGCGAGTAGCAAGAGAAAATAGCTCTTTGGCCATCAAAATTTGGATGACAATGATCATCCTCCATATGAATAGGACTTTGTATTTGCAGCTTTGCAATATGCGAATAACTGATGTCACTAGATCAAAATGTTGTGAGTTTATATCCTTATGAAAAGGAAGTAAGGTTGGTATCAGACCTGCTTACCACAATGCTGCACAACTAGCAAAAGATGATACCGAAGCAATTACCAAAACCAAAAGATTTTTAGCAAAAGAAATAGAATAGATCCCTGAATCATTTGTTAAAGGAGCTACGGCCTTCTACTCAAGATTTGGCAACACTCCTCTATGCTCACCAGCCCTTACAATAGCCCAATCATTTATTTTGGCGAATGCTTCACATACATATCAATCAAAGGATTCGCAACAACATTGCTCTACAAAAATCCTCCTCTCAAAACCATGGCCTACGTCCACATCATACAAATCACTGCAAGCTTCCAAGATGCAAGCAAAAGGTGACTGCAGGTAAACCAAACCTTTCTCAACCATATATGCAAAGCGGTCTAGCACATCTTACCTTCCTACACGCGACGGGATTTATGTAGGGCACCACATTTGACTGGAGATTGGCAGTGCTGAAAAGCTATTTACCTTTGCAACACTCCTAAAATAAACACAAATGCCGTAAAATGAACACATGTCAGTGCACCAAAAATCACCATCTCATGGAGCTAACACTTGTTCATGTACAAGGATGAGTCCACATCACTTTGCTTGTAGCCACATTTGGCTAAGTATTCCACTAGCATTCGGTTACAAGATCATCGGGCTTGTTTGAGACCATAAAGAGGCTTCCTTAACCTACGCACATGATGAGGATACTTCTGAACTTCAAAGCCTTTGGGTTGATCCATGAAAACAATCTCTCTAGGTCACCATTCAAGAAAGTATTCTTCACATCTAGTTGGTGGATCTTCCAACTTTTTGAGGTTGCAATTGCAATGAGAGTTATTACCGAACTCATCCTTGTAATCGATTTGAAATTCTCCGCAAAGTCAATTCCATAGGTTTGTGCAAAACCCTTGGCAATCAGCCTCATTTTAAACCTAGATATGTTGCCATCCAAGTTCATCTTCACATTCTATACCCATTTGTTGCCTATCACCTTCATGTCCTTGTTCTTAGGCATCAATGCCCAGTGTTATTCTCCTTGAGTGCTTTTACTTCTTCTTTCATGTCTTAGTTCCATTCTTCAAGCTTCCTTGCATCCTCAAAAGAATTAGGCTCTTCCCATGCAACTACTTGACTCATGTATGCATAATGTTTGGCAATGAAAGAGTCCTAAGTTAATCGTTGAACTGGATACCTTTCTCTTGTTGAGCTTCTTCTCTCTTGAGGGGCTAGAATGAACTTTTTTCTTATTTCTTTTCATGTCTTTATACCTAGATTTTATATCTTTTCAAACTCTCCTTCACTTCTACTATCTATCTCTAGCAATGGATTGACTCGATCATGTTCTTCCTCCTTGCTTTTGCTTCTTATAGAACTTTCTTCACTTGAAGTAATCTTTGTTTCTCAATCTCCCTTTCCATGGAGATGTGTGGATTCCCTCTCATGTTGTCCTTGAAGTTGAAGGATCAAAAATCTCCACACTTTTTTGTTCTTCTACATGTCTTCTCTGGGCATCATGTATATCTTCAATGTGCAATGAATCTTTCAAACCATACCATGGTAGCAATTTATCAAAGATACAATCTCTAGATACCTTCAGCTCTTTGGTTTTACGATCATAGCATCCAAAACCCTTTTTCTTACTTGAACATCCAATAAATATACATCAATGTTTGCTTCATGTTTATGCCTCAATTCATAAGGCACATGCATGCAACATACACAACCAAAAATCTTGAGATGAGATAGATCTGGTTTCTTATCATACCATGCTTCATATGGACTTAAAGCATGTACAACTAAAGTGGGGCACCTATTCATGGTTTAGATGGTTGTAATTGTTGCATCTATTTAATAGCAATTGGGCACATTCATCCCATTGAGCATCGATCTTGCCACTTCAGATATGTGTCTATTTTCCCTCTTTGCAATCCCATTTTGTTGGGGTGTATACATGCATGGATATTGCCTCTTGATGCCATTATGACTTAGAAATTCAAAAAAATCCTTGGAAAAATATTCTCCCCCTCCATCAGATCTTTATGTACCTGCCCATGTCCTTTTCAACAAGTGCTTTGAAAACTTTAAAGTAACTAAACACTTTAGCCTTTGACTCCATGCAATACAATCATATCATTCTTGTGTGATCATCAATGAAGATAACAAAATACCTATTCCATCTCAATGAGGTCTCATTGTTTGGTCCCCATTTGTCAGTGTGAATAAGGTCTAATGGAAATCTGCTCCCGAGTTGTCCTCAAGTCAAGTGAAGAAATCAAGTAGCTATTGGTTGGGAGTTAACCATTGTACAAACATCCAAGTCAAATGTTTGGATCAATCAAACTTCAAGTTTTTCAAATAAAATTCAAATGAATCAAGAGTTCTCAAAATCTTGATAGGGTTAGGAATCCCACCTTAGTTACTAAGTCTTTTTTTACCATACCTCTCATTTGCATATCCTTACAGCTTTTGAAGGTTTATGTAGCCGATCCTCTTATGCCACAAATCCGCTTGAGCTATTTGTCTATTGCCAAATGTCAAATAGATTGTATCTAATGAGGGTGGTCTTATCTCCATGGTGAAAGCCTTCCTTCCTTTAACTATCAGCTTCTACCCTTGCTTTGGATCTTCCACAAAGCATCCTTTGTTGTTGAATTTGACTACATACCCTCTTTCAACCATCCATTCAACTGATACTAGATTCTTCATGATTGTGGGCACATGTAACACATTTTTAAGACACTTTGCATTTTGGTTTTTATCCAAAGGAACATCACCTATGTGTGTGATCCTATGCTTGGTGTATGATCCCCTATTTCTACATGGCCTTGTGTGCTTGGTTCATGCAAATTATAAAACATTTATCTATTGCAACACATGTGATTTGAACATCTGCTATTGATGTACCATGTGGTGTTTATTCCTTCTTTCCTACCATTTCTTCACATCATGGATAAAATATTATCATTCTCTGATGCATTTGAAGTATTTGCAAAGTTATCTTGATTTTTCTTGTAGCCTCTTTGGATGTCCTTTGATCAATAGTCCCTTGCAAAGTAGTCTAGCTTCCCAAAATTGTAGCATTCCTTTGCGTAGTCTCTTCCTTGAAATTGACCTCCTGTTCCTCTAGCTCTTCCTCTCCCCCTTGATCCATAGCTTTGACTTGAACCTTCTTGATCAGTTCTTGATCTTCTTCTACCTTTTCCTTTTCCATTGTATCCACCTCTCTTTCCTTTTGCCTTTACTTGCATAAAAGGCTTGGGCTTCGTTTTCCTTTGAATGAACTCCATTGAGGTTCATCTCCTCTATCACCATGAGTGTGTCCATTTTGTCTAAATCTAGTAATGAGTCTCTCACATAGAAGGCCTCCATTTTTCATCATCCCTGAACCCATTTAGTGTATGAGCTACTAAATCATCATCGTCCATGGAGTTGCATATTGATCCTAAGGCATCCACGATCTCTTTTACCTTGAGGGTATAATCATTGATGTTATTATTTGAATCCTTCCTTAAGTTTTTTCAACTCATTCTTGAGTTGAATCTTTCTTACAATCTCTCCAAATCCTCCCACACCTTCATGGAGGTGGAGTACAATCTCTCCAAATCCTCCCACACCTTCTTGGATGAGTCTGAGTCTTGGAAGTGACCAATCATGCCTACTACTAATGTGTTGAGATAAGATGAATATGACTCTCCTATCTCTTTAAATCCACTCATTCACTTTCCTTTATTGTGCTTGAGTGAATGGCTCTTCATATTGAGGCCTAGGTTTAACTCCACTAACTAATCCCCATAGTCCCTTGCCCATGAGGAAATTGCTAACTCAAAATCTCTAAGTTTGGTAGTTTCCTTTATCCAAATTCTCTTTATGGGTAGCATAACCAGCCATTGCTTAAGCTTCTATTCTTTCTAAGATTTTCTTGAGTGTAATGGAATAGGAGAAGTTAAAAATGATTGCCTTCTTATATCTTCTTCCCTTGTTATGTATTGAGGTGTTGACTCTTAGCTTGAACATCCACTTCTAAAATTTGATGCAGCTTGTAGGTATGCTATAGGTGCTTTCTCGAGAGCTTCACTAGCTTCAAATAGTTGCTTCAAACTCTTTCAAGAGTCTTGAATGCTTCTAAATGCTCTCATATCACTCTTGGGCAATGAATCAGCACCCCTCTGCATCTTTCGAAAGTTGTAGCCCCTCAAAGGTTGTTTTCCATAGTGAATCCGAGTCACTATTTTGGCTCTAGCTCAAAATATAAATGCACAAAAAAATAAATAAACTTTCAATAATAAAAATAAACACTATAAGCTATCCATAGTATTTCAAAACACTTGAATCGGATACTCTAGCATGGAGAACCAACCTCTCCAAGATAGACTAGCTATCCTTGTTGTTGCATGCATATGTGCAGAGACACACCTTCACTGTTTGCAACCTCATTCAGAGCTCACTTGGAGGATAATCATGATCTTTATACCATAGTTAATAGCTCTATGAGAAATCAAACACAAGGGAAATCACATCAAATGGATATCGGAAGAAGATTTTACAACCAAAATAAAATTGTGCTAGGAACTAGCTCAGTGCACATAGAGGCAATGAACAATGGCAAACTACAGAAAGGTATAAGCTAACAAAATGACCAACTAAGAAAGGGCATTGCATGTAGCAACTTTTTTACACTCTAAACTAACTTAGGAAGAGATTAGAGGTTGTGTACTTTCTCTCACAACTTGGATTCATACATATACATACTGTCAAACAAAGGTGCTCCTACAATTTTGTAAGAATCTCTCAATCAACCACTTCACTTTTTTTTGGTAAGCTATGACTTAGGAAAGTGGTTGAAACTTCTTGGTAGCTGAAATTCATGATATGAAGTCTCTAAATGATAGGTCCACTTTTCATCCAAGCCTTTGAGACTTTAGCTAAGATCTCAGGCAAATATTTGGAACACCTGTACACTAGAATGGAACACCAAAACAAACACTGAAACATATGAAAATCAGAACACTAGAACACCAAAATATTTGAACACTAGAACATCCCAAAAATATAATCAATCCACTTGTCATCCATGCCCTTCATCCTTTAACTAAGATTTAAGACTTGATTTAGCCTCAAACCTCCAAAATAAGCCCTATGGAATCTCTTGACAGTTTTATTCTTGGATCATTGTAGCCCAAATCTACCATGTGAATTGTGTTTCTCTCGTCTTCCAAAAAATTCATAAATAATGTCAAACTGTTACCCACAACCTCTCCCGAGGTCTTCCTACCTACCCTTGATTACCCTTCATCTTCACCATCTTGTTCCCATGCAATTTCCCAATCCCAATCAATGTGATGCTGATTTCATGCACTTCCTAAACTAATAGTGCTCCAGGCCCTCCTTCACGCTCTTCATCACCCTCGGATGAAGATGATGAATCAATCGTAGTTTTGTTTTGTCAAGTGAGGAAGCATATATAGACCAATTCTCCTACGAATTCCAAATACCATGATTCCTCTACACCCCACCCCAACCCCCTGCATTGGTTCAATCCCATGTTGAGCACCAAGGGGCCAAGCTTACATTAACAAAAGCTCAAGTTTCAATTGTGGCAGCAAAGCAAAAGGCTAGTGTTGTGTATAGTCCCCATAGTAGTATTATTTTTGGGTTTCAAGTCCACCATGCATGCCAAGTGTTAGGCCGCACTACCTTTGTAATTTTCTCATTCCTAATTATCAGTAGTATAGGAATGTAAAGAGATGCTACCCATTCAAAGCATTGTATCTTTTATGAATTTGTATGACACATAGACTTGGTGCACAACACACACTCATTATGGTGATGTTGATGTGCTAGTGGTGCTTTGGGCACGAGAAGAGCAAAGCTTTGTGTAACTAATTGTCTATATGAGTAATTAATCTGAGTCTATATGTATATTGAAGTTTGTAAATGGTTGTCGTGTATACTAAAGTTTGTGTACTATTAAGTCGATAATGTTAGCAGAGATAATTCAATGAAAGATTTCTTTGGGTGTAATTGTATGAGTGATTGAAGAAGTACTTTATATGTATGCAATTGAACATATTGGTATATTAATTCAATGAATAGCATTGTGAGAATAGAACAATAATTGGACCCAAAAAAATATAGTGTGGAAAAATTAAGGACCTGTATTCTCAGGTTTCCTCCATCCAAGAACCCATAATTGACCATGGTATTCTGCAAAAGTCTTAGATAGACACATAGTAGTCAATTCTAGAGTGCAATACTAGGTAGATCTTAACACATCCAATGCATATTTTGCATGTACCATAAAAGGAAGCATGAAGTTGCAATGCACGTGTAACTATTGGTTGACTAGCAATGAAAGATGGAATGGATGAAATAGGCATGGAAACAAGCAAAGATGCAATAATGCTTCTCAAAGAGATAGCATGCCTCAAAGTACACCTAATCGCACACAAAATTGAACTAAATCTTTAGATATCAAGACATTGAAGTGGTTTGTGCAAGAAAATCAAAGAAAGATGCAAGATAAATCAAAATGGTACTTCTCCATCTTATATGGCTTCATGTGTCAACTTGACTTTAGCTGAGGTTGCTAGAATAATGATGTTGCTTATCACCAAAACCTTCACATCCACTTGAATCATTAGATATTGATGAAGAACTTGTCTCCACCTCTTGAAGCAGTAGAGGCATCCCTTTAATCCCATTGAAGCAAGAAAATTTCTCCCTGAAGCACTTGAAGAGCTTGAAGAAGAAACAAACTCCACCTTGAAGATGTTTTGAAAAGACAATGGAGAAAAAGCCTTGAACCTTAGGCAAGAAAATGGACTTGAGGCTTGAAGGAGGTTAATGTATGGCATATTTAAGATGATTGGTTGTTTTGAGAAGAATGAATGCTCCCAATCCTTCACTCTCAACAAGAGGGTGAACTAAGAGAGCATGCAAATGCACTCGACCATGAGGCCATTGGCTCTAAGTGGGTATACAAACTGAAATCTAAACCTGATGGAAAAGTTGGAAGGTATAAGGTGAGGTTTGTTGCAACGGGTTATCCTCAAGAGAGAGGCATTGATTTTGATGAGACCTTTACTCCCATATGTCGAATGACCACTGTTCATAGCATTTGTGCACTTGCAGCTCATCATGCTTGGAATGGAAATACGTTGGACATTAAAATTGCATTTTTGAATGATGACTTACATGAAGAAGTATATATTTTTCACTCATGTGGTTTTCTACAAAAATGGCATGAAAAGAAGTCTGCAGGTTGAAGAAGTCATAATATAAGCAAGGACCACGTGCTTGGTATGAAAAGATACATACCTAAGCAAGCAAGCAAATGGTTTTGAGAACATTCCAAATGAGAGCACCTTATATGCTAAGCAAGCAAATGAAGTACTTCTTATCATTGTTGCATATGTTGATGGCATGTTGCTCACTCATCCTAATGAGAAGCATATTGTGGAATTTAATGATGATTTGCATACCCCTTTTGAGGTGTTAGGTGTGGGACATTTGCTTCTTATTTGGGCATTGAATTTATGCAAGCTGATGGGGGAATAGCTTTGTGGAAAAAAATATATATTGACACATTATTCCATTGTTTTGGCCTTGAAGATTACAAACCTATTGCCAATCCTATGGAAACAGGTTAATGGTTGAGTCTTCATGATGTTGGAGATGCATTTGATATTATTCTCTATTAGTAGGTTGTTCGATGCTTGATTTACTTATGCATAACTCAACTTGATATTGAGTTTGTTGTCTCTTAGATAAGGAGCTTTATGCATTACCTAGGATTCAAGCATTGGCAAGTGGTTAAGCGCATCTTTTGCTACTTGAGTGGTACTCGATTACTTGGATTGTTTTATCCCAAGGGGGGATCATTACTTACTGCTAGATTTACATACTTTTTCTAACTCCCACCTATGCACCTAAGGCTTTCTAGCTACTTGAATTGTTTTATCCCAAGGGGTAATCATTAAAGCCATATCTACATGCTTTTTTCTGACTCCCACCCATCCACTTGAGGATTTCCGCAAGGCTTATGAGTAAGGCGGCAACTAAGGCATAGAACTTGGCATACCTTGTCATTTGAGTCACCATTGGCTATGCATGAGGGAGGATCTCGATGATCAAGGAAGACAAAGGTTCCCAGTACTTCCTAGGATTCACCCATCCTAATATTATTCCCCCAGAACTCGCTTAACTAGCAATCTCTTGCCACTAAGCTAAACTTTGTGGTGTTTCAGGAGGCAGAAAGACTAAGGTTCACATTACCTTGAACATGTTTTGGGCCCTCAACACTTCATTCTTTGCTTTTGAAGCGTGTTTTTAAAGCATTTTTGGGGGTGATTATTGGAGCCATCTTGGAGTATTTTCACACATAGTATCTTTACACAAGTTCAAGAACATGAAGGAGAGCATTCTTTGTGTTACTGTTAGTGTCCATGTGAAAGGCCATATGGCCACTAGACATTTTTGTATATGTTCTTTGATAAAACATATAGTGGCATGGTCAGCCACAAATTGTAAGTTCGATCGCATTTGTGACACCCTAGAAATTTGTGTTCATTCTTTTTGTGTATTATGTGTTTTCAATGTATTCTACATACCGTGTTTGGACACTGTGTGCAGCATCTAGAGCTCAATTTTCTATTGCAAGAGTATCATCCTAGAGCTCTTGAGAAGCAGATTCCATTGTATCACCACTGCATCATTTCATTATTATTAGAGATTTGTGATGTAAAATACTTGTTTCTTTTGTGGGAGCAAAGAGGGCACCCACCCACCCACCCAAGGCTTGCTCCAAGGCTTATGGCTAAGGTGGTTATCAAGGCATAGACCTTGGCATACCTTGTCATCCGAGTCACCCAAGTCACCATTGGTTGTGCACGAGGGAGGACCTCAACAATCAAGGAAGATGGAGGTTCTCGGTACTTCACATGGGGTCACCCATCCTAGTTTGTTCCCCCCATAGCTGACTTAAGCAAAAATCTCTTGCCACTAAGCTACACTCTTGTAGTGCTTAAAGAAGGGAAAGACTAAGGTTCACGTTACCTTGAACATGTTTTGGGCCCTCAAAACTTCATTATTTGCTTTCAAAGCTTGTTTTGAAATATATTTGGGATGGTTCTTGGAGCCATTTTGGAGTACTTATGAGCTTTTGACAGTGGCCATATGCACATTTTGCAAAGGAGAATCTGGAAAAAAAATTCTCTTTTTTTTTTTTGTATTATACAATGGTTGATTTACTCTTTCATACACTTATTGGTGTGAACACATATATTCTCACATAATCCTTTTGGTTGTTCATTATTGTTAACTAATCTATTTTTTTGATGAGATATTGTTGAATTTTTCCAAAATCTGACACGTTCATACTTTTTGAGCCTTAGTGATGTTTGCACTCTTCTAGCTCCATTATCATTCCAATCACTTCTCTATCATCATGGCATCAGAGATCTCTGGCATGTCTGGTGGATCAGGGTCTAGTGCCGGTGTTTTAAGGAGGAGCTATAACTTGCAGGGCAAAGACCATTTTGAGATCCAAAAATTTCATGGCACAAACTTTGCTCTATGGAAGAACCAAATTAAATATGTGCTAATTCAGAGGAGGCAATGGAAGCTAGCGAATGGAATATCAAAGAAGCATGCTGACATGGATGAAGATGATTGGGACAAATTGGATGAAATGGATAGGTCTATCATTTGATTGCACCTGGCAGATAATGTTTACTTTAGAGTATTGGACTATGAAATTGCAAAGGAGCTTTGGAAGAAGTTATGCAATACATATGAAAAAGAAACGGCATCAAATAAAGTGTACTTGATGAGAAAGTTATATAACATTCTCATGAAGGACACAAATAGTGTTGTTTGCTCTAAATGAGTTTGATGCTATATACCCTCAGTTACAGGCTCAAAAAATGGAGATGGATAATTAAATGAAATCAGACTCGTTAATATGTACCTTGCATCATCATGGGATACATTCTGCACAGCTATTGGTAATAGTTCACTTGGTGGTAAACTAGTCTATGATGACATACGTGGAGCACTCTTGAGTGATGAAATCCATAGAAAGTATATGGTAGGCACTCAAAGTGGAGATGCATATAATGTTCGTGATTCTTACCAAGGAAAGAATTAGCAACATGGGAAGAGCAAGAACAAGGAAAAGAATGTTCAAGAGAATGAGTGTAGAAGTAACTCAAGGAAGAGGGATATTGAATGCCATTATTTTCATAAGAAAGGACACATGAAGAAACACAACTATGCATTAAAGAATACTAAAGGTAAAGGAAAGAATGTTGATGATGTTAAACAGCTAGCTGCATCATCTGCTTGACTATGAAGATTGAAGAAATTAATGCTATTTCTAATGATTGATGTGTTGACACTTGGTAATACTATGCCCACTGAGGCTCTTATGGTTGATTCTCTTTCCCACACACGGCTGCTAGATTTTGGTGCTTCTTTTCATGTGACACCACATAGAGAATGGTTCTCCAATCATGCAGCAAAGTCTCTTGGTGTTGTGAGACTTGGTGATTCTTACCACTGTGACATTGTGGGGATTGGAGATGTGGTTGTGCAATTCATTGATGGTTCAAAATTTACTATGCATAATGTATGCCATGTACCTCCGTTATCACGTAGTTTGATGTCAATTGTTCAAATAGAAGACCTTGGTTATAAGGTATTTTTGTATGCTCAGTCCTTTCACATATCAAAGGACAATATGGTTATTGTGAACCAAAGTCGACTCAGTTTATCATTTATTTGTATCATGGAAAGAAAAACTTGTTAGGTATTATTGAATATCCTATGGCTTGTATTTGGCATGGCTATTTGGGCCACATATCTCATAGTGGAATGGAAAATCTCTGTCATTTTGGCTACTGTTAGTAGTCTCATGTATGTTATGGTAGCTACGAGACCAAACATTGCATTTGCCCTAGAAGTTGTGAGAAAATATATGTCTAATACTGGAAAGAAGCATTCAAAAGCAACCAAAAAGACTTTGAGATATATGAGTGGCACTAAGGATAAGTTTCTATGCTTGGGTAGAGGGAAAGCATCCATTATTGGCTACACAGATTCTGATTATGTTGGTTATGTAGACAATAGGAAGTCTACATTAGGGTACATTTTTCATTTCGCTAGAGGTGTTAATGTACAATTGTTTCCACAACAAAAGCAGAGCATGTTGCGACAACAGAGGCATGTAAGGAAGGATTGTGCGTTTCTCATCTTGCTTGTGATATGGGCCTACCTCAACATGTACATTTGCTCAATGATGGTCAAAGTTCCATTGCATTGGCTAAGAATCCGGTCTATCATGCAATGACGAAGCACATTGAGATGAGTTATCACTTCATTAGAGATTGCTTAACCACTAAACACATTATTCTTGAGAAGTTTCATACTCGAGATAATGTTGCAAATGCTTTGAATAAAGCTCTACCATAGGATAGTTTTCGACATTGATGTCACTTGATGGAGGTTACTTGATTCATGATCTTACATAGTTACTTGTAGATTGTGTAACATGCCCATCGGGTGGGAGGTATACTTTGAATAATTACACTCAAGTATTCTTTATCATTATTTATTTTTCTCCCATAGTCACCTTGGACATATTGGCCTTTACTAGGAGATCATTAACATTAGTGTCCATGTGAAAGGCCAAAACTTTTGTATATGTTCTTTAATAAAACATATAGTGGCTTGCTCAACCACACATTGTAATTTTGACCGCATTTGTGACACCCAAGAAATATGTGTTCATGCTCCCTATGTATTGCGTGTTTTCTGTGTATTCTACAGGCCCTATTCCGAGCATTGTGTGCAGCATCCGGAGCTCCATTTTCTACTGTGCAAGTATTTTCATGGAGCTTTTGAGAAGGAGATCCCACCGTGGTGCATCACCATTGCATCATTTCACTTTCTACTTCTCCAAGAACGAGTATTCATCTCTAGGGCTATGTTTTTTAGCCACACTAGTCAAATATACAGGTTTCTTAGTAAGGTTTTCACTTGTGGTGGGAGCAGCCACTGCAAGTTTATGCACGTTTTTGAGACTAAAGAATAGAGTTGAGAGACACTTGCAGATGTTTTTGTCTAGTGTTTGGGCCACAAACTCAACCTTTCACTACCATTATACATATATTGAGCACGTACAGACTATGTACACTTCTATGGATACCACTTATGTACATACTTGTGGTCATCATTGAGGTTTTCTTAACTGGGAGACACCTAGATGTCGGAGTCCTTTCGGTGATGCAGGTGGAAGACTTACCCAACCTCACCATAGGAGATGTATGCTAGTTGTTCATAGTTATGCAAAGGAAAAGCTTCAAAAAGGAGGATGGCCCCTTGGAACCTCCATGTAGATGATTGAATGAAGGATCGCGCTCAAATAAGCCTAACATATCCATATACCAAGAGAGGGAGTTGGAGGAGGCTCTCTTCTCCCTTTCAAAACAATGGAAGTGCTTGGATGCTTGTAGTCGCCTTCTATGGGCAGTCGGTGGGTGCCCTTTTGGTTGGGTTGCTCCCTTGGTATTGTTCCCGTGCGGAAGCTCCTTGGGGGTCTGGAAGCTCCTCTAAGGCTCACAAATTTATCAATTTTTTAATGATGAAACTTTGCAACCTGTTCCACATTGAGGGATATTCCTCCCAAAGAAGATGAAGTAAATAGACCTATGAAACGAAAAGTTATACGTGTAAATTTTCTTTCAAAAATGGCTCTAAACCTAGATTTTAATACCAAATGTTACTTCTTGCTAAACTCTCTTAAGAAAAAGAATGCTTGAATGATATGCGTGCAACTTACCTCCCATCCTTTCTAATATCCACTTGTACTTAAAATAGCAATGCTCTCAAATGTTCTAGTGTCAACATGTTGCCATCATGCAACACTCATTCCCACTACCATTCGGTCTCTTTGGATATCCCCCAAGCTAGGGAACTTGACTTGCCTTAGCCCTTGTCCCACACACATCTATAATGGTCTCTATAGAATGATGTCTAACTCCTTTGTAAACTAAATTGCATCTTCCATGAAAACATCATGGCTAACCAAAATGTGTTTACTTTATGAATGATATATATGGTAGCCTTTGCTTTCAAAACTATACCCAATGAAAATACATTTCACAGCCTTATCATCCAGTTTTTGGCATTTTGGTTCATGTATTAATGTATGTTAGAAAACCAAAAACACACAAATGAGAAATATATGGCTTGCAACCATGAAAAGCCTCATATAGAGTGATAGAACGCAATGCTTTTGTGGGACACCTCTTAAGTACATATGTTGCACATATAAACGTCTCAAGTCATAAACTATGACGTAAAGCCTAACTTTTGACCATACCCGTTGATATTTCCATGAGAGACATGTTCTTCCTCTCAACAAATCTATTTTGTTGAGGTGTATACAAGATTGTACATTGATGTTTTATCCCACACTCATCCAAAAAAGCATTAAGCTCAAAACACATATACTTCCCTCCTCGACCAGAATGGAGGCTACCCATTTTACATGTTTATAGATTTTCAACCATAACCACAAATTATTTAAAGCACAAACACTTCAAACTTTGCTTGCAATGGATAAACCCATCCATGGCTAGAAAATTCATCAATGAAAGTCACGAATCAGGTAACTTCCAAATGAAGATGTATGCATAGGTCCACATGCATCACTATGGAGCTTCAATATATGTATAGCTCTAATTGAACCATCTTGAAGGAAGGAAGCACATTACATTTTAACCAAAATACAACCCTCATAGACATGCTTAAAAGTGCCTCAAGTTTGGGAAAAGAGGACATCATTTGAGATTTCTCTAGCTGAAGCAAACTAGCAAAATTCAAATGATCAAAGCATGCATGCCAAAGTTTTGCATCTAAAATAGCCTAAGAATCATGAACTACACATTCTGAATCATTCTTAAATTTTGAATAATCTATGAGTTATATATCCCATGATAAAAAATGCCAAAAGCAATGATATTATCACCTTCTATTTGCATGTCATCAGTAAATGTAGCAATCAAGCCAATTTTGTCTTAGCATTGAAGCTGAAAATAGATTTTTCTTGATCCCTCGCACCTATGAGGCATCTGAGAGTGTGAGAGTACTACCATCAGTAGTAGTAATAATGATATTTCCAATGCCCATGACAAGATAAGAGAAGTTTGCACATGTGACAATATTCCCTATAGGGACAAACTCAAGTGAAGTGAAGTGAAGAAGTTACAATGAGCGGTAATATGTTTGGTTGCACCACTATCAAAATATAAAAAACATCAGAGTTCTCTAGACATACATTTCTCATGAGAAGATGGTTCATAACCGAAATGAGTAGTAAACATCCATTCTTAATTGTGAACAAGGTTAACAAAATTAGCTTTAGGCATAGAGGTCTTTTCAACAACCATTCGAGCCTCTTCTTCTTTGCCTCTTTTGGATCCAGTTTAGGACGACACTTAATAATGTGGTTATTCCCTTGCGATGCTTACAAACTTGTTTTTTATTTTTATTTTCCTGTCACCTTTAGCTTCACCTTTAGCTTCGTTCTTTGATCGTGTAGCATTAACTAAGTTTTTCTTATTTGTAGACAAGTTCCATTTACCTTTGCCCTTTTAACTAGCTAAGAAAGCTTGATATGCAACACACATATTCTACATGTTCGTCTAGGCTGATCTTCCTACAACAAATTAAAGAATAGCTCCTCAAAAGTAAAGGCATGTGGATTGCCTTTTGTTGGGCCCTAAACCCACGGGAAAATGTATATGGACAATGATGTTTTGCCCAAATTTATGATGTCAGGTAAGCTTTTATCACCTTAAGTTCACAATTTCACTCCCAAGTATTTATGGAGAGGACTGGAAAATACATGCACAACTAGATATCCAACCCTAGTGGTTATTTCTCGCGACCTCTCTCTCTCTCTTTACACACTTTCCGATTCACATTCTCTCTCTTTCACTTGTTTTTCCCCCCACTTCCTTTTGCTCTTTTTTCCCTCTGCCCACACACCTGTCCTTCACACACTCTTGTCCTCCTGTACTCAAGCTCAAACATTTGTTTTTTAATCACTTGATAGAAGCACGCTGGCGCTTCAAACAGTACACTGTGCACGGGAATGTTCGGTTAGACGAAGACAAATATTTTATTCAGCACTTCTTAAGTCCAGCTGTGCCAAGTTAATCTCCTGAAGTCATCCAAGTCTCCACAGATATCGATTCCCTTCATTGATAGCTCTCGGGAGAATAGAATGCAGCCTCCGATCGACGTGATGCAACTGGTGTCTCTAAGTCGCTATGCACAGAAGGAAAAGATACAACCTCATGCAAACCACTTCAAAATCTCTGTATTTAGTCCATGAACAGATCTTGTGATGCTCAGAGGTGAACAGATGCCAAGAACTCAATGTGATGAGTTCTGACTCACTCTTCTTCCATGCCTTGCTTAATCGATCTCCTTATTGTTGTGTCTTCGATGAGCGATTATCTGTACCCTAAAAAAGCTTTTCTGTTGTTGTGCCCTTCCCCGTTGTCGTCCACAGCTGCAACCTACAGTCACTCACAAGGTAGGCATACAATACATTGGCATGCGAGAAGCTTCTTCATATGGCAAAGAGCCACAAGGAAGGAAAAAGCATCACCAAACGATTTCAAAAAGCATACAATACATTGACATGCGAGAAGCTTCTTCATATGGCAAAGAGCCACAAGGAAGGAAAAAGCATCACCAAACGATTTCAAAAAGCATCATATGGCAAAGAGCCACAAGGAAGGAAAAAGCATCACCAAACGATTTCTGATTTGCAGTTTGATATAATCCGTGTTGTTTTCAAAACAATGGCATAACCAAAAGCTATGAGACCCAGCCACTGAATTTTGACTAGAAAAGTCAAACCACTGATTGGCAGTGCATATGATGATTATATTCAGGGAAGCAGAATAGTGGACATGCCTCAGCTTCTCTACTTTCCATCCCATAATACGAGCCCATAGTTCTGGACCACATGTTTAAGATTGTTTTGTTCCATACCTTGATCCTAAACTTGCATTACCACAGATCAACTAGATGACAGATTAATCTTTTGTAACAGAAATTTAAATACCAAGGCAGTAGAACAAGGCTTCCTCAGCACAAAAACATGTATCGGGGTCTTGAAGCCGCAATCATTCATTCTCCTGCACTGGACTCCTTGGGATTCTACTGAGGATAGTTTTTTTTTTTTTAAATGGAGGTTCGGCCGAGGCCTACTCCCCCGGACTTTAACTTTGAAATTGCAACTGTACAAGGAAGGGCATAGTACCCATGGGACCCCCCTTATCCCACAAGAACAAGGGTTTACAACAGTGGGTTGAACGGCGGTCACAACTACCGCAGGGCTAGTCAAACGATGGGACATCAACCATATGCTTCATCATTCCAAGTTATACATGTCCCTTACATGTATAACCATGTACAATGATAAGCATCTTGGTGATCTCTATCTTCCAGGCTTTTGCCACCTTCAGCACCACCTCATCAGGCCCCTCAAACTTCGGAACAGGAGGCTGATCTCATTCAAAGAGCACCCATAGAGCCATGCAGCGCTTAGAAACCTCAGGGATAGGTTCTTTTTCCTCCAAAGCAAAACATCAGCAGAATGACCTCCACCCCTGCAAATCGTGAACTGCCTTTTCACGTCCAAAGAGGCGCGTTTGATCGAACCGAGGGCAGCTTGAGGGGCAGCGTGGGAAGCGGATTTGGCCGCTGCAGAAGAGCCCCCCCTTTCTATGTTTAGAGGCTCCCCCACCGAGGACAGATATGCTGCCCCCAAATTCGATGTGTTCTTTTCTCTTCTATCCCCCCGTATATGCATCGAAGGGCCATACCCCCCGTTGTTTCCACATTTCCTGGGCCTCTCTTTTCGTCTTGGACTCCTCCGATACTTCTCTTCTTTTTAGAGAAGCAATGGCCTGCTTTTCTTCAATATATGCATCTAATTGTTCTCTTACAGAAGTGGAATTCAAAGCACATTCAACCAAATGAACCGAAATAGCCAGTTCCACGGATGGCTCCAAATTTCTTTAGTTCCCTTTTCTGACAGCAGAAGAATACGTTGCAACTGTCTCGAACCTTTTAGTTCCAAAAGGTCTGCAAGATCTTCCTTTCATGACTGGATCACAACCAAATTAGAAAGAGGTGAAGCATTTCAAGAGATAATATTGAACTCTGGCATCCCCCTTAGCACATGCCACGCATTTTCCAAACTCCCTCATTTGCCATCGACAGGTTCTCTTTCTAGAAGTCCTTGCTTAGTGACTTCATCATGCACTTTTTCATCCATGTCTATTGATCAAGTGCTGCCACAAGCATATTCTTGTTGTGCATATCATGTCTATCACTCATTTGATTGGAGTTTATAATCACCAACATACATTTTTCCCTTCAAGTTCCTACAATCGAACATCTATTCTACACAATGAAAATCTGTTAGTGCAAAATAAGTAACAATAAATATGGTTAACACCTTTCATCATCAGAGAAATTAGAACTCAATTGCTCTTTCATCTCCTTTATCTTTTTCATAAAAGCGTCCATTAGACCTCCTTCATTCATATGCTTACTCTCCAACTTTCTTTGAAGGTAAGCAATATGAGAGTCATTTCTTGTTTGGTATAGTGTGGTAAGAGTATCCTAAACATGAGTGCATTGATAGGTTTGACTGTTTTTGCATGAGTGAATGTGAGGGTTAATGACATGTTTGATAGTCAAAGCTATCAATGCATATTTTTGTGCATCCCTACCATCCCAATGAAGCTTCTATATAGTAGGTGGAATAGGAATCATAGTAGGACCAACAAATTAAATATCATCATCTTCTACACCACATGCATCGCTTGTCATCATAACATAAGCACATATAGAAAGATGTATTTCAATATCCTTCACAATATTCCACAAGCCTTTTGCATCTAAAATAACCTAAGAATCATGAGCTTCACATGCTCAATCATTCTTAAATTTTGCACAATATATTAGTTTATATAGGCAATGAGAAAAAATGCTAGAAGCAATGATATTGTCACATTTCAAAACATCTTGAACTATACGTGTGCCATCAACAAATGTAACAATGAAGCCAATTTTGGCTAGTGTTGAAGCTCAAAGTAGATTTTTCTTGATCCAAGACACCTAGAAGGCATTTGACAGTGTGAGAGTACTACCATGAATAGTAGTAAGAATAATCTTTCCAACTCCATGACAAGATAGGAGGAGTTGTTTGCATATGTGAAAATATTCCCTATAGGGATAGACTCGAGTGAAGTGAAAAAGCTACAATGCAAGGTAATATGTTTAGTTGCACCACAATCAAAATACCAAACCTCAGAGTCTTATATAGACATACATTGCTCATGAGAAGATGGTTCATAGCTGAAATGAGTATTAAATGCCAATTCTTCATTCTGAATAAGGTTAGCAGACTCAATTTCAGGCATGGAGGCCTTTTCAACAACCATTTCTAGACTCTTTCTTCTTTGCCTCTTTTGAAGCCAGTGTAGGACAACTCTTAACGACACGATCATTTAGCTTAAGATACTTGCAAGCTTTTTTTTTCTTGTCACCTTTATCTTACCTTCTTTGATCGTGTGCCATTAACATTTTTTTTCTTACTTGTAAACAAGCCCCATTTACCTTTCCCTTTTAACTAGCTAAGAAAGCTTAATATGCAACACACATATTTGACATGTTTGTCGAGAATGATCATCCTACATCAAATTAAAGACTCCTCAAAAGTTAAGGCATTTGGATTGCCTTTCATCATCAGAGAAAGAGTGGAAACAAAACTCTAGAAAGAATTTGGAAGACCATTAAGAACAATTTGCATGTAAATTATCTAAAAAAATCCATTGATAGAACTTAATTGCTCTTTCAACTCCTTTATCTTTTCATAAAAGTGTCGCTATCAATGCATTAGTCTGTGCACCTCTTCCACCCCAAAGAAGCTTCTCTATAGTAGGTGGAATAGGAATCATAGTAGGACCAACAAATTGAAGGTCATCGTCTTCTACACCACGTGCATCACTTGATATCATAACATTAGTAGCTATAGGAGGATGTATTTCAACACCCGTCACAATGTTCCACAAGCCTTTTGCTATCAATACATGACACATCATGTATTCCCAGAATGGATAACTATAACCATCCAATTTATCCCCAACAACCAACATATGAAATACATAATTGCTTTCAATCATGGCCAATGACTATACCTTGATGCAAAAAATCGGTTATTCTTAAAAAGAGTCAAGCATAAATACTCATTTGAGCTTGGATAGAACTATAGTAGACTTCGAGACACTTGTGCTACCAGATTGAAAATTGTATATATGTTTGGTACAAAAGGACAAAATTGCCCACATAGTTGCTATGATAGCATGTTTAGAGGCTCAAATGAACTCAAATCAAAATTTTGATGCCACAAGACAAAGATGTTGATTTTTTTTTATAAAATATGAACAAATTAGAATATGGCTCAAAATATATCTAGTCCATCACTTAGACACCTCAAATGAGGCATGCTAATCAGCCTTAAAATCAACAATATGCTTGTCATGAGGACTAGTGAGCAACATGTCATCAACATACACAACAATGATAAGAAGCACATCATTAGCACGCTTAACATATAAGTTTCTCTCAGTTGGACTGTTCTCAAAACCATGTGCAATCAGATAGGCATGTATCTTTTCATACCAAGCACGTCGTGCTTGCTTTAAACCATGTAATGCCTTCTTTAACCTGCACACCTGGTTTTCATGCCCTTTCTGCACAAAGCCACGGGACTGAAAAACATACACTTCTTCATGCAAGTCACCATTCAGAAATGTTGTTTTAATGTCCAACTGATGTACATTCCAACCATGATGAGCTACAAGTGCACAGATGCTACAAACAGTACTAATTCAGCATTTAGGTGCAAAGGTCTCATCAAAATCAATGCCTCTTTCCTACGCATAACCCTTTGCAACAAGCCTAGCTTTATACTTGTCAACTGTTCCATCAAGCTTATGCTTTAGCTTGTATACCCACTTAGTTTGATGGCCTTCTTGCTCGAAGGCAAGTCACATAAAGACCAAGTACCATTCTTCATTATAGACTCATATTCAGATTGCATAGAAGCCATTCAATTTTCAAAATTTTGTGCTTCATCAAACAAAATAGGCTCATGCTCATCACAAAGACTAGAGGCAACCATAGCATAACAATCTGATGCAAAAGAAGCACTATGAGGGCCTGAACAAGTACGGTATGACAAAGGTGCATCTAATTTTCTGTCACATAAAGTTTGCAACAGCCATTTTGGCATAGTTTTTGCCTCCTTAATATCACTCTCTCATCAACAAGTGCATCATGTAAATCGGCATCAGAAATGGAATGATTTGCATCATCACATGAAAATCGCATAGGTTGAGAAGGTGCCTCATTAGGACCAGCACTAAACTGTCCACCTGTAAAAAGAGGCAACAATGTATCATACATGTCTTTTGAGCTAAGAGCTGTCTCCTTAGTACATGAAAATAATGGCTCAATAGCATCTTCCAAAAAACAACATCATGGCTAACCAGAATGTGTTTAGTCTGTGGATGATACAGATGACAGCCTTTTCTTTCACAACTGTACCCAAAAGAATACAATTTTACTACTTTATCATCAAATTTCTTGTGATTTTGTTCAAGCACTAATGCATATGCCAGACAACCAAAAACACACAAGTGAGCAACAGATGACTTACGACCATGCCAATCCTCATATGGAGTGATAGACTAGAATGTTTTGGTGGGATACTTGTTAAGTACATATGCTGCACACATGATAGCCTCAAGCTAGAAACTATGTGCTAAAGCCTGACTCTTGACCATACACCTCACCATCTCCATGAGTGATCTGTTATGTCGTTCAAAAAATCAAGTTTGTTGAGGTGTATATGGCACTGTACACTGATGTTTTATCCCTCGTTCAACCAAAAATGCATTAAAGTCAAAACACATATATGTCTGCCCTCCATCAAAACGGAGGTGCCCATTTTACATGCTGACAGATTTTCAAGCAAAGCCAAAAACTGTTTGAAGCACATAAACACTTCGGACTTTGCCTTCAACGGATATACCCATGCATGCCTGGAAAAATTATCGATGAAAGTCACGAAGTAAAGATATTTTCCAAAAGAGGGTGTCTGCATAGGACCACAGACATCACTGTGAACAAGCTCTGAGTAGCTATAACGGAACCATCTTTTGGAAAGGAGGAACGCTCCATTTTGCCCAAAATACAACCTTCACATACATTTTACTGGGTGCCTCAAGTTTGGGCAAAGAGGACACCATTTTAGATTTCTACAGGTGTAGCAAACTAGCAGAATTCAGATGACCAAAGAGTGCATGCCAAAGCTTTGCATTTGACATAGCCTGAGAATCATGTACTCCACATGTTGAATCATTCATAGGTCTCTCATAGTCTATGAGCTTATACATCCCATGACATAAAATGCCAAAAGCAATAATCATGTGGCCATTTGATAGATCATGAACTATACACCTGTCATCAACAAATTTCACGACCATGCCAATCTTGGCTAAAGCCAAAACTAATAACATATTCTTCTTGATCCCTGGCATAAATAAAGCATCTGACAAAGTGAAAGAACTACCATCAACAACAGTCAGAATGATCTTATCAACTCCCATGATAGGATAAGAGGAGTTGTTGGTGCATGTGACAGTATTCCCTATAAGGGTAGGCTCGAGTGAAGTGAAGAAACTGTGCTGCGAGGTAATATCTTTGGTTTCCCTACTATCAAAATACCAAACATCTGAGTCTACTGTAGACATACACTGCTCATGAGAAGATGGGTCAAAATTGCAAACGGTAGTAAATGCCCATTCTTCATTCTGCACAAGATTAGTAGACTTTGTTTTTAGTGTAGAGGCCTCTGCAACAACCATTCCGGCCTCTTTCTTCTTTGCCTCTTTAGCATCCAGTTTTGGATAGCTCTTAATGACATGATCATTTGCTTTACAATATTTGCAAACCAATTTTTGCTTTTGAGATTTCTTCTCATCTTTGTCTTCCTTCTTCGAATGTGCAACATTTGTAGTTTTTTTCTTACTAGTAGATGAGCTCCAGTTACCGTTTCCCTTCTAATTAGCCAGGAAAGCTTGATTTACAACATGCATAATAGACCTATTTTGCCTAGACTAATGATCTTGCAACAGAACAGAAACTAACTCTTCAAATGTTAAGGCATTTGGATTGCCATTCATCATCAAATGAAGAGTAGAAGCAAAACTATGATATGAGTTGGGAAGACCATTCACAATAGTCTGCACAAGTGAATTGTCAAGGACTTCATCAGTAGAAATCAATTGTTCCTTCAAATCCTTGATCTTTGTTAGAACATTGTCCATAGAATCACCTTCATTCATACGCTCACTCTCCAACTATTTTCGGAGGTAAGCAACAGAAGCCTCATTCCTAGCTTGGTACACTGTGGTAAGTGTATCCCAAGCATCCTTAGCTATTTTGCAAGAGTGAATGTGAGGAATAATGGCATGTTTGACAAACAACACTATAAATGCATGTTCCTGAGCAACTCTGCCATCCGAACAAATTTGCTCTGTAGTAGGTGCAACAAGAATCGCAGCGTGAATAGGAATCTATAGAATATCACCATCTTCAACACCATCAACATCAGCTTCAATACCTGTATTTGTAGGTATAATAGGATGTTTTTCAACACCTTGCACAATATTCCATAGTCCTTTTGGGACCGATACATGACACATCATATAAGCCCATAATGGGTAATTCATACCATCCAACTTATCCTCAATAGCCAACATATGGAATACATCACTGCTTTCAGCCATGGCCACTGACTAAAATACCCTGATGCAGAAAATTGACTATATCTTAAAAAGTTGAACAAGACTATCCTGTGGAGTTCTACTAAATCTGTAGCAGACTTCAAGATGCTTATATTGGCGAACCAAAACCTGTATATGTCTTTGGCACAAAAAGACGAAATATCCTACACAAGCATTGTGATAGTGCATTTGGAGGTTGAAACGAGCTCAGATCACAATTTTGGCACGACAAGGCAAAGCCATTTTGATCTCCTAATCACCCTGAGTATGCTCGCCAAAATTCATGCGATTCTGAGATTACGATCAGAGGGGTGTCTATGATGCCCTAGATGAAGCGACGACCTGTTCTGATACCACTTGTTGGAGTTAGATGTTTGCAGAAGCATGCAGAGAACACAAGGAAGAAGGAGAATCTTGGAGCACAATACACGATACTGAATGTATTACCACTAGAATGTACAAAGATAAGTAACCCATTAGGGCTATAGGTGTATATACTGTTTGGATGTTCCTGTTCAGTACAGTGCTAAAGTATCCAAGTACGGGATTCAGGAATGAGGATTTACAAATACAAAAATATTTATAATGTGTTTCAGTTCCTTAAATTTGTGTTAATACAAAACTTCATACACAAAACTTCGTTACACCAGTAAAAGAATAGCAGAATCAGATTACAAGGACAGAAAGTAGACCTTTCATTAATAGAGATACATAGTACTGAGATACATCATCTTCTCGTTGTTAATACTCTGAGTAGCATTTGGCAGACTTCACAAATTTTAGCACTCTACGTATCTTCGTCTCCGTACTCGCTTTCTTCCAAAATGCATACATACCATAATTAATGACACCGAAATTCTTTATCATCCACACACATCGTTCTGTATTTTTGAAATACAATAAATCACCATAATCTCAGACTCCAAAAACTCTTAGGACTTTCTTCTGCTTCTTTTTCTTTTTCTTCTCCTTCTTTTTCTTTCTCTTTCTCCTTCTCTTTCATTTTGTTTCTTTCTATCTCTATTTCTTCTCTTTCTCTCTTCTCTTTCTTTCTTTCTTCTCTTTCTTTCTTTCTTTCTCTCTACCTTTGTCTTTCTCTCTTCATTCTATTCTTCTCTCTCTATCTCTTTCTCTCTTTCTTTCTTTCTCTCCTTCTACTCTTTCTTCTCTCTCTTTCATAACCTCTCTCCATCTCTACTTCTCTCTAGCATGGAACAGTACATGATATGATTTATAAAGACTGATATTCGTGCATCAAGGACATGTGGTGTAGTGAGTAAGGAACATGCCTTCCATTGAGGAGGTCGGGGTTTCGATTCCTCTGAGATCTACCCATAATATTGCTGCATATGAGACAGAAGAGAAGCATATACTTATCACTAATTACGAGTAGCACTGACTCTTTCCGTTTCTGGTGGTTTTGCCTCGCAGGGGTGCACAAAATTCAGCCGCCTCTCTTCGATTTCTCCATGGTTTTTTGTGTCATCTCGCCAACGTTGAAGATGCCCAAAATTAGCATGGAACCTTTCGATAAGTCACCACAAGAAGATTATTCTTCCATCTCCATGAAACTCTCCCCAAGGTCTCTCTTTCCCTCAGGCTCTAATACCAAATGTGAGAAGTGGAGAATGACATGCTTGGGACTCACCTCCTAGCCTATTTATAGCCCCTTCCTAGTCACCATCTAGAGTTCTCTCTAAGGTCCCTCTACTCATGTGGCTATCATGAGTAGGTACCTCATATGAACTCTCTGGCTTTTTGCCTTGGCTATCCCCCAAGCAAGGAACTTCTTGTTCCTCCAGGCACGTACATTTCTAGAATATAACATTCTCGCTGTTGATTCTCCTCTACTTGTTGCCTCATGGACTCCTCATCCTCATCTCGTTCTATCTCCATCTGCTCATGAGAGGTACCTTCCACTGGTTTTCGCTTTGCCGCCATTTCCTTAAGAATCTGTAGGAAAACCTTCAACGAACATACTGTGTATTCTCGAGGTAAGTATGTCGGGGTCTTTGTAAATAGTAGAGTGAAAACTACTTCCACCTTGGAATCCAACACTGCGTTCATTGCTTTTCCCGTCCGTCTAAAGAGTCTTCTTACCTTCTTTAATTTCCAGAAAACTATCTCAGCCCAATTTACCTGTGTTTTAGCAGACAAAGTAGATAGTTGTTGGGATACTCCGTAGTGTTTCACTTGTAGGTTGATAATCATCATGGTTAGTAGAAATCCTAACTTCAGAGGGTTGTCATCCAAGAGTTGAGCAAATTTGTATTCACCCAAACATGGCTTTCCAAGCAACCCATAAATTTATGTTGCATCCACCAGCTTAGTACTGGCTGTGATTCCATTCTTAGCGACATTAAACCTTTCTGTGATTAACGTAGCCGATAATTGAAAAACTTCCTATCCCATTCTGAGACTGATCTCCTGTGCATTGATATCATTACCATCACTTTGTCTTGATATCTCCATTGCAATACCATTTGCCTATGGGTGAGGATGGATACTTCGCCACTCCAACATAGTGCATTGCAATAGTCCTCTACAATTGAACCAATCCTTTTGCTCCTGTGAGAGTTTCTCTAGGATATACTGCAAATGGAAACTGGAGAAGGATACTGCCATCACTATACTGCTGCATCATTGCTTCACTGCTGTAGAAGGTTGAATCTCTGATCATTGTAATCATTTTGTTTGTTCTGCGCATAAGCTAGCCAAATAGGGTTGTAATTTGGACCCATTGATCACTATCGTTAAAACTTCTCTTGCCAATGTGGCCAACCGAAAAGAACCCGATTCGCACTGCTCATGAATCTAGAATGGATCGGTCCACCGTAATTTTAATTTGCCCATTCTTCTCTTCATTTTTAGAGTGAAAGTACAACCCTAAATCTCTAGGTCAAAAAATCTTTGTTCATAGATTCCGATCATGCCACTTCTTTTGTCTACTCTGTACCTCCTATAGTAATAAAATGCTATGATACCACTGTTCATCCAGTTGTTGTAGTTGATCCATTCGATAAGCAAAGAAGTCCTCCGGAACCAATCTCTTCTAAACTGCAACCTAGAGACTGGGTATCGCAAATTCAAAGGGCAAGATTGCCTCCTATTCATAGAGCAATTAAAAAGGTATACTACCAACTGAAACTTTATAGGAAGTCCTATATGCCCAGAGTATAGTGGGGAGCATAATTTCCCACTGATCAGTTGAATCTAACAGCATCTTCTGTAGCATGTGCAGTAAAACCTTATTGGTACTAGCTGTGAAGTCGTTTTCTCTTGGGTAATAGGGAGGACTGAATTTATGTTTAATCTGATACTCCAAAGTGAGTTTGAAAATTAATTGATTTAAAAAATGAGTTCCCTTATCAGACACTATTTCCAAAGGGAGGCCGTACCGAGGAAATATTTCATTTTGGAGTTTTTTCGCTACTATATGTGTAGTAGCCTGTTTGGTTGCCCAAGCTTCTGCCCATTGAGTGCAATAATTGGTACAGGTCAAAATATATAGAGCTCCCGTTTGGATTGCTGGCGGTATGATCGGACCTATAAAGTCCAAGACCCATTTCTAGAAAGGTTCTAGTAGAAGGATTGGCTGCAACGAAAAATGCTAACTATTGCGAGGTTTGCTAGTGCATTGGCATGGATTACAGTTTTGCACTGCATGCTAGACATCTACATACATAGTAGGCCACCACAATCCAAACTGCTGAATTTTTCAGACCGTAATAAGATGGCTAAAGTGCCCACCGGCCTCACCTACATGAGCTTCCAAAATAACAGATGGCACCTCATGTGGAGGTATGCATCGTAACCAAATTCGGGTAGGGTCCTTGTGGTACAACTGTCCCATAATAACAGTAAACCTGCAACTTCGGAGTCCAAGCTTCTTCCTTGCCGGTGATCGCAAATAAGATGGAGCAATGCCATTTTCTAGCAAACTTAACATTTCCTCGAACTAAGTAGAGGAAGCTTGCGGAGCATTCTTGATTTCGGCCACCGTAAAGACTTCCGCATCCGAGAGAGTATCGTCAACACCTTCAAGGCGTTCTCCATGGTCATATGAGACAACAAGTCTGCGATAGCATGACTGGTGATGGGGCTATGAACAATGTCATACTCAAATTCTTGCAGCAAAAGGACCCACCTGGTAAGACGTTCAACCAAGTTTTGTTGCTTCGCAAATATCACAGAGCACTATGATCCACATCGAAGGTGAATGCTCGGTCCAACAAATAATGGTGAAAATTCTTTATCGAATAGAACAAACCTAAGCATTCCTGTTCCGTAGTCGAGTAATTCTGCACTGCTGCTATTAATCTCTGACTAGCATAATAGATAGGGTGGAGCCAGTTGCAATCTTCCTTCTTCATAAGAACACTTCCAATAGCTTTCTTTGAAGCATATACAAACACATGGAATCATAGCTTCTAGTATAGGCCTTTCAAAACAGGTGTTGTAGCGTTTTGAAACCCAAAGCACATGAATCTAGAGGCAAATACTCCCCAATTCATAATAAATGTTGTTTTAAGTATGTATGCTTCTAATGGAATGGAAAACTTTACATATCCTCTCTTGAATGTGAGTCTTTTCATCCCAATTATGTCAGACTTTAGCATTTCATAATCAAGGCCACCCCAATAGCAAATTATAATCCAGATTCTACCCCTTAAACTCCAACACAACAAATGTAATGTTGAATAGTACCTGAGAAATTCAGATGGGGATATCCTTGACCAGCCCCACTGGCTGCACCCACGATTGATCCGCCATCCGCATGAAGAATGGAGTTGGGCCTATTCTGTTCCAGCCCATTGTTTACATGTGGTGGTAGAGGTGATGTTAATGCTGGAGACCATCAATCAGAACCTTGGGAATGGCTTTGTTTTTATATCTCACTGTAATCATAGGAATTGCATAGTCTACTATTCTGTTAGGGACATCCCTTACCATCGAAACCAAAGGTTCTCGACTTAGAGATGGTGAATATTTTTCCTATAGCTTCCATAATAATTACTTCTGAAAAGCTGGGACAAGCTCCAATAAAGCCCCCAATGACATTTTAATATGTGAATCCTACAAGAACTCACAATACTCACCATCCACTGATGTTTTGAGGTCTGTATTCCCTTACTTCTATTCTGTCCAGAACTTTTGGCTCTAAATCGTGCTATCAGTCTCTTGATCAGTAGACCTTGCTTGCAACACTTCAATTACTGCTAAATTGGTTGGTGGCCCAGAATTCTCCTTTGTCTTCTGAATAAATTCATTTGGCTTCTTACTCAATATGCTATGTCGTTCTTTTTTGGAAGGTTTCGTTGGAGTTTGCGGAGGCTCTACATAATACAGTGGATACTTCATAGCCCACTGAAATGCCTTCTTGAGTTTTTTCTTCTGCTCCGCCAATGGTGGATAATCTAATTTATAGCCACTCTGATACTCTTTTTGCGATCTTCTTCTTGTTTTCACTGATCATATTCCTTGGCCTCTTCACATTCCCATCTTCTATGGCCATATTGCAAGTAGAACTGGCATTAGATTGGTCGATTTCCTAAAGTACCTAGCCCAGGTTGTCAAAACTTCTTTCCTCTGTGGAATTCTTGCAAATTTTGGCGGGAACCTCATTATTCTATAAATATGACCATAGAAAAACAAAAAGCATTACAAGATGAGAGTCGAGACTATCTTCTTACTCGCAATATGCTATACAAGTGAGGCAAGGATAACTTCCTACTCCTCAGTGTTCATGAGGATGGTTATTTGCCACTTTGGAAGCCGTGCACTCAGTTGTTGCAGGTAGATATTTCTCTAGAAACCAAAAAATTCAAATTATTCTATTTGCTGATCTGAGGAGACCCACCTTATGAATGGATGCTCAAACATTCATGAGCAAGTACGATACATGCCAAAGAGTTGTACTCATTTTGTGTAGATCAAATGTCTCTAAGGCCTATGAGAGTTGGCCATGCATTCTCTAAATGCATGATATTCTTGATTAGTCCTATTAGCCCACCTACCAGAGGATCTCATGGTAAGTACATAATAGTAGCAATAGATTATCTTACCAAATGAATAGAGGCACGTGCCACAACAAAATTAGATGCTCAAACAACATTAAATTTTTATTTGAACAAAATTCTTAATAGTTTTGGCCTCCCCATTAAGATAATCAATGATAGAGGTACTCATTTTTCAATGAATCATAGAAGCTTTACTAAAAGAACTTTTGGTTATCCACAAAAAATCAGCTCCATGTCGTCCTAAGGAAAATGATCATGCTAAGAGTTCCAACAAAGTGTTATGAAAAGTTTTGAGAAAAATTTTCAATATGGGATTATCAAATTAGGATAAGCAGCTACACCATGCAGCTTGGGCTTATCATATTGCTTACAATGCTGCATTGGGAGCTAGCACTTTTAATTGAGTACATGGACGACATGCAATTTTGCCTATTGATTTCCTAAGACCGACTCTTAAATTATAATAAGATTATGAATGGAATGTTCATGAGTTATCTGCTTTGGTGGATAAACTTGATGCGCTTCAAAATATGTGCCTCAAGGTTGTTGCAAGCATCTATGCTCATAAACAATGGGCAGAAAGTTGCCTATATAAAAGATAAGGATTTAAAGGAAGGTGACCTCATACTTGTCTAACTTGAAACAACGTGCTAAGAAGTTATAGAAATGGAGCAATGGGCTTTATGGGATACCTTGTATATCACCTAGTAGTACCATCCAATTATCCATACACAAAGGTGATACTTTTCCAATTAAACTCTATCAAAAAACCATCACAACTCACATCTTACAATGCTTACAAGTGTCTACAAATAGGAAACATGAAGAACAATGCATCAAAGCACAAGCTCAACAAGAAGCTTTAGAGCATCTATGCATGAAAAGATTGTTAAAGCACTTAGAACAAAACTACACTAATGAACATAGAGAAATACTCAAGAAGTCATTTCTTCGAGAAATCAAGGGCATGATTCTCGTGATGGACTACTTTCCTCTTTTGACTTTGATGATGATCCTTTTGAGGTGGAATGGAAATTCTCGAAGTCTTCAATTCAACCCAATTTGTTTCTTCTTATTAGGACATTTAAATAGCATATGATCATGATCTCCACAATAAAAGCATAATTCATTATCCTTTCGATGTTTTCTTTCCTTTGGTGTAAGTCACCTTATCTTGATGTTATTCAATTGTGTGGGTTTTGGTTGAGTTTCTTCCAATGTATGTTGTTGTCGAACAAAGGTAAACTCGAATTCTGGATCTTGAATATAAATCTTCTTTTCTTGCTTTCTCTAGAATAACCTTTTATCGCACTCAATTTCTTGATTCATGAACTCGTTCAAACTATTTACCTTGGGCATGGTTAACATGAGGTCCTTGTCATCATCATGTAAGCTCCATTGAAGTTGGTTGACAAAACAATCCTCACATCTATTCATCGCATCAATGGTCACACTTTCTCGGTCCTCAAACATCGATGGTTGAAGAACTTGGGCAAGCTCATCTTCATTCTTCAATGCATCTTTATCTTGAATTTTTTTTTACTTAAATACTTGATTCTCACATTGAAATGCTTGCTTGATAGCCTAATCTAAAGTGCTTACATGAGACATAGAGAGTAAATAATCCTTTATTTTATTTTTGAGACCACCTTGAAATTGATTAGCTAGATATTCTTCTTTATATGTGGACACTTAAAATAAATTTTTGAAGTCTGATGTAAAATTTGTAATTGACCTACATCTAGTTTGCCTCCGTCCTTTTTCTCAATATGTACATAAGAAAGTGATCCTAACACTCTGAAGTAACTCACATTAGGTTTTGTACCATAATAAGCTTCATACGGTGTGATTACCTTTAAAGGTTTTGTAGATGACCTGTTTAATATGTGGTTAGCTATATGTATTGCATCAAACCAGAATTTCGGTGAAAGCATCTTGGATGTCATCATGCTCCACATCATCTCAACAAGTACTCTATTTTTTCTTTCTGCAACACTATTCTGCTGAGGAGTATAAGCAATAATAAGGTGTCGAGTAATACCTTTCTCATCAAGAAATGTTTGAAACTCTTTTGATAAGTATTCTCCACCTCTATTACTTCTAAGAATCTGGATAGTTTCCTCACTTTCATTTTCAACCATAGCTACAAACTTCTTGAACATAGGAAAGACTTCTAACTTCAACTTAAGACCATAGATCCATGAGTATCTCCTAAAATCATTAACGAATAGAACAAGATACCTGAAACTCTAAATAGAGTCTGTTCTCGTAGGGCCTTTCACATCTGAATGAATAATCTGCAATTTCCTGGTAGCTGTGATATGACCATGTTTCTTGAAAGGTAGTTTATGCATCTTACCTTCAAGACATCCTTCACATAGGTCTGAATCATCAGGTAGCTCAAATGAGGGCAAACTCTCAACCATACCTCTGTCTTTGATACTTTTGAGAGCTCTAAAACTAATATGTCCAAATCTTTCATGCCATAGCTTCATATCTTCCACTGGTGAGGAAGATTTGACTACATATGCCTGCCTGATTTTTGACAAAACAAGGATCCCTCCTCTATGCTTACCTTGTAAAATACACTTGTCATCTTTGTGTGATAAGATCTTACAAAGATCTCTCTCAAATACAACTTTAAAATCATCACTTAAAAATACAGATATAGATAGCAGATTCTTCTTCATTTCAAGTACATATAGAACATCTAAAATCTAAAAATTACCACCTTCTCTTGACTTTAGGATTACTGTACCTATTCCCACAACATCCAGATCATTTCCTTAAGCAATAGTAACTCTTCGACCTGAAGAATAAGAAAGAGAAGAAAAGGCATCTCTACAACCTGTCATATGCTTTGTAGCACCTGAGTCAAATATCCAAGGACTTGCTAAAAGAACTTGTAAAGCTGCCTGATCAAAAGCTACTTCCTCAATAGTGATACAAGCATAAGAATCACCTTGAGATTTTCCTTTTTTATCATCTTCTATAACATTACCTATTGCCTTTTTCTTTTCTGCAACAATCCTTTTATAACATGCTCACTTAAAATGTCCAAGCTTCTTGCAGTAAAAACATATTACTTCCTTCTTCTTAGAAGAATTCTCTTTAGATGTAGTAGATATAAAATCTGAAGTATAAGGTGAGAGGGACCTACTTTCCTTCTTGGATTGTTTTTCCTTCTTATCCTTCTTCTTTTTACTCTTTGATGAAGATGAAAGTGCTTCTTCATTCTCTTCCATTCCCTTCAATTGATCTCCATCTTGAAGTAACAAGAACTCTAGCTCTTCAAATGGAACCTCTCTATCTCTTGTGGTAAGCGTAAGAGTGGTTATGAAAGACCGATATGAAATAGGAAGTGAATTAATCAGCATATTTATCATTTCTTCATCTAATACTTCAACTCCTACATTTAGAAGTTGATCTCTCAAGTCAACGAGTCTCGTAATGTGGGTTTGAATTGACTGACCAGCCTTCATTCTTGTATTTGCTAGTTGTCTCCTCAAGTGAGCTTTCCTAGCAGGATTTCTGCTCTGAAAAAGATTCTCAAGCTTCAACCAAGCTTTTCTAAAACTTCTACAAAGATCTGATCTGTGGTAGAATATGCTTTTTAACACTCATTGCTATGAATGAAAGTGCTAAAGCATCTCTAGTATCCCACCTTGCCTGATCTTCAGTAGGAAGAACTGTAGGTAAAGACCTATTTGTGACTCTAGATGTCGAAGTGGTTACCTCTTCTTCAATTGGTTTTGTAATAGTAATTCTAGTACCTCTTGAAGTTGTTGTAGCTCCTTCTTCGCCTTCTCGTCTGGGTCTTGTTAAGGATCCATTGACAATACTCCATAAATCCTTTGTCACTAAAATATTCATCATCATGAAACTCCACATGGGGTAATTAAAAGATCCATCTAACTTGTCCTCAATCTCAATTCTAATCTCACTCATCTTAACTAAGTGTGTATGTCAATTATGCTCTGATACCAAGCAATTATGCTCTGATACCAAGCAATTATGCTCTGATACCAAGCAATTATGCTCTGATACCAAGCAACTATGCTCTGATACCAAGCAATTATGCTCTGATACCAAGTGTTGGAATTTGGGGTCCCAGGATTGTTCCAAACTAAAACCTTTTGAGCATATAAGTGAGAGATAGAAAGAAAGATCTTAAGACAAGGATAGGGAACGTAAGCTGGACGCTTACTCACTAAAAAATAGATGTCCAAATTACAACATGGGAGTAATACTCAACCATATAAAGTGGTGCACTCACTAATGGAAGAATATCCAAGAAGATGATGATACAAAATTTAGATTATGTTGAAATAATCTAAAGGTATGTGAAGTGAACGAGCAACAAAGCTAACCTTATTCTCACAAAATAGTGTAACAAAATTGTAAATCAACCAACCCTAATTTTGAGATTAGGGTAGAGAAACCCTAAAATCAAAATATAAGGTTAACTCACAAAAGATAGTTACCACCACCTTGTAGAAGACTTCTTGCTCCAAGAGAGTAGCCTCTCCTTCACCAAAACTCCACCTCCAAAGCTTCAAAACACCAAGTCTTCAACTTCTGAATTGTCTTGTATACAAGAGAGTGCCCAATATGATTCTTTTATAGCTTTAATACCCCACCATAAAGCTCTTACGATCCAATCACGAAAAACTCATATCGTAATCCATAAAAGCTTTCATCGCAAAAATAACGATTGTTTCAATATAGAACGATCATATGCTTTTCATGATTTATTCATAAAAAACCATCGCCAAATGTTTTAATCGCTATAGAACGTTTGCGTTGTTTTATTTTCTTTTAGCTTTCTAAAAGATGATTTCACACTATGAAATTTCAAGTTCGCATGGAATAAAAACTATTGGACATTGATTCCAACATTCTTTGGGATACACAAAGAACTATACTGTTAATCTGATAAAGTCACACTTATTAACCTTAGCTTATGCACTCTATGTAATCATGTTTCATGACTAATTTTTTTCCCCCTAACTTTAGAAGGAGAATAAGCCTCATCTATAACCAATACATGAGTAATCGTCTATAAGCATCTCTTATGTTTATTGTCTATTTCTTTATCATGCCTTTGAAAAATATATGGTGCATGTATTTTATATGATTATGCATATGAAACCATTATACATACATGTTCATGCAAAACATTCCATTTGATTAAATACCTTTCAAGGGGCGAGCTCTTTTCCATGCATGAATAAGGCAAATAATCATCTTACAACTACCATTCATGAGCATGAATGGTGCACATGAAACCCCCATGTATGCTTACGCAAATCATGTGTAAACTTTCTTGTTTAATGCACATAATATACAAAAGACTTTAAAGATATGTGCTTTTTAGGTGCATGATTCATTCCAAAGTCTCCATAAAATCATTCATGAAATGATCCTCTCATGTGCACAAGCTAATGGAAAAATTCCTTCATCTTAGAGACAAATAATTTCTACAAATGCTACAAACTTGAAGAATTCATCATGCACTTATAATTTGGTTCATGAATGTCTTTTCATACAGACTATAAACAAAATTTTTTAAATAAAAAAATCTCAAAGTGCATGTCCTTTGAGATGCATAGTTATGCATCAAAACATGTAAGCAAGATGAAAGAATAAACAACTTAATTTGTGCTCATGTAAACCATTCATACCAAAATTCATTCTGTATTTATATAATAGAGAAATGTTCAAGGAAACGCATGCATGCAAGTCCACTTTATCTTTTGTGAGTATGACTTTTATGCATCCTTTCATCTACTAATGCATATCAATACAAAGCAAATAATTGATATACTTAACAAAATAGAAATTAGCTACTTCCCTGATTTTGTTTCATGTTGACCATCATAATGACTCCTTGTTCATTGCAAATTCATGTATGCCTATAAGTGTCTTGCAAAACAAACTACTTCTATCTTGTATCTCTATGATTACCTATCGCTCATGCCAATTGACGTTAAGAATCACCTTATTTCTATGGATCTTATTTGCATGGATGGAGTAGCATTTAACCAAGATCTTATGTGTGTGTGGGTGCATGTATGTATGTATGTATGTATGTATGTATGTATGTATGTATGTATGTATGTATGTATGTATGTATGTATGTATGTATGTATGTATGTATATATATATATATATATATATATATATATATATATATATATATATATATATATATATATATAGAGAGAGAGAGAGAGAGAGAGAGAGTAATCATGAAGATAAGTATCTTCTTGGTGCAATCATAAAGATAAATATCTATTTGGTTTTGGACTTGTTACAAAAAGGTTAAGAGATAATCCTGAAGTAAACTTGAAAGAGGTCACTACCATTTACGTTGAAGTTGTAGTACATTTATGAATTGGAATTAAACACTTAAATTAAGTAACAAACAAGAAAACCTAAGAAATCATCCAAGTTAGTTAGAGTCTACCTAAGGGTTGGGATATTTTAAGATGAACACTTCTCCAAGATAGAAGTAAATCATGAAGAAACCAAAGAGTGGTACGTAAATGTTGTATAAATCATGGATTTGGAAGCTAAGCAATATCGATTCTAAGGATTAGAACATGATGATTATTAGCCTCGGTTTAGCTCTTGATTTACCTTACGAACATGCTTGAACATTTGGGTTGAACCCTTGTTTTAACACTTCGGATTTTCATTCATATGAACTCCCAATTGAATAGTTGTGACCATTATGCTTGATTTATCCTAAGGTGTTGAAACATTGGTCCTAAGAGAAGCTTATCTAAGTGCCACCTTGGGATATACCTGAGAGCGGGATCCTCATTGGATTTAGAAGGCATGTGATAGCTCTTGGGAAATTAGTAGGCATGTGATGACCCTTGGGAAATTGCTACATAAGGGACAGTTGGCTACACACTTAGATGAACCCAAGGACATGCATACCCTTAGCCTAGATGTATACATATGGGTAGAGTTGGATGAGTGGATATGTGCTCTCTTGGGCTTGCTGGGTAGTGTAATTAATCAGAGGAGAATGTTGATTTCCAAACATTAAGTGATATGATTAATATACCAAAAGGTGTATCAATCTTGAAGAGATTCTAAAGATTTAGAATATGAAAAGCATTGGTGGATGCTTAGACTTGAGTTGAGGGAGAGAGATCTCTAGAAAATCCTTCGAGTAAGCCAATGAGCTTTGTAAATTGAGAAAGAGATTGATAAAGACTAACTACTTTCACCATCACTTGATCAATAAGTAATGATCAAATACTTGAAACAAGGTTGTCAAATCATTACAATTAGAACCACTATATACCTTGTCAAAGTAGTAAGGCTTGGAGAGATGAGAAGAGTTTTTTTCTCTAAAGTAAAGGGCCCTAAGCAGAAGTGGATTGAGTCTTGGGAAGAGTTTTCCAAGGTTGGTTATAAAAAAACAAATTGGCCTAGAGATGTCTTGGAGGTTGATAGGGATCAAGTGATTCCCTAAGTGATTGAAAGTCTTAAGTTAAGATTAATATTCTAAGCTTGGACCAGAGGATTTAAGGTTGAAGATCAAAGAGTAGTCTTTTATGTTTTTTCACATAGCATGACAAGAAATATCAAAACCTTAGAGCAAGCTGTTGAGTTGCACATGGGCTCAAACTTTTTGGAAATCAACATAGTGCTCAATTTCTAGTACAAGATTTTGAATTTAGATGATACAGATTGGTTTAATGAATGGGTCCAAGGCATGTGTGCTCAAACCCTAATTATGGAAGATCTCAAGCGAAAGTCAATGCACGATGGTATGGATGAGGGCTTAATGGTTCATAACATTAAGTCTTACATCAATATCAACGTGGGTTTGATGGTATAGAATGACATACTTAAAGGTGATGAATGCTCAAGTTTAAATTGATGAATGCTCAAGCTTAACTTAAAGTCTTTGGGTGTGGACAATCCTAAACTTTATTTAAAACTTGCTTTAGTCTAATTCAAGTTCACTTGTCTAACTATGATAGAACATTCTTTTTCTACATTCTATTAGGACTCTAAAGCCTCGATTAGATAAAAGCTGTCCTCTACTTGGATTGCAAGTCAAGAATGTTAGTTGCAAGTGGACTGTAGTACAACCATGTAAGTCAAATGTTTTGATCAACCATAGTGGAACTTCATTCTCCAAACCAAGTTCTAGTGAATTTGAGAGTTCTAAAAGATTCCATCCATTTTGCTAGATATATGCACAAGAGGTGCACAATAATGGATCAAAGATAGCAATTTGGCTCAACATACCAAAAAGTCCATTATTGTGTATGGATGCTCGATTTGCACATAGCAAAAAGTCCATTAGGCATGGATGTTTAATTCACTCTTATCATTCTTTCAATAGTTTGCAATAGAGTCAACTTATCAAGTGCAAAGATAAATGGAATTGAGAATGATCTAGGCATGGATTAGACAACACATGGATTCCTCTCTTTTTAGATCCAATCAAGTATATGATTCCTTGCTTTGGACCATAATCAAAGAGATTACAACCATAGTCCTCACTTTGGACCCTGATGTCAACGGAAATGTGTTATACAATTATATGTTGATGCAAGTTTTTGAGAATGAAAATGTTCAAGGGAGAGAAATAAAGTAGCTCCCACAAGATTCAAAGTTATGATAACATTAGGTACTCCGGACTATGGGCTCAAGGGAAATAAACTATCTTGAAGTATATTTTCGAGGAACAAAATGTTCTTCAAGAGAGGGATGTTATAAAGTATCTTTGACACTGTTCAAAGTTATAATAACATTCAACAACTTTAGCCTAGTGGTTACGTCTCACGAATGGGAAGGTCATCTTGGAGTCAAGAGGGAGCATAGAAAGTATTTTTTCCAAAGAGTTCTAGAACTCCAGAGGTCACATTTAACTCCCAAATCTAGATAATGGCCAAATAGGTGGAGTCACAGATCACTCTCTACCATAGAGACTAGGTTCTCGTAACACTATATCCCATATATGAGAGATGCCCGCTTGCAATAGACCTTATAAGACGCTCTTGTACCATTCCATTATTTAGAGAAGGGAGAGGATACCCCTCTACCTCCACACATGTAGATATGCATAAGCAAAAGCTTTAAGTGCATGATGAGTTTTTGGCCTTCTTGACAAGCACATGGGTAGCTCAAGTTTTGACAAGAGCTCCCTCTTAAGAGGGAAAGACGAGGGGGTCCCACCATCCAAAAAACAACTCAATCTACATGCGAGTTCCATGGTTCTTACTTATCGAGATGCTCTGGCTCTAATATCATAGTAATAGCACAAGATATCCCACAAAGAAGAGGTATTGTTCACCTCCCAACCTTCCATTATATAGCATTGAGGTAGAGGGAAATATCTAAGCAAGTATGCATATGTCTACCATGTGTCTTAGTTCTTTAAGTAGAAATTGTACATGCTTGCCATGTATAATAGTGGATGTTGTAGGTGGTTTGAGGCAAAAAACTCTCCCACACCTTTGGTGAGACTTGAAACCAAAACCTGCTCCTTCCCATGGATTAGACTTAACCACTAAGCTAAATCTTACTCATTGTCTATCATTAGAGAAGCTTACACTTGTCTTGTAATCTAGCCTTCTTCTAACCTTGCCAAGGGTCACTTTATAACACTGCACTATGAATTCCGACTAGTCACTAAAAGACCTTCCGCATTCATTCAAACCATGTGTACTCCACTAACAACATGCTTATATTTGCTTATCCAGTGTTGGAGTGGACACGTGAAACAAATCTTTTACCTCCTTGTAGATACTATGGAGAACAATGAAATTCGCTTTTCTGTAGTGCTGGACGTAAAAAAATGCTCAAATTATTAATTCAGTAGTACGTTCTGCTATTTATTATACAACATGACAAAATTGCAAATGCGTTATCATCCCAAAATTAAACGTTCTTAAATGCATTACACCTGCACGGTTTCCCCACTTCCCTCCTTAGTCCTTGCCAAGGACAAACAAAAAGAACGGTTATAACTTTCACGTGAAGAATTCAGAATTTGAACATTTCCCATTGCACTTAATAGGTTTACGTAAACAGTTTCATGACCAGATTGCTACCAAGAGCTAGCACTAAGAATTCAGAAGAAAAATGAGATTAATGACTAATGTTTTCATCACTAATACTAAGGCCAGAACCCAGCCATCTTTGTACTTCATTAGCAGCAACATGAAGGCGTCCATATTCATATCTCAAGGATTGACCATAGATAACGATTTCTTACATCTTTCTTGTAAGCAACATGAACAATAAATTTCAATTTCTCCAAGAAGAAGAGGGACTATATATTCGAAGAAACAGCAGTCGAGAGACGGTAATGATTAATATAATAAGTGTTAACCCCAGTCTGGTGTTCCACAAGAGCTGATGTTCCCAAATTTAAATGTCCAAACATGTGCGGCTACCACCTCCCCGAAAGAAATGGGGGGCAGCTTTGACTTTGAACACATGAAACGCATACAAAAGAGATGTAGAGTACTTGTCTTTAAATCATCCTTTGCGCTCAATTTGTTATGGTTACCTAACAAATGGGTAAAGCCCAGCCCCCTCGATCATTCCCTTGGGGACACTGTTGAAAATTTTCCCTTTGTGATGACTACATCTGTTTCCCGTTCATTTATAAGACAAGTCACGGAAATATGGTACATGTTTTGTCGGGGGTGAACATGACAAATGCCGTCTGCATGATGGGTGAATGTGAACATCAAAATATTTAGTTTGAATGCGTGTATGCCTGCATTATATCACAATGAAAAGATCCGAAGCTGCACATTATTTCCCACTAATTACCTTCTCTCTCAGAAAGTAATATATCGGCGAAAACAAATGTCAAATGCGAGTAGCAGAATGAGTAGAAAATGACCCGTCAATACCCATGCATGTGCAGCATGGGTAAACCGTATCGAAATGCCGAAATACATGGAAAAGGACCCTCAAAAGACCTGCTTCCGTGACTGCGTTAGCAGCCAAACCCTGTGATGTCTATGAAGTTTGTGAGGATTCCGTAATAGTAACCCATTAAGTTATCTACAAAGTCTTACTTAACAAGAGCAAATCCCAACGACATAATGATCCCCAAGTACG